>ML675651.1:472966-653925 GCA_007922155.1 Mesoclemmys tuberculata
TATTAGCCTTTAAGGTGCTACAGGACTCTCTTCCCCCCCCCATGTATTAAGTGTACCGTAATGGACAGGGCATGGATCACTTGATGATTACCTGTTCAATTTATTCCCTCTGAAGCACCTGGCATTGGCCACTGTTGGAAAACAGGATACTGAGCTAGATGGATCATTAGTCTGACCCAGCACAGCCTCTCTTATGTACCCATAGTATGTACAGGGCACTAATACTGTGCGTTGTCGGCAATAAACTTGGCTGAGCACCTTCGCCATGGAACAAAGTCTGTGGTCTTGTTGTGCAGTTCAACTGAAGTGTGCTGTGTGGGCTAGCTGGACAGAGCCTGTGCAGCATGTAGAGAGAACACACATGCAGCCAACAACGGACACCACCATTGACTTTTTTTTTTTTTTTGGGTAAAAAGAGGGTTTTCGATTAACACTCCAGTCTCTCCACAAGCTATTCAAAGTGCAAGGATTGCGCACAGCATGTGTTCCTTTAATACAATGTGTTACAGTGGTTAAAGGGGGAGATTTCAAATTAGAACTGCTAGGTTCTATTCCTAGCACAGCAAATGACTCACTTGATAAACTTAGACAAGTCACTTCACATTCCTGTACCTCAGGGCTGGTTTACACTACACAGTTAGGTCAATGTAATGCAGCTTCCAGGCAGGGAACAGGGAGGCAAGAAGTCCCGGGTGACTTCTACCCCACTCACTCACTCCCAGCGAGGAACAGGGGTGGGAGCAGCCCACCACACTTTTGGCAGGGAGCTGCCTGCAGAGCTGAGAAACCAGGCTCTCAGCTCTCCATACTGCCCCTCTTAGGTCAGTGGAAGTGCTCATGATGAGGACGTGCACCACGGACCCAAGGAGGGTTGTGTGGACATGTAGGTCACCCTAACAGGTCTACACTAGAAAGCTAAGTTGACCTAATATAGGTCGTCTTACCTTTCTAGTATAGACATACACTCAGTTTGTCTCCTCACTTACAACCACAGTGATGGGCAATGTTACAAAAATCTGGCTAAAACATGGACAATACCATAATATTTACTTCACGAGGCAAGAAAAATTGGTTCATGAATGAATGATGCTATACAGTGGTCTACAAACAAGGATCTCAGATGTGGGGTACAAAACATGTTACTTTATATAAGCCTGAACTGATCAAGAGGATTCGGTTTTTGGTTCTTCCCTTAAAACAGTTCCAGTAGGAACAACTCTTTGGAAAGCATGCACTAAAAATCTGAAAGGAAAACTCTTCCTTCTTTTCATTGTCTGGACTGAGGAAAATTCAAAGACTGAACTGACAACAACAGAAGAGGGGATTTTGAAAAAAAAAACCCACCACCTCAATTTTAACACACGGTATTATTAGCAAAGGAGGCAAGAACACACCACAGTAGGTCAGCTACATGAAACAGAACGAACACAGACAGAAGCATCTGCATGTCTTATAGCTACGTGAAGCCCAGAAGCAGACAGAAGCGTTACAAGAGTTTGGCAAGCATTGCTAGGTCCACGCAGAAACGAGTGTCTAGCCGCTGTGTGAACACACCCTTCTTCAGGCGCGTTGCACAGACGCGGATATTGCCCCGCTTGCCCTCCCTCGGGCACGGGCTCAGTTACACCCCGGGGCTCATCCCCGCCGAGCGCAGTGCTCGGAAGGAAGGGGCACAAACCCCACGGGCACACGGCACCTCTGCCCCCAGGAAACGGCCTCTGCCCCCGAGCGGCCCCGAGCGCCAACAGGAGCCGCTCCCCGCCGCCGGCCAGACCCCCGCGGCCCGCTCACACGGCTAAAGGCTCCGGGCCACGCGCAGCCTGCGTCTGGGACCCGGCCCGGCCCCCGGGGCTGCGTCCGCCGCCGGGACGGGACAGCCCCGCCCCCAGCCCGGCCCGGCCCCCGCTACCTTGAGCACGGGGGTGAGGTACTCGGCCACCTCCAGCGCCTTCCCCTTCACCGTGTTGATGACGCTCTGCATCCTGCCAGCGCGCGCCCGGCCCCTCACGCCTCGGGCAGTCGGCCTGCAGCGCCCCAGCCGGAGTCACATGACCGCCTCCGCGCCCCGCCCACGTGACACAAGAAGCCCCGCCCAGACGGCTTGACGCCCCTGCGCGGCGAACCGACTGCCGGATACAGCCCAGAGCGCGCATGGGCGGCGGCGGAGAGAGACAGTAAGATGAGAAAGGACATGCGCAGTAGGCTGCCCGGGGGGTCACGTGACTGTATCTGACGTCTGGGCGGGCCTTGCACGTGACCGAGCGCGAGGGGGCGGGCCGGTGTCTGTCTGTTTTTTTTCCACGCTGTGTGACGGGTCACGTGCGTGCCCGGAGCGGCGGCCGGGGGGCGGGGCCTATTGCGCAGACTCTGTGGCGCGGCGGCTTCCCCGGGCGCGCGGCCGGAGCCCGACCGGGCCGGGGTCTCGCGCACGCGGGAGGGTCCCTTGGCTCTGGTCTCGGGCCGCGGCGAGTCGCCGCCTGCGGCTGTCGGGGCACCAGGCCCCCCCCCGCCCGGCTCCCAGCGCTCCCCTGCCTGCCGCCAGCCAAGGTATCTGCTGCCCGCCCGAGTGCGTGTGAGTGGGGGTGCGTGTGAGAGAGGGGGGTGAGAGTGACCCCCCCACGCTGCCGGCTCCGGGCGCGGCGCAGCCGGCGGTCTCTAGGGTAGCGAGGCAGCTCCACTTGCCATGTCCGTGCGCCCAGGTGCGAGGGCAGCCGCCGGCTGATTCGGCCCATCTGTCTCCGGGCGGGCCTTTCCCCGCTCCTGCCGTACCCGCGCCAAGGAGCAGCAGGAGCGGGTTCCTGTTGGCTCTCTCGTGTCCTGGTGTCGGCGCCGCCGGTACCTAGAGGGCAGCGTCAGTCTCGTTCGTGTAGGCTGCGAATAAGAGGTTTGTGTGGGGGTCTGGGCCAGCTGGACTCAGTGGAATTGAACGAGTTCCTTTTTCAACACCTGAGACTTCCCGAATTGCCATGGGTGGGAACAAGAGTGTTTTAATATGTGATAAATGGTAAAAGAATAGGTAAAAACTAAGAGTATACCGTTTGGTTTATTTGGTGTGATCCAAATGCATTCTTCTCCCAGCATTGCTTTGTTGGGGTCTTCCCCTGGAGCATTCAGTGCATGGTGTGTGTGTCTGGCTGCTGCTCATAGCTATTCCAGACTATGATAACAAATGTATTCATTTTGGGGTATGGTTCCAGGAAGCAATAAAATACATGCATGTGTGCTTAGATAGCTGTTATCAGAGTCTGAAAATATGTATATGAGTGATTTTTATTTTGTTGTCCAAAGGGCATTGACAACCAGACAGCAGGATGGACACCAAGGGCTGCAGCCAGTATGGATGGTGCTCCAAGTCAGCCTTGTACACCTTCTTGCTAGGAGGAGCATTTGTAACCTTGGGCTCAAGTCGTATTCTTCTGATGAAGTATTCGGCCAATGAAGGTAAGTTTGGATGTTTCGTTTATAATGTATTAAGTGGAGAAAGTAGATTTTTCTGCTTAGGGTAAAACAATGTAGATGCTGAGCTTAAACCTCTCCATTGCAAATATATTTACTAGGTTTGATTTCCCATTAGTGCAGTATGTTTACTCTTGCCTTTCACATGCAGGTTTATTTGGAGCATAAAGGTTTTAGTACACAATTTGTTTCTGTGTAAGCACTGTGATCTAGTGGCTAGAGCTCTGGATTATATCCCTCATTCTGCCACTGACCTGCTGGGTAACCTTGGGCAAGTCTGTGCCTCTGTTTCCCCATCTGTAAAATGGTGGTGATGATACCTCTTTTATTAAAGCTCTTTCATATCTACTAATGACAATTGTGGTATAAGAGCTAGTTGTTGTTATTCTGTAGTGGAATCTGTCAGAGAGAGTGTTTTCTGTGCTGAAAACCTTCTGTATAGCTGTTAGCTCTGATGCTAACTATGAGCCTGATGTTGGAAGGTGCTGTGCCCTCAACTTCCACAGAAGTCAGTCTTTCAGGGGCAGGTCTTTTGTTACTATATAGCATTGTTGCTTCCAACTTTAGCAAAAACTGACAGAGTATATATGAAACAGATTTTAAACACCTGCAATAACTCTGGCTAACAATGAAAAGGCCAAATCTTTGAAGAAGGGTTAGCCACCTTAAAAACTTGAAACATGTAAAATTGTCAGTTTTGTATGAACAACAAAAATTCAAATATGTTTTTTCATCTTTCAGTAACACTCTATAATGGCTGAACAAATTGTACTCAAATTTCCCAAATAATTCACTTGTGAGCTTAAGACCAAGCATGGAAAACTTCAGCCTGGAAAGTGAAATGATCAAGAAATTGTATGCCATTGAAAATATGGAGTATTAATAATTAAGGTTCTGAATATAATCTTAATTTACAAAGTGTGCATTGTTTATGGGAACTGGTCAAAACTTTTTGAGTGAGTGTGTTTAAGCGATTCTCATGGACTTGTGCTCTTTCTGTTGCTCTAAATGTGATTGGAAAAGTTGGAGGAGTATGAATGTTTATTTACTGTAATAATTGTGCTGAATTTCACAGATAACAAATACGATTATCTTCCTGCAACTGTGAATGTGTGCTCTGAGCTAGTTAAATTGGTGTTATGCATGGCAATGGCACTTTGGATAACAACAAAAAGTAAGTTCATATGGCTAAAAATCTGTTAGGAGATGTTCACACTATATTTTAAATACTTCTGCTTATGTATGATGGACTCAAATGTGTAGTAATTGTACTGTATACACGGTGTACCATGGTAGAGCCTATTTGCAATGCTAACTGGGACAGTGTGTTCACTGAGAGTTAACTTTAGTTACACTCTACACTTGATTAATTCCCCTTGAGTTAGTGTACCTTGAGTGAGAGAGGCCCCACTGAAATAACACAGTGATTGTAAAAGCAGCACAGAATGATTGTGTTATCAGCTGACAAACTCAAACTGTAGGCTTGGTCTACACATGGAATTTATATCAGCCTAGCCACATTGGTCAGGGATGCAAATAAAACATACTCCTGACCCATGTAGCTATGCCAACATAATCCCCGCTGTAGACTCAGCTATGTTGACAGTGCTTCCATCAATGTAGTTGACATTATTAGGAGCAGTGGTATTCCTACACTAACAGAAAAACCTCTTCTGTCAGTGTAGGCTGCGTCTATGCTATGGAACTATGCTGGTGTACCTACGCCGGTATAATTTCTATAGCGTAGACATACCCATAGCCTATACATCCTGTTTGGCAGCCAACTCAAGTTAAAAGCACCATCATGCTGTAGGGAAGGGTTTTTGTGTATGGATTGGACTCGAATTCGGGGCAACGTTCAAGTTATAACTTTAATTAACTCTGAAGTGAAGACAAGCCCTGGGTCTGTGATCTCTTCAGATCTTAGCACCTAAGTAGGGTCAGGTTTGGTTACCTAGTGCTGTAAAAAGTGCTGTTGGCTATTGTTACAGTTCTCGGGGTACCCAAGGACTGTCACCTTGTTACTCCCTGCCTTCAGCATGAGGGAGTTTTGCCTGCGCCTAGCTGGGCATCAACTCCCTTACACCAGCCTGTCAGAATTTGTGTAATATCTAGCCCCCAACTCTGCCTGCTCACAGAAATCCCAGATCCTCTGTCCCCAAAGGTGCAATGTACAGCAGTTTACTAATTTTATCTGTAATTCTCTCTCCTATATAACACATAGCACTTATGAGCACATAAAAGATTTATTTAAGAAAGAATAGAGGCTTCACTAGAAACAAGAGAGAGTGGTAGAAACAAATGATTATGATATAAAGCAAAATCCTAAAGAAATTCTGTGTATCTCAATCTATGCTCATTAATACCTTTTCTATTTAGTAAAGAAAATCCCTGCACCCCCCCCCCCAAAAAAAAGTGCAGCCTGTTGCACATCTGACTGGCTTCACAGGAACCGGGATCCAATTTTTCATGAGAACACTCCTGCTCCTTAAGATGTCCCCTTAGTAAAACTATACAGAATACCCCTCCCCACTCTGATTTATACTGAAACAGTCTTTTACCTCTTCATAGGCAGGGTAATTTTCTGTTTGTTGTTGTGTTTCTTTTTGCCTCCAAGTGGTTTAGATTGTTTGCTGTTGCCTCCAATGGTTTTCCATTGAAAGTCTTGGGATGGAGCAATGCTAGACATTTTGAGCCTTCATGACTAGCTAACAAGGGCAGGGGGTGGCTACTCCCTCATATTTCAATGGGCTGTCACAGAGACATATTATCCCCTAGTGATGTTTTACTCCAATGCCATAAAGCATACTTTCAATAGAATTACATTATTCCTTAAATGTTACCATATGTGCATCTTACAATGATTGTGATTCTTGACAAGTTACAAGCTTTCCATAGATACCTTATATGTTGTCCTTTATAGATAATTATTCTGCAAAACATGTTTGATGTAGTGAGTTTGTCAGGTCTGTGGTGAGAGTTTGCAAAGAACAGAGGACCCTTTGCCAAGCAGCCTCTGTTTCACTGTGATTCAGTAGGCTATCCTCCTCCTTCTGAATCAGTGCTGATTTGATGTCCCAGCACAGTGCATGCTATTTGTGGTGCTTTTTTTTTTCCCCATATGAGACATCAAAATTTCTGATCACTTCTGGTCATTAAAATTTTATTCTGCCTGAATTCATTTTGGGTAATTATGTTCCGTCTAGCAAAATTCTTCTTGTAGTTTGTTAGATACAATATCCTTCAACCTTCGAAGGAAGGGTGTTGTCCTGTGGTTCCAGCGGGGAATTGGAAATGAGAATTTCTTGTTCTATTCCTGACTCCATCACTGTATAACTTGGAGCAAATCTCTTAATTACTCTGTTCTCCAGTTTTTCCAGTATAAATTTTGTAAGACTTGTTTAATGTTTATAAAGCTTTTTGAGAGACTCATAGGAAAGACACTAGAGATTAGTAAATTGATTGACCGTTGATTGCAGTTCTTTGTCTTCCACCCAGCCCTCTCTGCAGCTTCCCCTTAAGGTAAAAAAGATCAGTGGTCAACCTCATCATTTCTTAAAGCAAACTAGCAGAACACTGATGCTTTTGTACAGGAGAGAATGGCAGCCTTGTGGGACTTCAACCATTTTATAAAAGAGTCTGAAATGAAAGTTGAATGAAATATTGGTTTCTACAAATGTTAATGAAAAAACCAGATTCAGGCAGATCATAAATGCAGTGCATAGCCCTTGTTTTAAAAAGCAAACCAAACTGGATATTTTTTTTCACAAGTGACTCTAACACCCAACAAGCTATTGTATGAAAGGGCTAGATAAAAAACTGGCCTGTCTTCCTAAATGAATTGATTTCCTAACTGTAGATTGGATTGACCTTTTTCCTCCTACTCAACTATATCAAAATACATATAACAATCAGTACCTTTGAACCAGAAGCCACTGTGACATGGCTGCTATATGTGTTTACTTGAAGGCTCACACGTGAAAGAGTTGGGCTATCAGCCTGGACAGGCTAGCTGGTATATAGTTGGTGTCAGCTGAGTAGAATTTCCAGCTTTTCTGTCACAGAAAATGAGGATGACACATGCCAGTGCCATGTGCAGGTGTGTCCTCTTCCATGTGCTCAGCAAATAAATGCTGTTTTTAAAGTTCATGTTTAAAGGAGTAAAGCCTTTATGGGAAAGTGTCCACACTGATGATAACTTATGGAACCTTGATATGGAAAGACTTATTATATCATCCAGTCCATGTCCGGCCAGTGAAGGTTTTCTCCCTGCTGCATGTTTGATACTGCTGTTTTGCCCCTTCAGTGTATTTTCTAGACAGAGCACCTGTAATTCCAAAGTGCTTCACAAACTTTTACTAAGCAATGTGATTCTTTGATTTGGGAATAAAGTGTAGTCAGATGGAAGGGGGGAAACCCCACACACCTACATTCAATGCTTAATGCAATGCTTAAGGTACACTTACCTTCCCAACATTCTCCCCTCAAATCTAGTATTGTTTGAGGGGAAGTTGAAACTAGGCAACTCATTCCCACCTAGATTTCCCCCATCCACATTTCTTCCTCTTTGAGCCTTTAAACTCATCTCTTTCCTCCTACTCCTCTCATCCCTATCCCCAAAGCTATTCATTTTTAAAATTAACACTGCTTTAAGACACGTACTCCTGAACATTTAAGCAAACGTTGTTGTTGTTGTTTTTTGTATTATCCGTGGCACGTAGGCACCCCCTTCATGGAGCAGGACCCAGCATGCTAGGTGCTGTACAAACCCAAAACAGAAAGGTGATCCTTGCCCCCAGAGAATTTACAAACAAAGAGTAATCTTGCATCCTCTCTCCTCAGAATCTGTTTTGCTTTGTCTTGTTATATCATGTCTGTGAACTATCTTTTTGTCTGTAAAGTGCTGCAGTATTTTGGATGCTATATAACATCTCTCTTACCTAGATTTCAAACAATAACTTATATGTGTGCCCAGTGGTCAGCAAAAGTCATTTCTGTCTGACTGCCATTCTTTGAGCATCAATAATGATGGGTGGTCTCATTCTAGTTCCTAGTCAATGTCAAGCAAAAGTACCACCAGCCCTGTGGATGGTCTCTCTGTTGAGGCAGAAGACTGAATGACTATGGAGACTGAACTTCTTTCCTTAGACATTGTTGCTTAAAGAGTACCGTTGAGGCAGTTTGACAAGAGAGCATGGGGGGAGCCAGTGCTGCTTCTGCCTGTGTTGTGTATCTCCTGTAGATTAATGGAAGAGGAATGTCTACAGGACTTTCATTCTGAAACCAAGCATCAAATAATAAATTTGCTGTAAAACAAAGAAAGCAATTGCTCTCCTGTCAAATGGGGATTAAAACACACTTTCATTAACATGGAAAGTCTTTTACACAGATTTTCATCATTCTAACCAAGTTCATTTTAGTGACTGATTTCTTCCCCCCCCCCTTTTTTTTTTAGAGGGACGTTTATATAGCGACTTTGGATGCATGTCATGGAGAGAGTTTTGTAACTACATGAAATGGTCAATTCCTGCCTTTCTGTACTTTTTGGATAACCTGATTGTTTTCTATGTATTGTCCTACCTCCAACCAGTAAGTACACATAGGCCAAATAAAATAACATTGAAATGATGCAAGTCTCTCTCTTGTTGGAGATTTGTTAGTTGGGGTTTCATGATTCCGCAGTTGACATGTGTAAGGCTGCCCTGTATACAAGGACCATTTCTATTAATCCATTCCATCCACCTGCCTGTCAGATCCTGTTCTGTAGCTTCTAGTTGAGAAGGACTCTTTCTGCATTATCTCCTTCCTGACCGATTTAGAGATAGGATTGAATGGCTTCAAAGTGATGTAAGACTTAATCCTTCCTCCTCCTTGAACTCAGTGTGTCTGTTTGCTTAGAAGGTGGTTTTTGAGTCCCATCAGCCATACAGTTCTTACCATTAATGTCTTTATATGTATGACTTCATTCAGTTACTTGCGTTTTGCTTTCTTTCATTCTGCACTGATACCGTTATGATCAAACCCCAAAAGTGGGAAGAAGAGGAGGGGGAAAGAGTGTCAGGTACTGACTTTTGCATTTAATTACTTCCAGTACCTAAACTAATACCCAACTTTAGAGACATTGGCTGCTTTTAGTGACAGAACTTGGAATCAGTCTACAGATGTTCAGAAAAATTGGGATCATCATTTTAGGGCTGGGATTTTTTCTTTTTGGTTCAAGTTTTATTAGTGTTGACTAGAAACAAACTGCTAGTGTTGACTATAAAGTAACAGGGAATTCCCATATATTTAGCATGACATTAGAGAAACTATAGTTAAACTTCATCTAAACCTTTTTATTTACACTCACCTACAGGCTTTCTCTAAAAATTGCCCTTTAAGGGTCAGATTTGCCCTTTAATGGTCAAATCACTTAGTGAACAGGACTGTTGCTTTTGCCTGGTTTGCAAACATCTGGTTTGGGGCCGGGGGGGAGGAGGAGGAGGTCTGGATGTTTTAAAATAACATATGCAATGTTTTCCTCACCTTTTGAAAGGTGAACACAGGTATAATGTCCTGGATATTCACAGGATCTGATGTTTGAAAGATTACATCCACATGCAATTATTTTCTTAAATAAGCAATTTTATTTTTGGTTGAGGGGATCTTTTATAAAAATCACATAGCAAGCTTGTACACATACTAAGTAATTTGTATCTCGTCCTTCAGAGTGAATGCTGTTCAAAGCCCTTCCTTTCCTTTATATAACTTTGTCTTTATGAAACATACCAGATGAAAAGTTAGAGGTTTATTAAAATTGTGGTGCTATGATGATAAAACAAGGATGAATAATAACATTTCATATGTTTAAGTGCATCCTGGGCTGAATGAATTATGGAAGGCATGGTAAGCTGCAGTTGAAAGGACAGTAGTTATTTGCCTGAAAGAAGATGCGTGGCTATACCTGAATAAGCCTTATCTCATGTAATTTTAAAAACTAAGTAGGTATGGGTCTAATTAATACTTGGATGAGTGACTGCCTGAAATACCAAGGGTTCTGTGCTTGGAGTAATGGGTGTTCTTAATTATTTAATATGTCTCATAAATAAGATTTTATTTTGTGACATATCTCATGTGCTGCTTAGTGGTCTATGGTAGGTTTGGCTCTGATTCCTACCGTTACTTTGCTCATTGGGGCATCAATGAATTAAAGCTGGAAAACAGTGTCTGGTAGATATTGCACTATATATCGTCATCGTGTCTTGTCTCTGTAAAGTTTGCTTTGTACTTTGATTAATGACCACAAAACAAAAACAAAATGTCAATGGAGCACAGTTCTGTTCTGCACCAGTACTGTCAGCTAGTCCCTCTTCTGAAGAACCTCCTCTGTCAGTTCTGGATTCACCTATTTAGTCAATGGAAGGAGCCATTTTTACAGTCACTTTCCAGAATAGAACTGTGCTTTAAACATCTGTCTTCATGCGCACTCTTGAGATTGTAATAATGCTCAAACTTTAAAGTACAAACAGCAAAAAATCAGCTGAGCACACCCCAAAATTTAAATGACTAAATATTCTAATTAACAACTTCCTTTTACAGCCATCAGTTAATTTTTATTTGCCCAAAGTGCTTGATCCAGTGCTCACTGAAGTCAGTGAAAATTTTTCCAACATTATTTAGCCCACGATGAAATCTACCCTATTGCAAAGAACACTAGCAAAGTTCTCTGCACCGCTTAAGCCATTAATTTGGAACTTGCAAGTCTTTTAGGATCTTGTTTGGTTCCTCCTTACAGGACTGAATTTCACCCCGAGTGAAAGGTCAGTCCCAATATGATCACATTTTACCATGGGACTTTCTGAGAGGTGAAAACTCTGAGTTGGTGATGTTTTTTAGTTGGTCAGATTCTGTCTTGGTTATAACTTTATTCCCTGTCCTTTTTTCCTAGGCCATGGCTGTATTATTCTCAAATTTTATCATTATAACAACGGCGCTCCTGTTCAGGATAGTGCTGAAGTAAGTAGCTATGAAAGCAAATAAAAATTAGGGCAGTTATGCTGGATTCTTCCTCTCCACATGAAGGCGATAGTATTTTTAATACTCTGTGTTTTCTGGTGTCTTTGGCATACAAATCAGAGGGATGGTTTAGTGGTTTAAGTGTTATGGTAGGTATGAAATACTTAATTTATTTGGAAGCACAAGTTTAAATTTCAGCAAACTTGTTTGTCCCTCATTCTTCTGTAATAGATAAATAGAATCATAATCGTATTGTACTGTAATTGTGTTACGTGGCACCATGAAAGGGTAGAGTTAAGGTCGTTTGGGTGTCTTAACTGTGTTTCCATATTTTAATGTTTAGATATATTTTTTTTTAAGTTTAACCTTCATTCTAAAATTCCTGGGTTAGTAATATTACTTTTGGGGATAACTGCAATGTTCTTATTTGTTTTACTCTTAAGTTACTGGTATGTACTCCCAAACTTAACTCCATCTTAACATGGCTTTTTTGCCTGTGAAGGTACATAATGTCGCAGTTGTGTGCCATTTTAGACCAAATAAAATGACAAGTCACTGTCCTGAGGACTTGATCGTTTAAACTAGATATTACTAGAGCAGTTAGAAATCTTCACAAATTTTATTGTCAGAATTTTGATGAAAAAGGTCATTTGAAAATGTTTGCAAAAATATTTCCCATTTATTACCAGTTGTAAATATCGCATAACAAGGGAAGACAAACAAATGAGAGATAGAGAATGCAGTAGAGAACAGTGATAGATGGAGGTGTGCTCAGTTTTATAATTGTGCTAGATTTGATGGACCTTTAGTTTGATCTGCTGAGGCAAGTGAATTGAAAAGTATATTTTAAAAAGCAAGCTTACATCTTTTTAAAAATTCTTTAGGATGTGTTTAAAGAACAGCAGATGCTTTTTTCTCCTGCATTATTTTCCCCTTTGAAATATCCAGTATGTCAATCATGGTCTTACCTGCTTTGCAGAAGGACTTGGGTGGGGGAGGAGATTCTATGGAATATGTATTATGAGCTTTTACACCCATCAGTGATGTCAAATCTTTAACAGACATTCTTTCTCCCAAGCTTTAATGAGCATTGGAGTTAAATAGGTGTTAGCCCAAAGCAATTTTTTTTGACAATCTGACAAAATTCCTATTTTTCTCTATTCAGCTTTCAGTCTTTCGTGATGTCATAAATTTTCCTGTTGCCATAAAGTCTCCCAAAGTAAATAAAAGTAGGAGAAATTTCTAAAGTAAAAAACAAGCCAAAATAAATAGCCTTTCAGACTGCCTTTATAACTCCATAAAATAGCAAAAGAGGGCACACACCTAATTATAAAGAAATTTCAGTTCATCTTTAAGTGAAAATTTGCAAAACAGGATGTATTTGAATGCAGTTGCTTTGTTTGCACCCATCTGACCTATTTCCATGGAAACAGCGGTTGCATTAGTTGTCAGTTTTACCTGCTGGCTGCTAACCATGTTCTTGAAAGTGTCTTTCCTTAAATGTGCCATCTATACAGAGTTCCTCCTCTTAGTTTTTGTGTCTTCATTGTGAGTCAGGTGGGTGCTCCCCTAGCTCCTTGAAGGTAGCAGGGGGAAGGAAGCCTGTGAACACACTGCCTTTTTGGTGTCTGAGATGAAGCTCTAGGTGAAATCCTCATCTCATTGAAGTTAATGGGAGTTTTATCATCTGCCTAATGGAGCTGAGGTTTCACCCTCTCTGTCTGGGGTTGCCTGTGGTGTGGAGCTTTCTCTGTGCCATGAATAATTTGTTTTCAAGATGCTTAACACCTGTCATTGTACTCTAAAGGACCGCAGTTTTGGATTTTTTGTCTATACACAGACGGCAGCTCTCCGGGGTGCAGTGGGCATCTCTATTGATTTTGTTCCTGTCCATCATAGCCCTGACTGCAGGGACTGGAAGCAATCAGCACAGCTTGGCCACACACGGGTTTCATCATGACATGTTTTTCAGCTCTTCTAATCACTGCCTTCAGTACACCAGTCCAGAGGAAGAGTGCTGGGGAAAGGACAACTGTACGATAACAGGGTTCTTTCCCAGCTTCAGGTGGAACATCACTGTTACTACTGCGGGAGCATTGAAACCTCTCCGCCTTGGCTTGGGCCATCTGCTCATAATAATGCAGTGTTTCATCTCCGCTTTGGCCAACATCTATAATGAAAAGATTCTGAAGGAAGGAGATCAGCTCAGCGAAAGCATCTTTGTGCAGAACAGCAAGCTCTACGTCTTTGGGGTGCTGTTCAATGGGCTGATGCTGGGCCTGCGCTCTGAGAATCGCTGGCAGATAGAGTACTGTGGTTTCTTTTATGGCCACAACGTGTTCTCTATAGCCCTCATTTTCATTACTGCCTTCCTGGGGCTGTCCGTGGCCTTCATTCTGAAGTTCCGAGACAACATGTTCCATGTCTTGACTGCGCAGGTCACCACCGTGATCATCACCACTGTATCCATCATCATCTTTGACTTCAAGCCTTCTCTGGACTTCTTCTTGGAAGCACCTGTGGTGCTTCTCTCCATATTTATCTACAATGCCAGCAAACCTCAAGGCCTGGAATATGTCACTCAGCGGGAGAGGAGCAAATTCCTTGGTGAGATGTGGGAGCGATCCAGTGGGGTAAGGCTTTGAAATACTTGTGTTTCTGATTCATTCCCTCCCTCACACACTGTTTACCTTGTTGACCATTCAGAGTTCATGATGTGTGGCTGGACTTGGTATTCAACCAAATTGTCACTTTCATTTAAATGACACAAGATCAATCTCAGTTTTGTAAATAAATCGTTGTTTTAGCTCCATACTTGAGTGTTTCCTGAGGCCTGGCTGAAGCCCTATCTCTCTGCTCTAACCTCAGATGGTCCTGCAGCCATCTCAGCTTGATGTAACATTTTCTTTTAGCTTTTGCAACCAAGTACGCAATCAAACCCAAACATCCCAGCATTATACTGCGGAATTTGACAAGTCTATTTTCACAGCCCAGGTTCAGCTGAATGCAGAAAGTAAACATACAGCATAAATGGGAGGAAAGTAAATTAGATATTAAAATTCTTTCAGTTTTAACAGTCTAAGATGCTTTAAGATATCCAGATAACGTTTTTAAAAAATTTTTAAAATTTTTTTTAAAGAAACCCAGATAAGGATATTTTCAATGTAAGATTTTCAATGTGTTAGTTGTCCCTTCCTCATGAATCAATTCATCCTGCTATAATTTTTGCTCTTCTCTGAATGATGATCCCGATGCTTAGAATCTGGGAAAATCTTTGTGGGGAAGGGGCTTGCTCCCAGATTTTACATTCAGGTGAACTGAGAAACAAGAATGCAGTGCATATAGTATATTTCTTGTCTGTGATCAGCAGAGGGCACTGTCTGCATTTAGTCCTGGGAAGCTTCATTTATCCCAGAAAGAGGAGGGTAAATGTCTCCTTGGAATTCTGCCCAGTCCTATTGCAGAGTGATCTTTAACAGTAAATAACATGTATAGTCACATATTTGTAAAATCAGTCACTGCATGTTTCAGCAGATGTAATTAATTAGCTACAGTACAAATTACACAGCACCTATGTATTTTCCAACATAGGAAAGGACACATCTATTAACTTAATTGAATACAGAGCACTTGGAAAGATTTCAGGAAAGACGCCATGGAAAAATGGTAAATATTTAGGTATAAGTAATATTTAGGCGTTGTCCTTCAAGAACAGCTATATGCTGCGTTTTACACAAGGATCTTAGTATCCCCATACAGAAACTTTAAGTACAGGTCCTTTGATTTTACAGTTGCCACTGGACTGTTTCAAGGTAAGTATTTTTGTATTACTAACAAGAAGAAAATTTGTTAATGATGTTAATACGTTTTTCCCCTCCCTTTTTCGGCTCCTGTAGGATGGAGAGGAACTTGAGAGACTGACCAAAGTAAACAGTGACATTGATACAGATGAAGATGCTTTCTAGCCTGAGCCTGTGCCACTGCGTGCTGGATATTCTCCAAAAGAGCAGTGTTGATATCTTCTAAGATATAGAATAGTCCCTTTTTTCCAAGTGCAATAGCTGAAACTGTTTGGAGGGTTTTGTGATTTCCAGAGGATTTTTATTGTGTTTTTAAGTTGTGCAAATAAAAAACAACTCCAAGATCAGAATAGGGTGTGTCCAGGTTTGGGGGTGGGATGTCAGATGAGAAAAAAATGTGTAAAGCCCATTGGATTTCAGAAGTTGACAAGGAAGACTAGAGAATTATCTGTATGAGCCAGATATATTAAGGGTCTTTTTCTCTTTTTGCACTAATGTAAATCAGAAGTTAATTCCAGTGCAGGCAATGATAAACTGGTAATAAAAGTGATATGAGAAGAGAATTTGGCCCTAACTTAATGATCACATGGGTGGTGCATTATGTATAGTAATCCAGAACACTCAGTGTCTTCAATTGTATGTGTTTATCTACCATACACAAGGGTTGTATGGGGATAATACTTCAGTGATGGAGGGCCTGATCCTGTAAACCTTACATCAGTGATCCTGACTCAGTTGAGTAGTCCCACTGAATGGACTTTTAATATTTGTAAAGTGCTTTAAAGATATGAGGTGCTATATAAGTTCTGAGTATTCTTATTTCCAGGGCTGCATGTTCACTGGTATCATGCACTCCTCTTTAATTTGATTGAGGGATGATTCCAGAGCTGACAAATGAGTTTCCTCACTGTTGAAGTGATTTGCTGCTGCTGCTCCTCTTATGTGTCCTGTGGAACATTATGCCAATTATAAATACTTTTTGTTTGTTTGCTATGTGATTAGTGCTGCATGGTGGCAGAGAAGCTTTCCTGGTATTCAGAAATACAAGCTTTTAAATAAACAGAGGATTCATATACTTTCCTTTGGTGAAGTAATTTTATTCTTACTCTACCCGAGTTAGCTGTTTGTCCATCACAGACACCAGGGATTTTCATTTTACTTGATTATAAAAGTAGTTAAGTTATGTCCAAATTCACTGTAAGTGCATTTCATCATATCTGTAAATACAAAGTTTGAAATTTAAAAAGATGAACTTGGCCCCAACATTTAGATTTTTGTAAACTCAAGCTTTTTAAAAAAACCTAAGAAATATTTCTTTAGTCTTCATAAAAAATGGGATGAATGGGTTCTCTTTCAGTCCAGATGTTAGAGTTGTGCTAGTATGTGGGATAGTCTAGATAATACATAGTCATTCCTCAGTGCAGGAGACTGGACTACATGACCTATCAAGATTCCTTCCAATCCTATGATTCTATGACTCTGACAGTGAAATTGACTAGAAATTATATGATAATTTGGAAAGTCTTATTGTCCAAGCTGCGAGAAATGGTGGAAACAAGCTGCAAATGGTGAAAAGTATATTCAGTTTTGAAAATGCTCTCTCTCACTCCCTATAGCATGATCTGGTGGACTCATTAAATCCTGAGTCTAATCCCTTTTCTTGCACTGCCTCAGTTAATCACCTTGCCCCAATCATTTCAGTTGCCTGCCGGAGTTTCCCCATTTGTAAAATAGAGATAATACTGTTACCTACCTCACTGGTATGTTCCAACAATTAATTATTGAGTATTTGTGCAGCACTTTGAACAGTAAAAAACTATACAGATACTTCAGTGTGTTTTAATAATCTGAGCTATTACCAATAAGATAAGAACACTTAAGTTTTGGTGTTTAAATATAGGGCTAGATTCATTGGTATGTTTCAGATGCTTTTTGATGCTGGCCTTACAAAGCACCTGTAAACTGAGCTTAATCAGAGAGCCTCTTTGAATCTGGCTCATCATTTTTAAACTGACATTGTTTTTTCAAACATACCATTTGGTCTAGGGTTGTATTGTTCCATATTACAGATGCAGCTCTGGAATGTGAATAAAGAATATGTGGTTTGACCGTGGTCTGGATTCTGACTTCACCCCAGTTTTATGCTTGTGTTAACTACTGGCTTCATGGAGTTCCTCCTTATGGTATACAGGTGAAACTGAGAGCAGAATAAGACCTGTTGAGTTCAGCAACTCACCATTCTATTGCGTTCTGTGTGAGACTGCTGTTTTCCTATCCATTGGTGCCTATGGTATATGATCACTTTGTAAATAGGTGTTGAGTTTTACATGTAATTTATTATGCCTAATTGTGTAACGAACCTGAATAAACTAAAGTTCATTATGAAATGATTGTATCTCAAGTTCTTTTGGTGTGGGATATTCATGGTTTCATAGTGAGGGCCGCAAACTAGAGATACAATGTTCCTGTTCTCTCAGCAGCCACCAGTGCTATTAAATAAAAACAGAAACACCATGTATTCTCAATGACCCTAGAACATTTGACAGTTGCAGCATGAGAGATAGGGTGGAGTACATAATGACATTTGGTTGTTTCTGTAAGGTAAGCAAGTCAAGTATAAGCTGTAGGGTTTCTCTGAACTGGTACGTTTTAGGCCCACTCTGGGCTGGTATATATGATACACAAGATGCAGGGTAAAGTGAGTTGAGAGTGGCTGCCGGGTGATGAAATGTTGCTGAAAGAACATCTGGGACTGGGAAATGGGGTCCAAATCGTTCAGATAAAAGGAGAAAAGTTAGAAAAAATATAGTCAAATAAGTAGGGATAAGAAGCTATAATTTTTTCCCTTCTAGGAACGATCTTTCATAATGGAAACATTCACTGTATAATTCCTCACAAAACTGTTTCTTAAAGGATTATTTAATGAGCCATGCTCCCTCACTAAGCTATGTGAGAGCATGTAGCAGCTGTTGATGTGTTTCTCAGGAGGCTGAACTTGTGCCCCAAAATGCACCCAAGACAATATGTTCTATAGCTTATTAACACACACCCTTTGTCGTATGTGATCAGTTCATTGGTCCATCAAGTGTAATATCCAACCTCCAGTTGTGCTAATACCTGTCAAGTTGCCCATGGTGTTTCCCCTCTAACTGCTGCAGCAATCAGGTCTTGAATTGCATGTATAATTGACCTCTGTGTTAAAATGCTTGATTTTAAACAGCTAATGCTGGGACCAGTTCAGGGTTAGGACCCTATTATGGTGCTTTATTCTAGTCCATGTTCCTGATAGAGCATTATAACCATACCATATAATGGTATTTTACAAATATGTGAAAGACACTGCAAGAAATTGTGATGTCAATCAGAAAAAAACAATGGTTAGGGAGACTAATCTAGGAAGGCTTCATCAAAGTGTGTTTGGAGGAGGAAAGGCTATTGGCTTGGCAGACAAGTGGGAGCATGTCCCAAACCTAAAAGAAGGAGCAAAGCTGAAGGAAGAGAAGACAAAGGGAGCAAAGGGTAGTATGGATAAATGGTAGTGATAGGTAGATGGGACACAGTAATGAAGTGCCTTGAAGGTGAGGAAAAAGGCACTTGAGAGGCTTGCACAACTAAAATGAAGCCAAAGGTAGCGTGCTTGGACTCACTGATTCTATTTTTTATACAGGTTCTTGTACGTCACCATCGTGCCCTCCCATACATGAGCCAGCTCAGGTAAGTTCATTGAAGTCTATTTAAACTCTGTTTACAAAACATGGAAGTGCTTGAAGGGATCTGAGGAGGGGAAAGAGGGATTCAGAGCAGCTTTTTGGAAAAACAAAGAAAAGCTAGAGAAGGGTTTACAGTTTATAAAGGTATGAAACTATCAAACCACAATTTGGGGCATGAACCTATTACAAACAACCAAGATCCCCTAACACCATATTCCGGCCCTAAGCTAATGTCAGCATGCTGGTTTCAGAGGGCTTCTGTGGATTTTTCTTTGATTGGTCCTTGTACAGCAAGATCAGCAAGTCCAAGTAAATATTTGGCTTCATCATGTTAGCAAATTTTAAAGAGTCAGACAAAAACTCACCAAAAATTTTGGCTGTGAATTATTTATTAGCCATTACTTTCTGAGTGACACTTAGATGTGAAACGTCACAACCAAACTTATATTTTCTATACTTTTATGGTAGCTTGTTAACAAAGAGAGAATCCTGCCTGCTTTGACCTGTACAGAATATAACAGGAAAACATATTTAAATGCAACTTCCAGATGCATATTTTCATTGATGGGCGATGGCGATGTTTTGGGAAGGAAAACCATTAATGCAAAAAACACCATAACTTTTAAAATTTCAGTTACTTTGAGACACATTTCATTGCTTTCCATTACAGGCAACTTTGCAATATCCAGTATGTGCCTGAGTTTCCTGTCTTTTGCAAACATTATAGCTGTCAACCTTAGAATGATATTTCCAAGAACAACATATGGAACCATTAGCTTTGGATTATATTTCATTTAAAAGAGAGTGACAGCTTTTACATAAACTTTTCCAGAGAGTTTCCTCTCATGTAAAGTCTGAGCATATAAATCAGCCCAACACCTCTAGAGACTGAACATCAAACCAATTCAGACTGTCTCCAAAACCACACTTTCGACCTCCCTGCCTGAGATTTCTGTCTGAAGACAAATGAGAGATGGAGAGAAACTATTTCTGAACTTTTTATGAAGTGCACTTAGTGAAGAGGCAATATAGTCTAATGGCTAGTGTACTGGTCTATGACTTGGGAGATCTGGGTTCAATTCCCAGCTCTGCTACTGACTTGTTGGGTGACCTTGGACAAGTCATGTCCTCTTCTTGTGCCTCAGTTTTGCCATTTGTAAAGTGGAGGTAATGATACTGACCTATGTAAAGTGCTTTCAGATCTGCTGATGAAAAGTGTTATATAAGAGCTAGGCGTTATTATTTTAACAAGTTCCCCTAAGGTCTTGGTTGAAAAATCTATAAGAAAATTGAATGATGCTTCCATGCTTGATGTATCTACACCAAGCCTAACCATAGGGAGACATGAGGTATGTAACTGTGGAGAGACACCAACCCATGTGTTTGCACCTCCCCAAGCAAGGGCAAGATTTAGGGCCCAATTCAACTTTTGAGGAAGTCTTTCCATTATCTTCAGGATAGGTGGATCAGGCCCTTAGTGAGGTTCTCTTGACTTGGAAAGAGAAGTACAT
Organism: Mesoclemmys tuberculata; assembly: GCA_007922155.1. Lineage (NCBI taxonomy): Eukaryota > Metazoa > Chordata > Testudines > Chelidae > Mesoclemmys > Mesoclemmys tuberculata. The sequence goes on from ML675651.1 coordinate 493,439, forward strand.
AACTTCTAATGGGAGGGAGACATACATCGTCTATGCAGCAATAGAAACATTGACTCCTACCCAGAAATGGGCAAAAATGTTGATCAATGTGTAATCAGAGAGCATACACAACCCATTAGTACAACCCTAGAGAGCAGTGCTATTGTTGTCCTATGAGGTTGCTCAGACACATTGTACATATAAGTTTGCATGTCACAGCCGTGATTTTTAGTGGCAGCTACTGCAAACCTTGTATCAACTAGAAGGTAGCTTTGGTTAGCCAAATGAACATTTCATAGAACCATGGCTTGCAAATGGATCACACAAATCCCAGTATAATAATGGTGGTTAGGTATTCATACCATCTTCCACAGTACTGCAGGTTTACCCACTCCATATTCTGCTTCTCTCACAAATTACAGCAGAGTACTATAGGAGAGAGTTGGCTGAGCAGAACGTTGTCTGTCTACCATGTGATCTTTAACAAATAAATTTGGCACAGAGAACATTGTCTGAAGACCATTCCAAGCTGTGTGATTTGGGGTACATCTGCATGGCCTGTGGTAGTGAGCATCCCAGCCTTGGTTTACAGATTGGACTTGCGTTACTGCTCTGAAAATAGCAGAGTAGATAGTGCTTTGAAGTTGCAGCTTGAGCTTTGAAGCCCACTCCCCTCCCTTGGCTTCAGAGCTTGACCCACAGTATCTACACAACTATTTTTAGCTTCGTGGTATGAATCCAAATTTGTCAACCTGGGCTTTGAGGCTCGCTGCTGCAAGCTGCATAGGTGTAACCTTGGAGTCCAGATCCATGAAGTTTAGAACTTCTTAGCCAGCGAGCATTTTAGGTTCCTCATTCATGGTTAAGAAAACAGTTTTCCAAAACCTAAATGGGGAGATGTTTTTGTTGCTTTTTCTTTTTAAAACATTTTAGAATAGTATTTCTTTCACTTAATTTCACCAGTGTTGTGAATCCAAACAAAACAGCATTGCTGACAGGAGAAGAAGGCCAGAGGGAAAATGAGCTGTTTAGGTCTGAACCAAAATTCTAGGAATCCTGTAAACATCCAGAAACTCCCAAAGATCATTCTCCATCCACCATGCAGGACTGTTTTATTAATAGGGATAGAAATATGAGCATAATAAACCTGCATGATGGATAGGTAAGCATGTGTCAGTTTCTGCTTGTTCTCAGAGTGGTGCCCCAGAAGAGCAGAGTTAAGGTTGTTTGGGGGACTCTAACAACATACTTTCAAATGTTTGGGACTATTTTTGATTTTGATAAAGTGGAACCTTAATTTGGAATTTTCCAGCTTTCTAATGTTTGTGAGTTTTTTGAGAAAGGTACAATGTCTTCTTTTTGGCTAACTATGGGATAGATTATTTCAACCTTTAGCTCCAGGTTAACAGAGATTTCTGCCCAGGGAAATTGATAAGGAGAGATGGGCTGCAAAATTCAGACCCGCTTTGGATATCAGGTCATTCCTCAAAGTTCCAGGATGTTCAGAAATGGGGGTATGGTTTGGGCTATCAGAGATGGGGGTCAGCACCAAAATGTAGATCCATTATAAGAAAAACCCTAAATCTTGCAGATGTTCTGGTGCAGTGTTTTAGTTTGGACCTATCTCTACAAAGAGATAGCCACATGCCTATCTTGACTTGAGTGCATACACAGTTTTGAAGTCCTGACAGATTTTTCAGGATCATGCCTATTTGAACTTCTCCATTTGTTTTGGCACATTTATTCCCTTCTCCTCCACTCCAACACTAAACCTTTGTGCTAACTCATGATTTACAGTGTGATTTACTGTGCATTCATTTAGAGTCATTGCAAAAATATAAACACATGAAAATGTTTTAAATGACAAAAAAAAATCTCCTTAAAATGGCTTCTCCTTTCATCTAAAGGACTTTAAAGTGTTAGAGAAACATCTGGTGTGTCTTACTCCTTCTGCTGTAGGCCAAGATGGGTAAGCAGCTGACAGTCATGCACTAAAGCAATCAGCACTTATTTTCTTAAGCTGAGCCATAGGACCTCACAGACTTTCCTGTAAGAGCCTTTCAGTCTGGCTAATTATTTTTATCATTCCTTCTTGCCTTTTTAAAAAAAATTCTCCTCCACTTCACCTGCTGAATTGCTGCAGGCAACAGCGAGCTTGAAAGATGGAAGTTACACAGTCAACAGTCTTTTCAGGTTAGCTCCTTCCAGCGCCATTCTTCCTCGGCAAGCCCCAGTTACCATTCCCTACTTAGGGAGGCCCAGATCCTCAAAGATATATAGGCACCTAACTCCTGTTGATTTCAATGGGATTCAAGTACCTACAGACCTTTGAGAATCTGGGTGTGAGTCCTCAAACTGACTAGGCTGACTAGGCCTTATGGTGCTGAGGAAAGCCTACTCCAGAAGGTAGCTGGGAGTCATGGTGCAGAGGGAAGCCTGCCTCAGAAGCTGGTTGGGCCTTCCGGCAGTGTGTTTCACTCGTCTTATGTTTACCAGGATGGCTCAGACTAGTATAAAGGGCTCAGCTTTTTTGAGATTGTTTCTAAGGAAAACACCTGGTTTTCAGTGAGGCCCTTGTTTTACCAAATTTTGTTCTCATCTGAGCTGGTATAAAGATTTCCAGCAACTTGCTTAATGTCACACAGTGAGTTGTACTTTGGCTCCTACTTTTTTCTACCTTGTGGCTGTGATCAAAATATCAAGTTTCTATATAATCAGCTGGCTCAGAGATCAAAGGTCACCTAGATGTGCTTTCCACCATGGCGGTGATAACTATTCAGCCACTAAATCAAATACATCTTGCATGAGGCCTTTTCACTGGGATATTCCTGAATCTTGCTGCTGGCCCTTATGGGTTAGAGGCCTGATTCAACCCTCATGAAAATGAATACATAGATTCCTTCCCATTGATTTGAATGGGAGATGGGTAGACCCCTCTATGAATGAATTTTCCAAGCCCCTCTATTCTAACACAGTTTCCTTGACTAGGGTGGAGTTCATGCTTTTAAGGTTCTGTGTTACAAAACAATAGCATCGAAGACTGGTAACCAGGAGTTACTGCCTATGGCATGGCGTGACTAGTACAGTTCTCTGAAAAATACCAGTAAGTGTGCTAGTTAGAGAAACCGTAGTAGAAGCAGAGCTCACTGAATAAGCAGGTCAAAATGTTCACAAACATTTTTGTAAAAAATAGTCGTTTTTTGAGAGTGGGGGGAGGAAGGAGGAGGAATTTGAAATGTAGATGAACAGTTTTGTTAGAATATCTGATCGGTTCCAGAGCTGCTCAAAAGAGGAGATAGAATTTTCAATAAAATCTTATTAGAAAGAGCTGGTTGAAAAGCAGATGAAAATATTTGTGAAATTTCTTCTTTTTCTGCTGAAATTCAAAATTCAAAAATAGCTTACAGCTCTGTTTTAAGACTGGCTCTAGCTAGGATGGATTTAATTGTCTCATGGAGCAAGAACCTCAGCTAAAGAAACAAATTGACATGCAGCAAGGTTAGTCATTCAGAGCTATTTCTTCTGTATTGTATCAAATCCTTTAGCAACCCTTAAGGTTGCATTTAGTAGGTTAAGGATGAAACTCAACTAAATACAAAGTTGATTTATTATAAAGGAGATGCAATCTTTTTAGATAAGGTGTTTCAAAAGGGTTTTAAAAAAATTATAAAAGAGAACTTGCCTCACACTTCTTCCCTAAAAAAAACTCCTTCTTTGGGAAAGTCCTGTAGTGTGATCCTTTTCATCTGTTCATCAGCACAATAAAAAATTCTCACTTAGCAATAAATATACTTTTTTTTTCCCCCTCAAAAAAAAATATAAAAATGCATTACAGTGTTTATTGTAGAGTTTGTGTCCTGGCTACAGAATGAGGTCTGTGGATGAAAGGGTGGGGGAAAGATTGTTTGTTTGTTTGTTTGTTTGTTTCATGCAAACAAACTGCAACTCGTGATGCCCTCTGGTTACAGGGGTTAAAAAATGTAAAGGAGTCTTTATTGCTTAAAAGCATCAGTGCTACTGGTTTTAAATATTTCACTGTAAAGGCTTGTAGATTTTGAAAAAGGCAGTTTTTATTTGTTTATTTTAGGCCCTTGACTGAATACTGGATGAAAGAGGCATGGACATTTAGGTTGCTTGGTAAGAATTTCCATGTCTGGCCACTTTCGGCTTGTACAGCTAGTAGGATGCAGGCAAGAGGCAACAGTCAAAGGTTAAGTTGCTCTTTTTAGTATGGATATCCATGATGGTAACTTTCATGGTGATGGTAGTCATCTTGGTAACCTTCCTGGTATCCCTGGTGATAGCTATGGTAACCATACCCACCATATTCATCTTCTGGGCATCGCATGCCAAGCGATTGCTGAATTGCCATTTCCTGTCGCCGGAGCTGCATGGAATCTATCAAATCATACACAATCACCATGGACCACATTGGGGAAGGGTACCAGGATTTGACATTTCCATCTTTCCCAACCAGAAGCATGGAGAAATATTCAGGGCTGATTTGGAAATAATTGCGGATGTCTTTCACCAGGTTAGCAGGGAGATCTTCTCGCTCCACATTGGAGCTTCCTAGAAAAGGACAGAATCAAGAACAGTGCTGGTGTTTTGGTTGCGGACAGCTAAATGATGATTTGGAAAGTATGCCCTATTGCTATTTCTTCCCATTTTACTGCCCTCTGTAAAAGATCCTGATTATTGTAAGGATCTCAAAACCCTCTTCAGCAGAGATTGAACTCAGGACCTACTATTTTCAAAACATGGGTCACTGCCATGTGAGCTAAAGGAGACTTTATTAGTTTTAGTAGGGTTTTACTTATTCTGCAGGCTGTAGCCAACAGAGCGTGACAAAATCAAGCATGCATGTGCCTGTCTGATATTCCAGGCAATTTGGGGCAGTGTTATATACTTAAAAAGAGAAAAGGTGAAGAAGTTCCTCCCTGTTTTCACCTCTCCTCTGATGGATATACTTAATAGGATTAGGTATCAGAGACACTGCCTGCCTCCAACATGTGCTGCGGTAGTGAGATCACCTGTGCGAAGCTAACCTGAGCAGGCCTTGTGGCACTGAAGAAAGCGAGGGACTGATGATGAAAGAAACCTTGAATGAAGCCAAATGAAGGCCTGTGCATGAGAAGTAGCTGTGATTGTGCTTTATTAGCTCCCCCTAAAGCCCATAGAAGATAATGGATGGACACCCCTTTGACTGGAGGTGGGGGCAGAAGAGTGCATTTGACCCACTCTGTTTTTACTTCAGTGGGAGCTAAAGACATGCTGCACCTTTCAGGCTCAGGCCCTTCATTTTTATTCTGGCAGCGTCTCTTACGCAGGAATGCTATGAAAGTTAGAAAATATGCTTTCATTCTAGTCTTATTTGTCCCTCTTAACACTGCAAAGGTCCCAGCTGCCCCATTAGTGGAAGCGTCCTTCATGAGCAGTAATTAAAGAACAGAAAGCAATTTCTCACCATTGATGGGATACAATTCTAAGACACCACCGATCTCTTCCCCAACTCCTAGCAGCTTGAGGATAGTTATGTGGCGCAGACCTGCGAAGGAATGAGAGAGGCTTTTGGTGACACCAGATCTTTCCACTCAGTCAGACAGATGTTACTTTAACTTTAACTGTTACTTTAACCAGGAGAAAAATCTAGCCCCTGCCACTACAGCTGCACGGAAGACTCCAGACTGTAGAGCAGAGCTATGATGCATGGAGGAGGCTATGCTCCACAAGACCGGGCAGGGCAGTGCATGCTCCATTTACATAGTTGGTAGGGACAGGACAAGGAACAGGCAGAGCTGAATGAGCTCCCAATGAATGGATCCTCTAGCTTTTCCTTTCCAGGAAGGGCTGTAGGCGCCCTTGTGGGCTGTTTGCGCTAAGGGGCTACAGAGGTCTCCATGAAGATGCTTTGCAGAGTTGGAATGAGGAAGGAAAGAAGAGCATCGCTCTCCCCATCCTTCCATACATCTCCTCGGTGCCCATTCTGGCTGTGTACTGGGCTGATGATTGGTACCTATAAGCAGGTTGTGCTCATTCCACTAATTTGCTGAGCTGTGACAAGAAGAAGATAGACAATTGCTAAGCTCCTGAAATGCCCACCAGAGAAGGCGTCTGAGAGTCTAAACTTTTGCTTAACCTAAACATGGGATTTCAGAGGAGGTGTTAGCAGCCCCCACGATATGCTTGGTTGGCAGCAGTTATTAAAGTGCATGTCAGAGGTCTGCCTTCTTCCATCCGTAGCTGGGTGGATTTGGTTAAGTTTTCAGTTGGACGGACTCCCTCAGATGGTCTGCATTTAGATTTGAGTGAGGGAATCCATCACCAAATGGCACTCAGGAAGGCTGTGCTCTGGGAAGCAAGAGCGTAATACCAGCTGACTTACCAAAATTACAGGCCTGTCCGCTGAGGGCAGAAAGCTGCTGGGAATAGGCCCAGTCCTCGTCATTGGGAGCAGAGATCACCAGCAGTCTCCTCCTCCATCGGAACCTGGAAAGAGATGAGAACATGCGGGAGAGAAGCGTTGTTCTGTGTTGGCTCAAGCACCCTATTTATTGTTTTTATTTGAGGGATTAATACAGATACTGTATTTCACAGCCTTCAATGTGCTTTACGGAACAGCTGGAGGAGGGGGGGATGTTGGTCACAGCATCTCAGGGGGCAGATGGGAGGCCCGCTGGGCACAGCATCCTGGGGTCCATTGGACTCTACTGTGACCTACATGATGCACAATACGGCTTGCTTCTAGGAGAAACCACAGTACAGCATGGGAGATGTAGTGTGGCCCAAGTGCCTGGCCCATAGGAGAGAATGAGATCATGACACTTCCAAATGACAACACATATGAAGCACCCTAGCCCCTTAAGTAGTTGAATGTCCAACTGACATGAAATGAAATGTTCTTATTGAGTTCCCCAAAATAAACTGATCTCACTTGAAACAAAATGTTGCTTTTTTCCTGATGGAAAATTGAAAATTTTTCACAAATTCAAAACTTTCAGCAGGAAAGTTTTGATCTTGCAGAAATTGCATTTTTGGGTTTTTTTTTTTTTTTGGGGTCAAAACATTATTTTGAAGGAAAATTCCCTCCCAACTCGAATAGGGAAGCTTTTAGAAAGCTTTTTTAGAAAGTTTTGTTAGTGTTTACTTGGGTGATGAATGTGCCCCTACAATCTGCTTGGGGGGGGGGTTACATAAACATAGAAACACATGCTTAACTCAGTTTTCATTATTGCTCTACAGTTCATATTTGGGGGTATGTGTACACTGCAGCTGTAGGTAGGTTTGATAAACTAGTGCACTAAAAGTAGTTGTGGTGCTGGCAGCAGCATGGGCTAACCGCCCTGTCTACAATCCCATCTATGGCCCTCGTACATACTTGGGAGTCTGGCCCATCACACTGCCACAACTACACTGCTATTTTTAGTGCACTAGAGTGATCAAAAGTAGTGTGTGTATGTCTACCCAAGTTGGGAATTCCATCACTAGCTGCAAAGAAGATGTAGACTTTTTGAGAGCTTAGAGGACCAGAGATGTGCTCCAGCAGTGATTACTCACTGAGGCCCTTAAGCCACAAGTGTCTCTTTAATGTGTCTTCTATAGCTCTTTGCAGCAGGTGATTTAATTATTAACCAATTAGGATGCTTTTACTATGTTATTAACCAATTAAGTTATCACCTTGCACTAAGTTGTTAACTTATTTGCTATGAAAATAATATATATACACATACATACATACACACTAAATATTTCCCATCATTCACTCTACTGTGGCTCTTTTGGATAATGTTGATTACTAATTTGGCTCCTGAATCACTGAGGTTTGAGTATCACTGTGCTGCAATAAGCAGGGTGAGAAGGCAAGAGACGAGAAATGAAAAACAGGGATGGGAGAAGCAGTTTAAAAGTAAATCCAAACCCTCCCCTCCCACTCCCTTTTCTGATTTAGATATGAATCCCAAACCAAATTCAAGCCATGTGCTTGTGAAAGTTCCCAAATGTTTGGTCAATGTTTTCCTTCGCTATTTTTATTTGAATTAGAGATGGGACCTAAGCTGCAAAGTTGTATCCAGAGCTGAGTTGTCTCAAAGTTCAAGGCGTGTTCAGATCTAGGACTTTGGTTCATCCCATTTACAGTTGGGATTTGTCATTAATTTCATAGTGTGGCCCACATCTTAACAGAGGGTTTATCTCCTCCCCTCCTGTTTGCCATGATCACCCCCTCACCCCCCCGCAGCATTCATGAATGTGAAGACCACCTCCCTTCCCATTTGTGATCACTGTAGCAACTAGATCAATTTCTTCCGTGGACAAGGAGGATGAGAGGAAGGATGGTCTAGTGATTTAGTGTGCTGACTTAGGAGACTTGGGTTCAATTCCCAACTCCACCCTGGCTTTCCTGTGTAAACTTGGAGTAAGTCATTTGGTGTCTCTCTGCCTCAATTCTTCATCTGTATAATGGGGATAATAGCACTTCCTTACCTCAAAGGGATGTTGTGACAGTAAATGCGATAAAGACTGTGGAATGCTCAGACAGTAGGGTAATGGAAGCCATATAAGTACCCAAGAGAGAAAAGTATTGAGTGGATTCTTGGCTTTATTTTAGGATTCGGGTTAGCAGCTGGAAACGAGGAGCCAGCACCCCGTGACTAGACAGCTTTCTGTAGACCAGAAACAAGTGCTCCAGAGACCACAATTTGAGAACGTTTACATTAGAGAAATATAGGACACATATAACATAGGGATCCAGGTCCAGATCTGAACTCTCACAATATCTGGGGTGCTGGTTCCAGGAGTTTTGTTCAGCTTCATCCCTAATTCTCATACCTGTGTTCTTCCCAGTTCCATCCAGGACTGGAAGAGGATAAAGTCTGATCTCAGTTTTGCAGACCCAAACGACTTGCCTAAGCATCTGAATTTTGGGTACTCAGCCAAATTGACCCTCCAAATCTCCAGATCTTTACCCATTGCCATCTCTATTTGATATAATAGCACTGGGAATTTTATGGAGTACTGGGACAGAAAAATCACCATAGAATTTCTCACCATACACTTTAGCTTTCAAATTTTTCGGTGCTGCTAGAAGAGCTCAAACATGGTGCAGTCATGTAGCTTATCTATGAATTAGAGCTGCTGCTTCTAACAGAGCCCTTGACTGTGAGGCATTGCCCTATCCAAGAAGGGTGGAAAGAGATGTAACCAGTTTGAAAAACCTAAATGAAAGGTTAGTATTCTAAAACAACACTTTTCTCCAAAGAGGTACCTCCCCAGTCCAAAACTAATTAGGTTTAAAAGAATTCACAATGCTGCAAGGATATTTTTGTACCAGGAAATGGGCTTTTAAATGGAGGCAGATGTTCCTGTAATGTATAATAATAGCGGTTTTTACTTTGAACACTTTGATACAAGCCTATAAAACATCCCCAAGCTTCAAAAACTGTTAACGTCGCCATTCACAGGTAACTTAGAACCAGCTGATTGTCTTTTTGAATCTTTGGGGCTGACTCTAAAGGGAAAGGACTGCTGGACTGGTGATTTCTGAGGAGGTTCTAAGTAGGCCAGTACTTGTGTCACAGATAGACAAAAGCCAGGACTATTTTGGGAGGGTGGGGGGGAGTTGCTGGTTTTTTTTTTGTTTTTTTTAATTTAAAAAAAAAGTTCCTGTTTTTAGGCTGCCGAGGCCAGCTGATGAGGCAATGGCTGAGTTCCTCAGCCAGAGTGCATAGTGAAGAGATGGAAACCAGCTCCTGACAAGCTGGTCTGCTCATGAGGCAATGGCCCAGCCTCCCCACCGAGGGCCACCCACTGAAGCCAGCTGTACTCTTTCCACTGCCTTTAATGGGCTGTGGATCCGTTTTCCCATGCAAGAGGGTGAAGAAATCTAGGGCGGCTCCCAACCAGCCTGACGTCTTCATTTGCTTAAAACTGAAGGGATACTCCCGGGAGGGAGCCCAAAATGCTGAGGAGTGCTCTGCTGGCAGGAAGGCGTCCGTGTGGGAGCACATGGAGGGAATGAAGGAAAGGCAAAAATCATGTCACTTTTTTTGTTTTTAAATCCAAAAATCTCCTTTGTGATATTTTCAAAACTTGATAAGGGAAAAGCCCCCCCCCCAGCTATAAATAGGGGTTTAGTATGAACATTTTCAATTAGGTTCTGCCATGTCACTCACCCATGTAGCCACATGTCCAAGGTGTAAACCAGGGTGGCATTCAGCTCATAAGTGGTGAGCGCCTCTTCAAGGAGTGTATTGAAGAAAACCTCTCACAAAGTTAATTTATAAAAACAGTGGGGGCAGAATTGGAGCAAGGCCTGGAAGGCGAAGTTCTACAGGAGAAGGAAGAGAAGCTGCTGTTCTAATGCCCAAAAGATGTGGCTGATACTCTGATTCCCCTTTTCCCTTGGTCTTCCATCCAAGTAGGGGTCTGGCTCAGACCGACTCCCTGGCTGTGCTAGAATGAAGTACTCACTCAGCCTATGCTGTCATCTCCAGCGTAGCTGTGTGGGGATGGACTTTACTAAGGCACCTCTACCACGAGCCTTAGCTGTGCAAGGACAAAGATAATTGACAATATGCTGCTTCCCCTAGTTAGTAAGGAACTGGCGCCCACATACCCCTGCACCATGGCTTTATTTCTGAGAAGCAGCAGGCCTGGCATTAGGATTCCGGGAGCCTCAAGGCAGTTCTGTATCCAAACAACCTCTCCCTGCTATAACCACCTCTTCCTCTGCCATCCTCTGCATTAGTCGGCAAGGGAGGTAAATGGTCTCAGTCTGGTCAGTGAGCTCAGACAGCAGCATAGCCAAATCTCCTGTGTTAAGCTGGGACTGCCCCCCAAAACAGACATGCCCCCAAACAGCTCTCTTCCCAAAGTTTCCTTCCATGCCATTCACACAAATTAAGAATGATACGTTGTTTAACTGACTTCCCTGAAGAGCAACAGCAGGGGGATGACTCAGCTCCCAGCAGTTTCAGTCACAGGAAGAGGTATTCATGGACAAAACAAAACACGCCCTGCCAAGGGCCTGGCCAGATTCAGTGACTGGCAACATCTATCAACCCTTAAAAGACCCATTGATGCCCACTTCTCAGAAAACAAACACATCCTCTTTGGAGACAGTTCTGTTTAAAGATGCTCAATTTTTTCATTTCTCTTTCCCTGGTTGTTTTTTGTTTTTAATTATGAGGGCTATTTGCAGGGAAACACAATTTTGTGGCTTCCCTCTCTGCTAGCATACAGGCTCTTTATTGCCTAGGACAGCTGTTCCTATAGCGCAGTTCTTGGTGGTCTAGAATGAGTCATTCTGAGAACTAAGCAGGAAGGGAGTAGGGGAGTTAGGAGACGTGGTGGAGCTGGTAAAGGCTCTCTCTCTCTGAGGCAATGGCCCTCAGAAATTAAAATGCTGGAGAACCAGTGGCTTATGCTTTCACCTCCCTGCTGCTTATTCCTTCTTGGAGTCATAATCCTCAGTGTCATCTCAGTCATTTTCACAGCAATCAGGCATAATAGCACAAACAGGATTTTGGTGGTAGGTGAGGAATATGCAGCAGCAGCAGCAGGTGAAATCCTGAACAACAAGAGGTCTTATTTTTGTGCAGATCACCCAGTAATGGAGATGGGCCAGAGCTGCAACCTTCAACTTCAGATCTGAATTTCTCCAAAGTCCAGGCATGTTTTGCATCCAGGGAGTTTGCCTTGTAGGTAGAAGAGTAATACAGAATGTGCAGACTACATGAGCAAAGCTGTCTCTAAGCAGGTTTTTTTCAGTTATTTTCCAGGGGGAAAAAAACAGCTCTTTACTACTGGCTTGTGACTAATGTTGGGCAAAGGCAAGCAGAATTATCTCAGACAAGATAAGAAGGAAGTTAGGGAAAATGGAGTCAGTGATCTGAACTGCACAGAAGGAGTTACAGCTGAAATAACAAGATTGTGGCATGTGGCACCCAACCACTGAAGTACAGAAACACTGTAATGCTACTCCAGAGTTTAACAGGTTCAAAGCTTTGCACAAACGTTAGCTAATTAATCCTCCCTTGCCCCAGTGAGGCAGATCAGTCTTATCTGTGGAAACTGAGACACAGAAAAATGAAATGTCTTGGCCAAGATCATGCAGCAAGCCTGTGGAAACAGAACCCAGGAGACCCAATTGCCAGGGCTTTAATCTCCAGAAGAGCACGCTGCAGCTGCAGCAGAGTCAACTGTGGTTACATCTCACTACTTTGCTGGAAATTATAAATATTGCCAATTCTATTTAAAAAAACCCTTTCCTTAAAAATAAAGTTTGTCAGACATTTTAAGTAAGATTAATTATCGCTAGCAGCTAGAAACCGGTCGGTGCTGAAAGTAATACCTGGATAAGAAGTTTTCCAGTGACTGTTTCTTGTCATCTTTACAGACAATACCTTCCCTCTTCTGCTTTTCCATATCTTTGATTCGTGACTGGAAGGTGTCAATCAAATCAAAAATAGACTTCATTGCGATGGGCACTTCATAATATTGCTATACAATAAAAGATAAAGAAGGGGTCAAAATACAAGCAAAGCCCTTATGTATGTTACATGCCACTGCCAGAAGAGACAGAACGGGAGTGGAAACTGCCCCTGATTTTGCAGCATCTGAGGAACTGGATTATTCCTAGGAAGCCAGCTTTAAATGTTTACCTTGTAGGGCAAACTTGTGTGTCAAGACACTGCATGCAGCTTACTATCGTCAGGTTATCTTGCCGTATCATGCTATGTCTTAGAACATCATTCATATATGATGCAGCATCAGGGTGTTGTGGCATTGTATCATATTGTGTTGTGACACTATCATTGTATGACAGCCCCAGGCTGCATTTCAGGACACCACGTGCTGCATTTCGCTCCCCGGATAGAGGGAGTTCTGTGCTTGGGGTGCGTTGCTAGAGCGCCATCTCAGCACACGCCCAGATCACCCACTGGAGTGCCCCATCTTGAAAAGATGGACTGTGCCTTCCTGTTTGCTGTCAGTCCCCTGTGCTGTTTGTCTTCCAGCTGATGAAACCCTTCTGACCCTCCCAATAACGGTAAGGCCCCGAACTAGCCTCTCGTGCATCTCACACCAGTCCACAACACATTTCTGCTTTCCAGTGCTTTTACGTTCAAAGAGCTCAACTCCCCACCTTGACCCTCATGTCGATATCTGTCAGCACCATGAAGAAGTCATTGTAGGTCATCCCATATTCTTTCCTCAGCTCATTGATGAGATGTTGGTCCACAAGGTCATCATCCTCTACCACCTTCATGGGCTTCTCATTATCTTAAAAGCAAATAAAGTGCTGATAAACATGGAATCACAAAGCAAACTGTCAGTTTCATCACGTAAGTCACATGAAAGGGGCCAAAACATCTCCCTCTCTCTCTCTCTCACTAGTCATGTGGGCCACGCTTTGCAAAAGGGAAGTGATTTTGTTTGCCCAATTGAGGCACTTTAAAAGGGGCCTCATTTTTAGTCCTCACCTTCTGAAAATCAGGCCCTTTAAAGGTATCTTGAGCTGGGCATCCAAAATTGCTAGTCATTTTTAAAAAGACTTGTAATTTATCCTGAAGGAACTCAAAGCTCTTCACAGCTATTTCACTACTATGGAAATGCAGCCACTTCTGGAATGGAATGTAGCGACTATTTAACAGCACACAGCAACATTCTATGAAAAACAACATATCCAAATATAACAGCACAAGGAATTTAGATCTCTAAAATACAGTTAGCATAGTTAGATTTACGCTAGGACACCTGAGTTAACATCCACATTCTTGTAAAAACCGACATGGGATCTTTAATGGCCATAAGTGATCAGGGCCCCTGTTTTATGTTTCATCCTAACGGCAGCAAGTCCAGTTCTTACTGATCACACACATACACCACTTCTCCATTCCTCAGCAACTGAAAGAGAACAGGTTTGCACGTCAAACCTGATTATGCAATACACTCAACTCCATTGCGAGCCCGGGAAACAACATTTTCATTTGAAAAAGAAAGCGTCTTTGAAAAATGCCCCCAAAACTAAAAATACACTAACTCAAACCTCAAGCATCTGAAAAGATTTTTAACAAATGGAAACATTATTTTTGTTTTCCCAGATCTGCCTAATCAAAATGACCAAACTCATCCTGCATGCACATGCACACACAAATAAAGATCGCTTCCAAGGTGGAAACCACCATAAAACATTAGTAATATCATCATCCAATCCTAGCGACAGTACCAATAGTGCTGTTTTGTAGTATTGCAGCAAGGATCTAAAGCATTGCACTACACAATAGCATTCCTGCAGTGGTTTGTATATTATTGTTTGTTTCCATGAAGGAAGGTGCAATCACACATGAAGCACCTCTTAAATGGGATTCCTGTGGCTCAGCTGTCATCTTTAAAGTGACTATTACCCTAACAGACCACCAAAAGAAAAAGGTGCATAATCCAAAGTGTTTGAAACATCAGAAAAATATATTAAAAGGTACACGCAACAAAGAGCGAGATCAAACTGTATCCTACTATCTTTTATTGCAATTCCCTAAGAATGAAGGTGGAAACCAGAACAGTAAGATATGTTAAATCTCACAGCACAGAAATCAAATTAAATTTAGCACTAAATAAATGAACATGAAAAAACCAGCAAAAATGGCATTAAAGAAAATGTGAGGCACAATAAGCCATGAAAGAGTACAATAATAACTATGCTATGCTCTTCTGTAGCAACTGCCATCTGAGGATCTCAAAGTACTCTGCAAACATTAATTAAGTCCCCCTACATCTACATGATGTATATATTGCTATCCTCACTTACAGATGGAGAAACTGAGGTGTGAGTACTAAGTGACTTGGCTAAGGTCAGAATGAAGCCGTGACAGAGCTGTGAATAGGACCCAGGAGTCCCATTCCTCTGCTCTAACCATTTGACAAGGGTTGAAGAAAACTGAGTTGGATAAAATAAATGAATACTGATCAAAATGTTTGATTTCTGCGAATAGTTTGGTTCACTGTTGATTATTTTTCTTTTTGATGCATTTCCGAACATCTCCAAGCTATGGGGAACATGGGTGCAGATTCAAACCTCATTGCAGGCCCACTGTCTCTGTAACTGGCTGGACAAAAATCTGGATCCAGTACAGATATGGACCTGAACTTTTTGCAGCTTGGGTCCATGTCTAAAAGAAACAGTCAATCATCTGAATGTTCCAGTGGTCACACTTTCTGTTATGGGTACATTTACAGATAGTTTATGAAGGGTTAACACATGATGAACAGCACGTTATAGACATGATTTGTATGTTATAGGCACATCAGGAGAAGGTGTTGTATATGATTACAAGCCTTGGTTATAAGCAACCTACTGAGTTGCTGGACTCTGAAAATCAGTTAACGATTTATCAAAACACCAGTAAATTGTATGAAAATTTTGTACGTATAGTCTTAAACTGTAAAACTGACTAGGAGTAAATTTATGCTGGAAAGTAGAAGAAAATTTCTAACCATCTGGTGAGTGAGGTTCTGGAACAGCCTTCCAGAAGGCACAGTGGGAGCAAGAAACCTAATGCTGTAATACAGAGTTTGATAAAATTTTTGAATGGGATTATGTGATAGGATTGTGTGATTGCAGGGGACTGTATACAATGACCCAAAAGGTCTCTTCCAGTCCTATGTTGTTATAAAGTATGATCATTAAAACATATAACTATTACTAATATTAATTATTAATAATTAATAAATGCAAACAACCCTGCAAAGTAAAATCAAACCATCTCAATTCTCTGTCTAAAAGTAGAGTAGTGCTAGAAAGAACAGTGAGAAATGTCACTGCAGCCAGCTCTTTGGTAGGTTAGTTGACACCAGATAGATATAAAACAAGCAAGCATTAACCACGTGTCTATAAACATAGCACTATTTTTATGTTTTTTTAAGATTGCAGATGTCAGCACTGAGGTGACATTTTAGGGCTTCTCTGTCAGGGGAAGCCAGAGAAGACAAACTATTTAACAATTCTCTTCTTCATTACTGATCACTTGAGCCAGAGAGTAAGGTGTTAGGAGTTAAAGGTGGGAGATAGCTCAGGAGTAGGAGACAGAAATGGACATTTTTGCACACCGGGAAGGGGTTACTAGCCAAAGAACCCAGGGGTCCATTTCAAGACCACTCTGTTATTCACACCTGTTCCCAACTTCCACAGCCCTAGATGGTCTCTAGCAACAGGACCAGCATATTTCTGCTGTGCAAAAATAGGAGCAGGATTGAGAGGGACCACAAGGTCTACAGCTCCATGGAAACTGTTCTCTTTCCAATATTTCTGGAGGGGTCACCGCAGGAGCCCTAGCACACTCGAGGTTTCAGTAGCACCCACAGAGCAGTTCTGCCACCAGAGGAAGAATTTCTTTCCTCCCTCCCACATATACATCAGCCACAGTGCCCAGCACAGCTACTCAGGGTTTGGGGAAAGGATTTAGATGATGTTGCAGCGAGGTTGAGCAGTACAGTGGCCCAGTGCATTAGGTATTGACTGTGGACCTAAGCAATGGGGGTGGTAGTCTTGGGTCTGATGCCGAGTGTGTTAACATGTGTTCCCTAGCATCTGGAGCGAAGGTGGGCTGTGCAGCCCTTGCACATGTGGCTAATTTGGCTACTTTGGGATTTTCAAAAGCACTCAGCATTGGCCTAACTACAGTCCTAGGGAAGTCAGTTGGGAGACTCTCCTAGGATACAATAGAAGCAGAGGAAGGCCAGTGCTTTTGAAATCACCCTGCTACTGAACGTGTGTATCTTATCCAATGTGTTTTGAATGAGGCCGGCTCTGAAGACTTCTTGAGCTCAGTCAGTAGTGCTCACTAGTGTTGGGTGAGAAGTTTAAACCTAGGCTTTCCTTTAGATTCATAGATTTTAAGGCCAGAAGGGACTGTTATGAGCATTTAATCTGACCTCCTGCACAACACAAGCCAGAGATCCTCACCCAGTGATTCCTGCACTGAGCCCATATCTTGTGGTTGATCTAGAGCAAGATCTCAGCCTGGAAATGTCAGGAGAAGAGACTCTTGCATGAGATTTTGATATTATTATTTAGTATTTGTATTTGGGTAGTGCAGCAAGGCTCCATCCAAGACTGGGACCCCATTGTGCCAGACACGAATGCCTCTGGTCAGGCCATAAATATCGCAAGCACAGCTCTCCTGAGGAGCTTTTGCTGCTTCTGGTCCTGAAGCCAGACATACCAGGATCACATAAAAAATGAAAGAGGAGTGAGGGGCAGGGGAGAAAGAAATTCCTATTTTCTGAACACAAAACAGGTTTAGGGCTCTTATTTTAACCAAGTTGGTTTACCCGCATCACTAGTTGAGATTAACCCCTGTAAGTCTTCTGTGTCTCATCGCCTAATTTCTTTCATCTATCTGAGGATTCAGCTCTCACCCACTTCCATGGTTTCTGGAATTTTGCTGGGTGTGGGTTAAACCTGGAACAGGCTGAAGGAGTACGGTCTGTGTCAAACAGAGTGGATTTCTGTTTTATTAGCCAGGTTGCAACTATATATAATCCTTAACAGGGCATTGCTAGGCGTGTGAGCCTTACTAAGCGCGGGGTGATCTTGAGCAACCTTAGATTTGCTTGGAAAGAGCTGTCCTTGCTGCAGGTGTGCCACAGAGCACAGCTGTGCTCTCTAGACTCTGCTGTCAGAGGCCCGAGTCTGAATGGGCTGGTGATTCCTGTTGTGTTTGATGAAATAAATGGGCCCAGAGAGTCACACTCCCTCACAGACACAGGGACCTAGATCTTCTGGTGGCAGGGATTCCGTCACAACCCCTGAACCTCAGGCCAGCTGTATGCCAGCCCTGAAATACCATGAAAGAGCTGTGCACATGAGATATCCAGCCAGGCCCCTTACCCACGAAGTTTGGAGAAACAGCTTAACTCCTGGCAGAAACTGGGTTTGATGTGGCAAAGTTATGAGAAAGAGCAATAGTTTCTATGCAAGCCCTTCCAAAGCTGCACTCTAGGAAAGCCACGTGCCGCTTTAAGCACAGAGCAGACCTCTGATGTAGTGGGGCTGGATCATGCCAGAATGGCACACCGGCACTGTCGCTGCATGGAAGACACCATTTTGTTCTCAAAATGGCATCCTCTGCGCAGCATGACCTCACGTGCATTGTGCATCTGAGGTCATGGCCTATGGAGGACACAGCAAAATGGTATCCTCTGCACAGCGTGACTGTACATGCACTGTGCATCCAAGGTCATGCTGGCAGGGGTGTTCCCACACTTGCAGGGGCATTCTGGTAGTGCCAGTACTTGCCCATTCGGGATGACACCCCTAGAACAGCCTTACTTGAAGTTAATGGGATTATTCACATATTTAAAGTTGTAGACAAATTTAAGTTCTTTTCTGGATTGGGAACTAAGGACCTGGTCCAAAACCCACTGAAGTCAGCAGAAAGACTCCCACTGAGTTCAGTAGGTTTTGCATCAGGACCTGAACTTGTACACTTAGATTTTCAAATCTGCCTATGGGAATTGAATACCCAGCTCTTATTTGGCACTTTAAAAATTCCCCTCTTCAAGAAGGCAACTTAGGGTGTGTGTAGCTGGTTTAGCTGCTCAGTGAAATATGTATGGGCTGAGCAAGGTATCTAAAAGAACCCTGGGCTCATTTCCTGACAATCGGGCATGGTGCATAGCACCATGAGCTGATCAACTTTACACTAGCCCACAGAAAGCAACCAGGCTGGTTGGACATTGCTTTATGGGTAAAGAAATGACGTTTGCTTGAGCCCCATCTAAGAGAGTGAAAAGGCTCCAAATATCCAAAAGAACATCCTCATAACAATAAGTAAACTAAAGCTGTGTTCAACACCATATTCAAACTTCCTTCCCCAAATTTTCAGGCTCTTTGGTTGGGGTCCATCTCTGACCAAAACCTGCTTAACAGTAGAGAGGGGAAAATATTGAAAAGTACAACCTTACAATGACCAAGGCTGAGAATACTCATGTTGTGGGCATGCCAAAATTAGCCATTTGCTAGGGCTGAGAGAGCTGATTCAGAGACCAGCTGACTAATAAGTTTTCCTGTCCCTCCTGATTTTAGCCTGTGTGTGTTTTGAATAGCTTTTTATTTAATCTAAACCAGTTTTCCCCTTCCTTGTGAATTGACTCCTGTGTGTGACAGTGGCCAATTTCTTGTGGCAGTTCTTAAAGCCTACTAGGCAGTACCCAGCCATTTGCGGCTGATGGTCTGCAAAACAAATTGAGTGATATCATGGAAATGTAATCATTCAGTTACACAAAGAACTGGATATATGAGATGTTGACAGACCTGAACGAAACGACCTCCCCCCATCACACTTTTCTGCTTTTTACTCTTTCACTGGTGTTAGGCACTACCACAAAGAAATGCCATACATTTCACCTTACAGTGTTGGAAACCTAAACATGGGAAATACCAGAGACAGCTATGTAAATATAAAGCATGGGGAGTAGGGGGGAGGTTACCCCAACAAAGGATTTCTCTTTGACTTTAATCCCAGTCAGGTTCCGCCCTTCCCTCTCCCACGTTTGGCCCAGTTAAAAAAAGAGACAGAAAGGAAATAAATATGTAAAAAAATGAACCTAGCTGAAAGTGGTCAATCTTCATGCTGCTATTGTTTATGATGCCGAATATTGTGATGACTGAGATTTTCCTCGTGGCCATCTTGCAGAAACTCTCCAGGTATTCATCTCGCTGTTGCACGTACATCGTGTTATCGGCCTTGGGGGTCGTGATCAGCTAGGGGATGGCACAGACAAAGAGTTTGATTAGTTTTGGAACAAAGCCATAGAAATCCCCTGTCAGAGGAGCAACTCGCCAAAGGAGAACCACATCTTAGTGCTTGCCCTCTGGGGTTTCTTTTCCACATAACAGCCAGCAGCAGAGCACATGAGAGCAGAGGTGTCAGGAAAGAAGAGCAGTTATGTTGGTGGAAAAAACTTTGGTGCGTGTGTGTGTTTCTCGTGTGTGTGTGTATAAGAAACAGGGCATTCATTAAAGATTGTCTGCAAAGGATACTGAAAAAAACCAAAACCCACTTCTCTCTCAATTTCTCTTTCCATATAATTCCAAAGAAAGACTGAAAAAACTGGGCTTTGTTAGTCTGGAGAAGAGAAAATTGAGGGGGGACAAAAGTTTTCAAGTACGTAAAAGGTTGTTATAAAGAGGAGGGTTTGGATCTCTCTCTCTAGCATTGATTCCTGCTAGCCCTGCAGAGCTAATACAAGTAGGGGAGAGAAAGTTGGATTCTGTGCTGTCTTATGTGTCATCAACAGAACTGTCAGCTGAATTCCTATGGCGGATGACAGAATCTTTATTACAGGTGATGATAAGAGGGGCAGGAAGAGCCCAGCTGGATTTTTGGAACCCCGCTGGTGTTGAGGACACTGGCCACTAGAAAACCCTTGTAAACGAAACTAACCTGAGGCAGAATCACCACATGAGACTGAATGAGGAGCTCCCAAAATGCAATTTTTCAAAGAGCTACTTTTCAAAGCGAACCTTTAAGATGACTGCTGCCTGCCAAAGAAAACATTTGAACTGGGGCTATCACCCATGTCACAGGTGAGATGTTTTAGTTAAATACTTGGAAAAAACATGCAACATTTTTAAACCCTGGAAGAAGCAGCTCCAGGTTGTGCTGAGTTTCTAGGACTTGGAACCTCACCAGAAGAGCCTGTTGTAATTAAACTAGCAAAAATAGGGTGAGCTCACCAAAGAAACCCAAAGAATTTGAATTCCCAGTTCCCATCAGAAATTAATGATAGCTTTGAAAATTCTACCTTCCGCATATATATGTGCGGGTATGTGTGTGCTCACATGTGGGCATTTGCTTTTGGGCATCTGGCCTGTTTTCCAGAGTTTGGACACTAACATCGCTGTGAAACAGATGCCAGCTGGTAGAGCATGGTGGACTGTAGAGGGTGGCGGTTACACCAGCAAGCATCCCAATTTGATTGATGGACAAAACCCTCCTTGCAGCTTCATTTCATGAATCACCTCAGATATAGCACCTATCACCTGCAGATCCCAAGTGGACAAAACAGTGATGGCTGTTTGGTAGCCTATCCAAATGAATGGGAGAGCTCCACTCCAATTCCTCACAGACAGCTGCCCACAATACACTCAAAAATGCCAACATGACTGGTGCCCTTTATTGGCTGTTGCAGCAGAAGGTCAAGGATCGACTGGGCCATGGACAACGAACAGTGAACTCTCCTTTTGCTCCTAGAGAGCGTCCTACCAATGCAAGTTTAAGGACAGGCACAGCACTGAGGCCTCTGGAGACTTTAGTCTCCAAAGCTGCCGGACTGGTAACTTTCAATTCCCCTTTAAAAAACACAATATTAAAAACACAAGCCCCAGATTTCCCATTCACTATGGTCTCACAAGGAAAGAGATTTACTTTAATGGGTGAGATAAAACACTCAGGAACATGCTACTTACAATGAGTCGTCTTTTGCCTTCAAAAAAATCAAGGAGGTTGGTCACGGATTTCCTGGAGGGCTGAAGGAAAGGCTTTGTTTTGGGCTTCAGGTAGCCCTCGTTCTCTGTCCTGCTCCCCTTCTTGTTCTTCTTGCTGCGGTCTTTGTCCTGCTTGTTCTTTTTCTCAGCTTTGTCCTTCTTGGCCTGCTTCTCGTTCTTCTGCAGCTTGTCGGGTCTCTCCTTCTTCTTCTTCTTCTCAGGTTTATCTGGTCGGTCGTGCTTCTTGGGCTCTTTCCCTTTCTTTGGTGGGACATTCCCTGCTGCGATCTCTTGCTCCAAGTGAGGAACAGCGGGCCTGCTTGGGTCATATTTATCCTCATATTCATTGCTCAGTATCTTTTCTTGGGCTCTCTTTTTAGGTGGCTTGGCTTTGGCTGGTTTGTGTTGAGCTGGTGAGACATTGGGATCCCGGTGGATATAGTCCTTCCTGTCTGTACGGTTGTCTCTAAATCTGTCTGTGTTTGCCCTTGTGTAGTGCTCTGAGGCAGCTGTGGGTGCCTCTGTGTAGCTGTCATAGCTGGCAACTTTGCTGGGTCTCCGGGTGGCTACAGGATGTCTCTCCGGGTGGGCGTGCTGCCTGCCTCTACGGTTCTCATTCCACACAGGGGAGTAGAAATCCTCAGTGACTGTCCCCCCCAAGGCAGTGGCCTCAGGTGCTGTAGGCAGCCTATGAGAGTCGGAAGTGGTGTGTGACTTTGTGGTCCATGTTCTCTGAGTGGTAGGAAGGGGTGTGGCTGTGGTCATAAGTTTGCTCGCCAACATCACTGTGCGGGTGGTTGCCTGGGTCGTGGTGGTTGTGGGAGGGAGGGTGCTGGCCCTCATCGTAGGGGGAGGAGGAGCCGCTGTGGTTGTGATTGGTTTCCTCACCATCTTGCTCCTTGTTGGCTGAACATTGCTTCTTCTTGGTTCCTCCTTCCTTGCTGACAGCTGGACGTGTCCACCACTTGATGTAGGTCTGGTGCTGCTGCCACGGTGACTTTCCTCCACCACCTGCCCCTCCACTCCAGCAGCTTTGCATTTCTGGATGAAGCCCTTCTGCCTCATCTTCTCGATTCTCCTGATGGGGCTCTGGTCGATGACTTCATACATGGCCTCCAGCCTTACAGGGTAAGGATACCTTTCCTCCACCTGTAGGGTCTTTTTCAGCAGCACCATGCCAAACTTCCCCTTCTCCAGTTTCAGAAAGCTCATGAGCTTAGGGATGAGGCTGGGATCTAGAGGCTGCTCCAGGATTTTTCCTTCACTGGTTATCCTCCTGACTTTCCCCCCTTCTTCCCCGTCCTCATGGAACAACACGATTTGCTGGATATGCCTCTCGGCCAGTTCGCAGTAGACATCGCTCTTGAGCAGGCTCATCATGAGCCGGTAGTAGCCTTCAGAGGCATGAGGGGCAGAGATGACCCAGACTCTGTTCTTGCCAGCAAAGCTGGCTAGGACATTGGGAGAACTGGACCCTGAAGGAAAACGTACCATCCGTGACCGAGACATGGCGGACGTCCCCTCGTCCTTGATCATCTGAGGCTGCGAATGTTTGGGTTCAACAGCGTGTCTCTGCGTCTGCCTCACTCTGCCCCTGATGGTCCTGGCCTGGGCACGTACTTCATCTTGCAGCAGATTGGGTCGCAAATTTTTGGATGCCGGAGTGTCCCTCTTAGCAACAGGGCGTTGCAGATTCCCCACTGAAGGCGTCCAACTCCTTTGGGATGCCTCCGACCTTCTAAGGAAGGAGAGTGATCCATTGCTAGCCCTGTGAGAGAGAGGCAAGTTACTAATTCCATGGCTCCCTCTGTCTCCCAGCCTCATGGTCTTTGCAGAGCCACACACTAGCCATGTTGCCCACAGCATGGCTAAACTCAGAATTGGTGTCCAGTTCATTGTGCAATCCTCTTGAAAAGGAAGGAGGAGAAAAAGTGAAATATTAGCAGAATTTTAGATATAGATGGATACATCCTGCACTTTCCTAATAACCAGAGAGCAACACATACATTGGCTAGTTTCAAGATATATAAAGTACTAAATACAACTTAGTCCTGTTGTGGTATTTCTATAAACTTTAAACATTATTTCTAGAAAACCACGGAGTAGATTACTTTATGCAAAAATTGAGATAACATGCATCCATTCATTTATCTATCTAAATAAGCCAAAAAATACAATTGTTATGTCTGCATCACACACGCATGCACAGTGTGGCTGACAGAGGTAGTAAGTCAAGAACTTATTTTTAACTTAAAACTTACCCTCTCAGGAAAGTTTCCGTTCAAGATATGCGTATCTCAGCCCTTTCTTTAGAGGGACAACAATGCCATGGAGCTTTGTTGCAGCTCACTGATTTTTATGTAAGAAAACAGACTCCAGAGAATGTCTGATTCACTGTGGAGCGTTTACTTTTCCCCCTTCTCTTCACCTTCTTGACAAGTGGGATGAGGCAAAAGGAAATTTCCTTTGTGATCTTTGCTTCTCCATTTACCTGCAGGTCTGTCTTGTTTCTGTGTCAGTCACACACAGAGAGAGACACATTTCATCTAATAAAAGTGAACTCACAAATGTTTTGAATCTCTCTCTCTCTTTCAAAGTTCCATAAGCCTTCTAATCATTCCTTCCCTCCTCAGTCTAGTTTAGCTCCTTTGTTTCCAGAGAGAAAAAGCCCTGGGATTAATATATTTTCCAGGCTGAAGCAAAACACAGGAATGCGACGCTGAGAAAAGAAGCCCCCTTGTCCGGCTCTTTCTCTCCCCACTATTTTCTTCTTCAGTCTTTTCTTTTTCTTCTTCTTTCTTTTTGCTGATCCCAGAAACGTAAGGATAACCTCAGCCCCGATCTAAACCAAACTCAAACAGCAGCCGCCACTGGAAATCAGGGAAACTTCACTAAGAATTTAACAGATCAGCAGAACACCGCCTCCTGCCCACTTCAACGCACTGAGGGAGGGTGGAGGAAATTTCTTAGGGGGTTGAAACGTTACACATCATCATATAAATCACTTTAGAAAAGGATGACTGCAACCTTAACTCTTTAAGCACCTCAGGCTCTCAAGCTGGTTTGACCTTCCCCCTAGTCCTCCCTCACTTCCTTGCCTTTCTCTCATTCCACTAAACTGACACCATCAAGTTAAAAATCACATGCTTAAGAAATTCCTTTCCTTACCTGTGTTAGTAACAGCACCTTATATAGTTAAAAGCACAGAGAGTTTTTTAAAATCCTGATCCTTCCCTGCAGTCCATTTTTACTGTTTGTTTACTTTCTGTATTTCAATCTGGGAAATAAAAAGAGACCAGTCAATTTCACCTTAGTTTTTAACCAATTTCTCCTTCATATTGCCCTACACAGCACTATAGTCTTTCATTTGCAAACAACCAAGAAGTCAGTTGCTTTTTAAAAATTAAATCAAACAATTAAAATACATATTTGTGTTAAGTTTTGATTCACAGAAGTGTGCATTATGCAAATCAAAAACAAAAAGATGCAATCTGATCAAGAGTGATGTGCAAAGACAGCTAGATCTGCAACTGGTATAAATTGGTGTAGATCCACTGACTGCTGATCCTCAGCTAGTGTAAACTGGCATAGATTCTTTGCAAACAGACATACTAAACTGATATACACCAGCTGAAGATCTGGTCCACAGACTCTTGACTAAATCCCAAGAGGTGGTTAGACATCATTTAATGGTAGTTGATATACAACACCAAAAAGTAGTACAATGGAAACATTGCTATTGCTCTTTGATTTGGAAAAGATTATGAATGATTATTTGTATTTACAAGGTCTAGTTTTATTTACAAATCCTAGATTAAATGTTAGATCAAATGTAAGTGGTCCTTTAAAAAAAAGTAACACCCTACACTTTCCCCCTGTTTCAAAGTATTTGCATATTTATTCTCTCTGTGTGTGTTCTTTGCTTTGTTTTTGCTTTCAGTTGGCAAGTGCTATGGAAAACATTGCTGGTGTTTTATTTTGTGCTCATATGAGTCCAGTGTTACATTTTTGTTGTACATGGGTTGCACTTGATGTCGGACTGGATCCTGCAAAGTGCTGAGAGGGCTGCTAATCACTTTAATAGGAGTGGAGATCATTCACTCCCAGGAGAATTAGGCCCAATAAGAGAAGCTCATTGCAAAGTAATGTGTTGGAGAGAACCAACAGTGGCTGAACCAGTGCCCCTGGAGTGTTGTTTCGTGGCTATCTAGAGCTGGGAGGGCTGTGTCACTCTGCAGAACTCTCAACTCTGGCACTGTGAGGAATAAAGGGTTTTTGATGATTTCAGAAGAGATGCCTGTCTAGACTTCCTCAGCCAAGGAGAAGCCACTATGCCTGGCACAGGGTCATGGTGTAGATCTGTTGGTGCAGATCTATTGATTGCAGTAAGTAGGGATTGTGCAACTGTATATTTTATTACACTAATATACTGAGATTTCTGTAGGAATGTGATTTATTCCCTTGATATTCTGATTAAAAAATTAGCAGTATGCAAAATCAGTTTAGCTGCATTCCAAACCTGGTTAACTGATTAGATCTCACTAATTGTAAATGGGAAGTTATCAGCCAGCAGGCATGTTTCTAGCAGGGTCCTGCAGGGACCTGTCCTTGGGCCAATCCTGTTCAATATCTTTATCAATGATCTGGAAGAAAATAAAAAATCAATGCTGTAAAATTTGCACATGACACAAATATTGGTGGCAATATAATGATGCGTACAAGTCAATTAAACAGGCTGATTTGGGTCACTTGTTAAGGTGGGTTCATTTGTTTCATGAAGCAAACATGTTTCAAAAGAGCCAAATGCAAGGTCAAGTGTTTAGGAATAAAGAATGTAAGACACATTTATAAGATGGAGGACTGTATCCTGGAAAGCAGTGACTCTGAAAAGGACTTAGTGGACATGGTTGACAACCAAGTCAACATGAGCTCCCTATGTGATGCATCTGACGAAGTGGGTTACAGCCCATGAAAGCTTATGCCTGCAGAAATTAAATTTGTTAGTCTTTAAAGTGCTACTCTCTTTTCTTTTTTTTTATGTGATGCAGTAGCTAAGAGGGGAAATGTGATCTTTGGATGTATAAGCAAGGGAATATCAAGTATGAATAGGAAGGTAATATTATCTCTTCATTAATGAGATCAGTATTGGAATACTGTGTCTGGTTGTGGCTTCCACACTTCAAAAAGGATTTTGGAAAATTGGAAATGGTTCAGAAAATAGCTACTAGAATGATTAGAGGTCTGGAAATCATGCCTTATAGTAAGAGCCGTACGCGGATACAAAATTGGTACCTGAACCACGATCTGCAAATATGGTGTGCAGCTATACAGCGGATATTGACAGATTTGCAGAGCTCTACTTCTAGTGAAACACTAAAGCAGCTCAATCTGTTTAGATTATCAGATAGAAGGTTAAGAGGTGGTCTGATCATGGTCTATAAGTATCTGCATGAGGAAGAGATTTCTGAAAGTAGACAACTCTTTAATGTAGCAGAAAAAGGCATTATGAGAGGCAGTGGTTGGAATATGAAGCTAGACAAATTCAGACTAGAGATTAGGTGCACACTTTTAACAGTGCGGGTAATTAACCTTTGGATCAGCTTACCTAGAGAGGTGGTGGATTCTCCATCACTTGAAGTCTCAGTAAAGACTGAATATATTTCCAAAAGATATGCTCTCATTCAACAGATATTACGGACCTGATGGAGAAATTTTGAAGTTCTGTGGTCTGTGCTATAGAGAAGATCAGATTAGAGCATAACGGTCCTTTCTGGACTTAAAATCTATGAATCTATTAACTGGTTTGTCTAAACTAAGGAGCTGCCTCAAAACTTCTAAAAAAAAAATAGGTAGAGATTCAGAAAAGTTTAGCTAAATGCTGTCTAGTAGTTTTCATGTCCACATGGCCTGTGTATTATCTGGAAATGGCCAGGACTGGAGACACCATCTTACAGCAAAAAAGGCTGCTCTTGAGGTACTTTCAGCTGTGTTGGGAGCAGGACGTGCTTGACACCTTTTGGGAAAGTCCCTTCCTGCCAAGATTTGCCATCAAAGACCAGTCATTAGAACAGAACCGTCAAAGCCTTCTGAAGTTTGCCTTCCCCTCTCTTCATGATCCAGTGAGACAGCTGCACTCACTGAAGATACTGTCAGTATTAGGCCAACCCGGGGTGACATTATTAGGAGTTAGAAGCTGAACATTCTCAGCAGGGATTCCTTCACTGTGGATTGGAAACAACCTACTGGAGTGTGGTCAGAATGAGCCCAAACCAGAATGCTTTCTGGATGTGACGGGGCATAGCTGGCCCTGCTGCAGGCCCTGTGGTCCTACCACATCCTACCCAAGAAAGGAGCAGTGAAGGTGAGTCTTCCAGGACTGCCTAAAAAGGCTGCACAGAAGCAGCCAGGATTAGAAAAAAGGAGCCGCAGAGCTTTAGAAGGGCAGTTCCTGGCAGGGGCCAGAGGTGCGAGAAGGGTGCTCTACTCTGGCCAAGGAGCTCAACAGACTGCATTTACGGGACCAAGGAAAGAGAGGGCCTTAGGTAACGGGGGCCTAAGGTAACCCTAAGGTAACAGATGGAGGTAAGGGGACCCAGGAGGAAGAAGCCCAGGGAAGCAGCACCAACTAACGGAAGGGAGCAGTATGCGGCTGCTCTTTATAGGGTCCTGAAGCAGTTGTAGTTTTAAGGTCAATGGTTTCATACCTAGGTTCAGAAAATGACATTTCAGCCTAGTGTTTACAGACACACTGATCACCGTGGCTAAATCCAGCTCCAACGAGATGGGGTATAGCCTTGTCAGCCATAGCCAGAAATTGGTGCTTTTCATAGCAGTGGACCCCTGGGTATCCAGAAGCAGTGAAGAATCCAAGGTACACCAAGGCTATGGACCTGCCAATCTTAGGGCTGATTTGTCATCCACGGAGTGTGATGCTGTGGAGCTGGTAAGTTTTCCTAGGCTCTTTTACCTTTACAGTGCTTCATAGGTCGTATTTCCCTAACCTTTTAAATTTTTGTCGTTCTCCCTTTCATAGCTGGAGGCACTTTGCTGGGCCTTCCATCGTTGGTAGCATGTGTCTAGCCTTAGACGCTTCTTTAAGAAAGTACATTTGTACTGAAATAAAATTATACAATAATAATGAATAAAAAATACACATTTCAATTTTCTGTAGCACATTTGTCCACCAGGATCTTAAAATAGATGAAAAATGATGGGCCTGACAGGCGAACACTCACTACAAAGAGTAGCACTTCCTATCTGAAGTCAGTAGTCAGGGCAGTAAGCACTATGCTCAATAGGGTTTGTGGGGTCAGAGCCTAAGAACTAAGAGTTGGATCCAAGATGAATGAGAGTCTTTCCATTCATGTCAGTAGGATTTGGATCAGGCCCTGAATGAGTATATCCAACTGTAGAACAACCCGCAGAGCAACAAAAGATTCTGGCTTCTTAGCAGTGCCCTCTGAGCTCCACTCCTCTGGCAGCACAGCCACCTACAGTATTGTTGCTAACGGGTCCCTTCGTGTGTGAAAAGGTGTCTGTTTGGAGTGTGGGGAGAAATGCTACTTAGGCTCAGATACCTTGTCTCTGATGGAGTCTGAGCAATTATAGTGGGTTTTCTGCACTCTCCATTCATGGCAAAGATTTGGACAGATTGTCAGGCCACGTAAATGGATTTATAAAGGAATCGCCTCACAAGCGAAACACAACCACCTCTGTTGAACAGCAACTCTGCACAAAGATTCAGGGAAATTAATGCTTTATCCACTTTAGAAGGGGCAATTTTCGGAAGGCAGTGAGATTTCGATGTTTGTGTATTACTTTTGGCCTGTGTTGGTGCTTTCCTTGAACTCTGCACCTCACCCGATCAGGTTTACAGCACTTCCTCATGAAAGGGAGGCTGTCCCATGGACATATCTCTTGTTCTGGGTCTGGCTGACATCTGGAATGGAGTCATCAGTCAGGGAGATCAAACATCTTCTAGCGAGCACTGATAGAAACTTCTACCCTATATGGACAGTGTGACTGGAATTATCTATAAAAAGATAAAGCTGAATGTATGCGAGTATATGTAGACAGTTAGTGAATATAAAAAGATTGCCATCTATGGGCACTTATGAATATGTAATTGTGACAGGGTGCAGTGGGCCCATTGAGGCCCTCTGCTCAAGGCCTCACAGTCCTACCACACCATGCTCCAGAAGAGAAGCTGTGACAGTGGGTCCTTCGGGCTTGTCCAGAAAGGCTGCTTCCCTGCAGCCTATCAGAGCACAGCAGGAGCTGCAAGGGTGGCTAAGCAGTGCAAGTCCTGGCTGAGGTCCAGAGGAGCAAAGAAGGTGCCACTTGCTGGCATTCAAGGGAGAACCAGAAGATGGGTTCTGGTGGCATTGGCATTTGGTGAGGAAGAAGAGGAGTTGAGAACTTCAGCCCTGAGGTAACGGTAAAGAGGAAGGAGCTACATAAGAAGCAGCCCAGAGAATAGCAGTAACAGCTATTAAAGGAAGCAGCATGTAGCTGCTATTTATAGAGTCCCTGCGTTGGGACCTGGAGTAGTGGGTGAGTCTATGTCCCCACACCAGCCACTGGAGAAATGGCCGAAGACCCATAGGAGGGGATAAGACTCTGCATTAAGTCTCTGGGCTGGGAGTTTAAACAGGCCCTGGGATGGGGCTGAAGACCCTGTAGAGGGCCAACCATTTGTTGAACTTTGTTACCCCTGGAAGGGGACTGACGTGAAGGAGCGGCCTGGCAGGAGAGCCTGGCAAAAAGAACCAATAAGGCAAAGAGTCTCCAGGGAGAAAGTCCTGGGAACATGGTTCTGTACAAGGGCAGTGTAGTGAGTAGGTGTGGCCTCCCTCCGACACTGACAAGGAGAAACAGACCGGACCTGTGGGGGTGGAGCCAGAGACTGCCTGTCTGCCCACCCGGAAGCGAGGGGGCGGGACAGGAAGTATAAAAGAGAGACCTCGAAGCTCTCTTGGCGGCCAGCTCCTGTAAGGGAAGGACGTAGCTCTCTGTCCTCCAGAGCTGCCTGTGATCTGGTACCTGGGCAAGTGGGCCTGGGCGCTGGCAAACGAGCAGTCCGGGACCTGATACCCGGGTAAGCAGACCAGGGCCTGGGTCTGGGTGCTGGCGAATGAGCAGCGTTCGGCCTGGTGCCCAGTAGTACCCCTGGAGCAGAACAGCCCAGTGACCCAGAGGGGCCAGGACCTGGAGGAGCTTCCAGCTGTGGATGAGGAGGAGGTGAGCACACCAGGGCCAGACCTGGAGGAGTTGCCCTTGGAGTCGCCAGAGGATGACGACAAGGCGTAGGCCCTGATGGGGCCAGACCTGGAGGTAAAAGATCTGTAAAAGATAAACTTAGCCCACCGGTCAAAAATGGTTGCTCCGCACAATAATCTTAACGAGAATTTCTGTGCCTTACCGTATCTCCCAGGGTTGGAGGAGTGTTGGCGGAGGTGCCATCTTTTGCTGGAGATGTAAGACACTGCAGATGAACTCTCGTGCTCATTAAAGATGTTGATATCACAGGGTTTGAGATTCAGCAAACTCTGCAAGCTATTTTGGGGTTTCCAGGCCTTGTGTCAACAGTTTGCCAACCTTCTTTGGCCTGTAATTTAAATCCGTTTGTTTGGATTTTTAAAAAGCATGGTCTAATTTAACAACAAAAAAGGGGTTTTCAAGTTAGAGGACCGCCTGTGTTATGTATTAGGGACTGAAGAGTCTTCCAAAGCAAGGCTGGCATGAGAAGGTGCCCCCTGACATAATGCCTGCTTTTTCTCTATATTTATTTTCCTCCCAGTTTTTTTTCCATTGGCTCTTCTCTGCTCCTTTTTCAGTCTCTCCTAAACGGAACTCAAACCTAACAGCATCCATGTCAAACCAGGCTATTTAAACTTGGTTCAAACTTAGGCAGAGTGGATCAGCCTGGCCTCAGCCCTCGTTACAGCTCCCACAATATTTTTCAAAAGAATAGAGGGGGTTAGCCCCAGTGTCTTGGCTATATGCTGGTTTGGCTATGGCTGGGTAGTGTTGAGGTGAGCTGTTAATCGGTTGTCACACATCACCCTTTACATATGGCTGAGGCTATTTCTGTACTTATCAGCCGTGGAAAGTACTTTGATATTATGTGGAAATAATAATAGTGCTTAGTGCTTTTGACCAGGAGAGCTCAAAGGCTTTACAAAGGAGGTTGGTATCATTATCCTTATTTTACCACGGGGGGACAGAGAGGCAAAGTGACTTGCTCAAGGTCACTCAGCAGCCCAGTGGCAGAGCGCAGAACAGAACTCTGATTTCCTGAGTCCAAGTCCAGTTTGTCTAACCAGCATGTCTCAGGATCACATATCCTTCTCCCTGACCCTCAAGACAAGCCAGTTGTGAGGGATACAGTGTAGTACTTTAACCTGTGAATTTCTATTATTTAAAAAAAAAATTTCTCATCCTCTAATTTTTGGGCTTTCTAATGTCTGAATTTTTCAAACATTCTGTGAATATGCTTCCCTTATTTACACTTCCTCCCCTTTAATTACGTTAGTAATATTGTTTTTTGTCTCAGAATTCATTATATTGTTCATAGAGAGCTTTGATGGTGAAATATGTAAAGTATTCTTGTGTACAAAGATACTACACAAATATGCTTGCCCCTAGATTCACTGTTGGTTAATGGACAACATTCAAACCCTTTTAGGGTCCTGATTCAGCAAAGCACTCAAGTTCCATTGACTTAAAGTTAAGCATATACTTACATGCTTTGCTGAACTGATGCCTAAACAGAGTGAGACCTAAGCAAATCCCTATCTTCTTGCCAATTTAAGGCTTGAACCTTTAACCAGTGTTATGATCTATAAACTTGAGGTGTGGGAGTGGGAAATAGGATTATAAGCAGATAATAAATAGCCCTTTTGGTCAAATTGAGGCCCAGAGAGTTTCAGTGAGAGGAAGTCTGTAGCAGGACCGGGGATTGAACTCAAATCATGTGAGCCCTCAGCTTGTGCCTTAAGACACTCCTTCCTCAAACATAAAAAACTAACTGAGAATTAATTTTAATAATAATAAGCAAAATAAACTTTTTATACAGATTTTTTTCAAATAAATATGTGATGAAGATGAATATTGCCTATATTGATCTTGCTCTCATCTTAATGGGTGAATAATCATATCACGCATGAAGAGAGATTGAAATCCTAGCCCCGTTGAAGTCCATGGCAAAACTCCTACTACTTCAAGGGGGTCAGGATTTCATCTTGTGTGTATACATAATATTATATCATTAAAATTAACACTTTAGAGGAACTATTTTTTTTCTTAACATTAAAGAAAAGGGGAAAGAAGGAAAAAAGAGAGAGAAAAGTAAGACAGAAACAAAATATTATGCAAGAGATCCCAGGTGAAATAATTGATCTAAGTTTTTTCATGTCTGGTTGCTGTTACTTTTTCCATCACTATTATAGTAAGCTTCTGCTTCCATCTATTAAGGGGAGGTAAGTTGGGATTTGTCTAATAGTAATGGAATTTTTAACACACAAAATACCAGACCTGTTAATACTGCTTTTTTTTTATGGCATCAACAGATGAGTCCAAATCCAGCTTCTGTAGGGACAACTTAGCCGAGTATGAAATGTGAAATTGAAGGGAAGTGAAGTCTGCAGACGTCTGTCCAGAGGGGAGAAATTGTACTGCAATAACAGAGAATATGGGAGACCGCAGTCATTCAGCAAAATGACAGAATTTGGGCACATTAAGTCTTGTGGGTATCTAATAGTCTTTGTTAAGCTAAAGAAGTCTAGCTTACACCATTGGATGCATCACTTGTGAATGTGGCCCAATATGTGTGCTGTCATGGGAACTGGATTAGACAAGTAATGCATCTTACTTGATGTCCTATCTCTAGCAGTTGCCAGTATCAGGCTCCGTGTACGTCTATATTGTGATAAACTCGCGGCACTGAGTCTCAAAGCCTGGGTCAGCTGGCTCGGGCTGCAGGGCTAAAAATAGCAGTGTAGACATTTGGGCTTAGGCTGGAGCCCAGATGCTGAGACCTTCCCACCTTGCAGGGTCCTAGAGCCAGAGCTTCAGCCCAACCCTGAATATCTGTACTTCAGTTTTACAGTACTGCAGTTCAAGATCCACAAGCCCAAGTAAGCTGACTGAGGCCAGCCATGGCCAGGTCTTGGGTCTTTTGTTGCAGTATAGATATACCCTCAGAGGAAGTTCACAAAGCCCAACAGGAGGCAGTTATGGAACAACCTGCACACAGGAAATGTTCCTTCCAAACAACCTCCATTGGTTAGTTTGGTTTCTGCACTGAAGTGTGAGGGCATACGCACCTTCCAAAACCCTTGGAAAGCCATTGTAACTTTGCAGGATCCAAAATAGATACCCCAATACCAGTCTCCTTGAATTTCTTTTCCAGTGACTCAATTATCCATCTCCTAACTTGTGGTACATGAGTTACACTTGGCAAAAGAAGGAAACAGTATCCTAAATATAAAAATTTCTTTTAATCATCTTAAGGATCAGATCCACTTCAATCAAACTAAGGGAAATAATGAAGGTATGAGATTGTGTCACATGCTGAGAATGCAGTTTATTTTCACTTATTTGTAACATGACATTTTCCCACCTTGTTTTGGAGGCGCAAATATAAAATCAGATATTTTATCAAGTATATTTTTTTTATTCAAGAGCCGTTCTCTAAAAACACAGTTCTTCTAGCTAAAAGTGTAAATCAGTTCATAATAGACTGCAACAGATTTGAGACTTTCTACTTATGATTAACAGTTTCATATTCATTAGTTAATGTACGTCATTTCCTTGACAGTTACCTACGAACATCTCTTTTTGATGATTATTTGTATTCCAATAGCACTGAGCAGCTACATTTGTACACCGAGCAGCTACCATTGTGCTATGCGCTGTTCATGCATCTAGCAAGAGACAGTTGCTTCTGCAAAGAGCTAAGAGTCTAACCAGACAAGATAAACAAAGGATGGGAGAAATGAAATACCATTATTCCCCTTTACAGATGCAGAACTGAGATACAGCAGAATTAAAAAACATGCCCAATATCTATCACACAGGATGTCTGTGGCAGAGTTAGATCTATAGCATAATCTAGTGCCTTAACCACAAAACAGGCCTTCCTCTTTCTCTGAAAGATTACATACATTTTTTAGTTACATTTTATGTGAAGATTCCATTTATAAATAGTTCATAGAGTTACTAAATGATGAATAATTAGTTATTCCATTTTCATAGATTGTTTTAGAGGCCAACAGTTCACTAGGTTGCTTACAACCATGGTCTATAACTATTTACAACATCTTTTATGGATGCATGATTAATCATTTATCAACCCTTTATAAACCATTTATAAATAGATCCTTAATATGAAGTGTGACCAATTTTTAAAAAAAATTTTAATAGCTTCCAAAACAAATTCTAAAGATGCAACACTCTTTATATAGGTAGGGAAGCTGAATCACCTAAAGGGCAAATGGCTTTGTCTAAGGCCAAGCAGCACAGCTGTAGCAGAGTTGGGAACATAATTCAGGAGTCCTGACACTCAATTTCCTGCTCCCTCTGAACAATATCAAAGTGTAATCCAGAAAACACAAACACAACATTGACCATGTTAACAAGGAGAACAAACTTTTCTGAACTGGGATATCTAGTGAAGATGCCTATGGCCATATAGTCTCATGGATATTAATGGGACTTGGGATCCTAAGTGAGGGGTGGGGCCCATGTACGATGACTCTGGTTCTTTATTGTCAACTCTTGATAATATGTCCTATTATATGTGCAGGCCTATTCCTATTTCAGTGTCTATTGATCTGGTCTTTGCTTGCTCTAAATTCAGTCATTGGAAATGCATCACTATTTCTGATATAACCTCATGTTGTTGCTTATTAAAGATTTGGGGGCTTTTAAAAGGGGGTTGATTTTTTTAAAATTTAATATAATAAGAACTATAGTGTGATGAGATCTAGGAGCTTATTGTGCTTGGCGCTGTTCAAACACAGAACCAAAAGAAGATCCATATCCCAAAAAGCTTACATTGAAGCATAAGACTAGAGACAACAGCTGGATACAGACAGGAGAGCACAAGAAAACAATGCGACGGTATTTGCTGATGTGATAGGTCTCATCCTACCAGTGGCCTGATGTTGTCAAGCTTTTTTTTGACATCACTGCAAAGGAGAGTTTGAAGGAGGATAATGAAGTATTTTTGTGGATGTTTACAGGGAGTACCTCTCAAGTGTGAGAAATGGGAGAAAGGACCAAGGTTTGGTTAGAAGTCAACAACAAAAAGGAACAAAGCGAGCGAGAGAGAGCAACACGCAGCAAACCCTCCATTGAGGACTAACCTTAAAGGAAAATAACGAAATGTTGATGTTAAAGAAGTATTACTTCATTGCTGCAGTGGTGGCCAACAATGTCTAACATCTGTATGACTAATCTGCATACCATCACGTGCAGCAGAGAATAGGCTATAAACTGACAAGAACTTACAGAAATGGAAAGAATAACAGCAGGTTGGAAGGCCAGCCTGAGGTATTTATAGAGACAGAGCTCACTTATTTCGAGAAGAGCAACACAAATGAT
This sequence comes from Mesoclemmys tuberculata, assembly GCA_007922155.1. NCBI lineage: Eukaryota > Metazoa > Chordata > Testudines > Chelidae > Mesoclemmys > Mesoclemmys tuberculata. The sequence goes on from ML675651.1 coordinate 529,509, forward strand.
TAAGGAGCTGGGGGACTGACTTATGATGAGAGATTAAAGGAACAAACGCGCTTAGCTTGGGCAAATGACAGCAAAGACGGAGCTGTAGTCTCAAGGCCAAAGTGGTAGAGGAATTTTTATAGGACAGGTTAAGGGGGAATGGGATCAGACTGAACAAAGGTCAATTTAGGCTGCGTATTCTGAGCTCTTTCCTAGGAGTGAGATGTGTTAAAACTGTGCAATAGCATTCCAGGGGAAATGATAGCATTCCTGTTTGAATCATTTAAAAATGGACTGGGCAGAGCACTAGAGAATATCCTATTGGTGGGGGAATGTGGGCTAGATGACCTAATAGGCCTTTTCCATCTGTAATATCCATGATTCTCACATTTCATTCCTTATGTATTTGATACTTTGCATTCCATACAGAGCTTAGCAGGAAGAAATGAAAATAGAGATGCACACTGTTGAAAGTGTGTTTCTACTCTAAGGCTGGATCCACATTGATGGCAGCAAATTTGCCACCATCAGATCGACCGCCCTAGATCGACTGAGCGGTCTGTGTAGACGCTCAGTCGATCCAGCAAGCGACACAGGAAAACCACCCTAGTACGTGGCGTAGCGCTGCGTCGAAGGGAACGCTGTTCCCTTCGATGCAGCACAGTGTGGACAGCGCGTGGACGGACGCTGCAAAGTCGACGGGAGATACACAAGTGATTTACGTCACTTGTGTATCGCCTGTCAACTGCCACCAAATCACAAAGGTAAGTGTAGATCGGGCGTAAGTAAAATATGACTCCTTTCTCATAGAGCAGCTCTCTTGAGTAAGAATCAGAGTTAGAGCTCTTGATTGTAGTTTGTTCTTTACTCCTGGTAGCCCTGCAGATCCAGCACAGCCCCAAGAAATAGAGCTAGATTCTACTTTCACTCATGCATCATGAACAGAGTTGTTAACTAAACAGCTAATGCAATGTTGAAATGTCCCCTCCTCCCAAAAAAACGTTATCTGCCAACCCCCTTGTTTCCCATGAGGCTTCACAGCATCAGACAGACTTGAAGACAATTGGGTAACATAGTTATAAGGTAGAGCCAAATCTGGCCTACAGGGTCTATAGTACTGTTGTTGGTAATGTGTGGGATGGAAGGACACCAGCTTGGCTCTTGGATCCCAGCGTGAGGTTGCGGAGTTGGCAGTTAGAAAAGAAGCTTTTTACTTTTAAAATGAGCAAATGTTGAGCTGGAGGCATTAAGACATGATGCATCTGTTTTTACAAAATCACTTTGAGCATAACTGCACTAGCACAGACCCCAACTGGGGCCAATGGGACTAATCAGGTGCTTAAAGTTAGGCACATGCCAGAATACTTTGCCAAATTGGGGCCATAATCGGAAACAAACAGCCTCAGAGTCATTGCCCCATTCTAATTTACATGAAGGTACCCACCTTAAACCATCTTACACTGTCAGAGCAGTCTGGACTGGCCTTGGAGTAAAAGAATATCAGGTCATTTGTGTCTAGAATCCACTTATTCCATCCAAATATTTATAATGTTAAGTACAAATAGGAGGATGTTCAGTTGGCAACTGTTTTAACTTGTGAATAGTCATTTCTTGTTCATCTATCTTTTTGCTGAGTTTCTTCCATGTCTTCTTCCATCAAATTCAACAGAAAATGCTCTCAAGGCCATTTATACTTAAATTCAATAAGCTTTAAAAAAGATAGAAAGCTTGAACTCAAACCAGTTTGATGAACGAGTGCACAAAAGCAATATATAATATCTATAACAACCGTAACTCGTTACCAGAGGTTATATTTTAATTAAACCAAAACAGAGCTGTTTTGCATCGCCATCTAGTGACACATGTGGATGACTATTAGAATCCAACTTTCAAAGCCTTACCAATAACTGGTAAAACTTCAAAACAACAAAACTTCTCCTCACATATACAGGTTTAACTGCATTGACAGTTACACCAGTGAACACGAGAAGAGAATTTGGTCCATAATTTACTTTGCAGTATCTGTGCTTTTTGTTTGTTGTTCTTCATTTAGATTGCACAATGAAATTAGGCTATTCAATTTCATTATCCATTTCCTAGCTGTTTTAAAGTCTTTCCTATTTTAACCCTTCTCCCTGTTTTGAGATTTCAATACTATAAGGGAATGTTCACATTAAAAAAAGTATCTCATTGACAGTAAAATAACATTAAAATATTTCTATTCAGATTTGTTTAAGAAACCAACCAATTTGAGGGTATAAATTATGTTATTCTCCCTCTAAGGTAAAATTAAAATAACCCTTCTCTGGAAAAATCAATCAAAATGTTTAAATAACAAAAAACAGGTTCTCCTAACCAGAGCCATGTTGAAATAAGGGACTTACTTAAACAGTCACTCAGAGATGAGGTTGCCATTTGACAAGTCTAATGCCAAATAAACATCCAAATTACATAAACCACTGGGGAATAAAGGGAGCAGGGAGTAAGATAGACCAACAGAAAAGCCAATTTATTCCCTGTCCTATTTCTAGCTGTCTTACCAGACACAAATCAAATATGCCAGGCCTTTTGTTTTTTTAATATTTGGGAGTTTTGAACTATTGTTCATTAAATTTTTCATTTTCTTAAACACTGGCACTTTTTTCTGGAATTATACATTTTTAAAAAAAAGATAATGAGAACCGCATGTCTGAAATAATGTAATATTTCTGAGCAGTGACAGTTACAAAGCTCTTCATCTCCCACGGCAAGATTGTAACTTAACTCCAATCCCTTCCAAAGTTTACTCTATTTCCCTGCTGCTCTATTGTCTTCTATACCCTGGACACAAGATTTATTTTGCATTTAGACAGTGTTTGTCCCATCCCACTCCCCACCAAGAGATTCAGTGCATTTTACAGAGCAAACTACTGTTGTTGTTTTTAAGACAGCATCAAGCATAAATGTTGAAAACATTTCCTTAATCTGAAACAGATCCAGGTTTTCCAAATTCCAGTCATAAAGCTGCTTCTTCAGTCATGGAACTTAATTATTAAGGGATATGTTCTCCCATCAGCTGCACCCAAGATGTCTATGAACAGTAGATGTGGATGCACATGTATCCAAACACACACACGCACAAGCTTTGGACCTGATCTTGCAGTTCACATCTGTGCCCATGCAGAGCATTGACTATACCCATGCAGAGCCAGTCAATGGGACCGTGTGCCAACCCGGGGGTCTGCCCACACACTGTAAATTGCAGCATTGGACTTTCAAAGAGCTAAGCCCCTGTTTAGTGCACTCAATTAAATGTCTGGATTTTTGGAAATTCCCAGTTGTCAGGACCAGAGCTGATTGGACAGCAAGGGTTTTTGTTTGTTTTTTTTCATTAAAATTTTGTGAGAAATGTCACATATAGAAAAATTTTGGCTAAAAAACAAATACATTTTTTACCAAGCTCTAGTCTGTGCAGAATTTAGCCTATATTATTAGCAGTTTGGGATCATAAACCTTATTTTTCCATTTCACTGTAGGTGTAGAAATAATAAATTCATCCATCACTAGCACATCACTGCAGCAATAACACTTAGTCACATCTGTGACATTTTCCATCCAACATCGCAAGCACAATATATGCCTCACGACAAACCGCATGATCTGCCGTTTACCAATAGAGAGAGTGAATCCCAGAGACATTCAGTATCTTGACCTGTGGCTCTATTAGCTTTGTGAGACTAGAACACAGGATTCCCAACTCCCATTCCTGTGCTATAATCACTAGAAACGATTCCACATCTGCAGCCTTCAAAAGTGGATTCTGCTTTTAATGATCCTTCTGGCAACCAAAATAAAATGCATTTGCAAAGAGCTATGCAGAAGGCAACAACAACAAAAAAGAGAACAAACAAAAAAAACCTCAGTAAGAATTCTACAAACATACAGTGGGATTTGCATGCATTCTTGACCACTACCTGTTGAACTACAGCCTTGAGGATATAAACTGATTGACTTCTTTTCTAATCTTAATGTGAATGGTTCATGGATGCACAAAGTCTCCAGTTAATAAAAACAGCCAGTTTTAGGAAATTACATATTTTGAGCTATTTTATATACAATTATTTCTAACAGTGTATAATTTCTGCCACTGTTACTAGGTCTCCCACCATCTAGTTTGTTTTTCCATCTTGCCAGTTCTTACACTGATAGGCCTCCCATTCACACAGGCCTCTTTTCCCAGCAGAACACTACGATGTTAGCTGCTAGATTTCTTATAGAATAGACAGCAAAGGTCAGTTCCAAAATAACCTGCTCCCATTTAACTGAGAGCATGACACAATGGAACAATGACTATGCAAAGCTGATGTCAGGGAAGATTTTGCAGCGTTTAGCAAAACTGGCAGGAAGCCCACACATGAAACGGAAAAGCAAAAAGAGCGAAGCACCAAGAACACACTGAGAAGGCAATGGGGAGAGCAGAGGGCAAGCTTCAAAGCTAGCAGGGTGGATTCAGGCAATTCTATCAAGCCTGTGGCTGCTATGGCCTACTGGCTCCTGGGGGGGGGGGGCCACCAGGGATAGGCTGAAAAGCTAGTGTGATATTCACATTTCTTGCTCTAGTGCCATGTGGTGTGGAGTTAGGGTGGCAGATGTCCTGAATTCATAGGGACAGTCCTGATATTTGGAGCTTTGTCTTATATAGGCGCCTATTACACCCCACTCCCTGCCCTGATTTTTTATACTTGCTATCTGGTCACCCTGTGTGAAGTACAAGCTCTTTTATGGTGGATGACAGCTCAGTATGTGGGAAGGGAGGGTAATAACACAATCCCCTTAGAGAATCAGAGCATCTTCCCTTTAACCATGGCCCTGGCTGGGGGACTTGCTCCCTCTGACTGTGGGAACAGAAGCCCCATGTCCACTGTTACTCTAACTCTCGACGTACCATTGTCCCACTACTGGGTGTGTCACCTGTGCTTCCCCAGGGGACTGGACCCATGCTAGCACCAACATACAATGGGAAATGGAAGCCTGCGTTGTTCCCCAGGTGACCACATGGTTGCTTGCAACACTGCCCCTGGGCTTCTCTCTGCCATTTGAAAAGGAATCACTACAGATCATTGGTTTTAAAACAGGCAAGTAAAAGCTCCCCTTTCTTTAGGGCAGTGGTTCACAAACTTCACTGCACTGTAACCCCCTTCTGATAACAAAAATTACTGCGTGATTCCAGGGCCGGAGCCAGCGTTACACTTGCTGGAGCTGAGGACAGAAAGCCAAAGCCTGAGCCCCACCACCTGGGGCTGGCACCCTTAGGCTCCAGCGAGTTTAATGCCAGCCCTGGCAATCCCATTAAAACACATTTGTGAGCCACTTTGGGGCTGTGACCCACAATTTGAGAGCTGCTGCTTTAGGGGAATCCGGATGCTAACAGCTCCTTTGCTTGTGTCTGGAGAAAACTCATTCCTCTTGTCTATTTCCATCTCACTTTCAAAGTGGTAATAATCCACTCACAGCCACTGCAGTCAGGGCACCACCAGCCTTCCTGAGACGTCTGACAGTCCTGAGGGCCTAAACGGCTTGAGCTTCGGGGTCAAAAGCCTCAGCTCCACCTGCTGGAAGAGCATATGGTTTTCGAGGGGGCAGGGGGAGAAGAAGGAACGATTTGCACACTGGATCATTGGTTCAATCCAGTGATTTCAGAGGGAGCCCCAAGCTTGCTTTACCCAGCCTGTCAAACTGGGTTAACACAAAAAGTTTGTGCACATTTTTCTCATTCATTTCCCTGTACAGAAACCTGAGCTGAATTAAAACCAATGATTACAATCAATGGCCAAGTTTACAAAAAGGCTAGTGATTTTGGGTGCTTCAATATTTAATTGCCTGACTTGAAATGCCTTAAAGGAGCCTGATTTGCCAAGATGGGGTGGGTGGTGGTGTGGCCAGCACTTTCTGAAAAATCAGGGCTCCTTAAAACATCTCAGAGTGGCCAGCCAAATTTGCTAGTAACTTTTGAAAATCTTGGCCAACAGGCCTAGCATCAAGCAGGAAGGCATGCTTATTTAGCAGGTCTGCAAATAACTATGTCAATGTTCTAAGCCATTCTCTACAGCTGCTTAATGGGGTCTGTGACCTCAGCTTTTGTCCTCTTAAAATCAGGCCCTTTGCTTCAGGGTCATCCTTTGCGCCATATATGACATGCCGCCCTCCCCTCACAATCCTTACCCAGCCAAATCCCCATTCCTCACTTACTGTGTAGGAAAATCTCCCTGGTTTTCATTTGAACTGATATCAGAAGGCATTTTCTTAAACCTGCAGAGCCACATTCTCCCTTGCCATGCAGCTTGTGTGGTCATTTACATTTCTGCCAGGTGGGCCTAAGACACTACCACTCTTATCTGGTAGCATGTCACATCCACCACACAAAGTACAAGGCAGTGGAGCATCTGGCCTATATGGTTTCCAAATGGTGTATTACAAGCATTATCTTTTACACTAATTGTGTGTTTGCTTGTGCTCTCTTGACAGGTTGTTTTAGCCAGCAGTGGTTTCTCATTTCACACTGGGGATATTTCTACTCTTCAAGTAAAGGTCTGACTGCAGAACAGGTAGGTGTACGTGGTAACAATAGTAGTGAAGATGTGTCAGCACAGATTTTAGAACAGGTTAGCAAACTCAGTATGTACCCATCTCTTTAGTCTCTGTTGGTACAGCACCTCGCACAATGGGGCCTAGATACCCCTGCAATACAAATAAATAACTACAGTACTACCTTGAAGCCTGACTCATCTAACTTTACCTGCCAAAGTGCATGTCCCACAACGCATGCTAAATATGTTCTTACTTCTGAGAACGTAGTTCCACTTCAACAATTTTCACTGGATAATGTTCACATTTTACAGCTTTATTTAAACCACATGGATCAACACATACCTATATTTTATCCGGCGACTCAGTTACAATCGTGGACTTAACTCAGCCTGAATGTAGGTTGTTCCACATTGTCATTAACATATCTTTTCCATATTATCATAGTCTTTGTTTATCTGGTAAAGCACATGAAATATTTTTGGTGGATGGATGATGAGAATTCCTGATTCATCTGTCAGTGTGGTATGCTCTGTCCAGACATTCTGGGCACTGGAAGACATCTGTGAATTCTCCCAGTTTATGTTCTCCTCTCTGCTAGATGCTGTGGCGTTTACAGGAAACATCTTTCTAACTAGCCTCATGATTAGACAAGTTGTTCACTCTAGTTATGTAGCCTGATTTTGGAGTGATGTATTTATTTAATGTATTATAGGCTCGCCAGTTGATCTGATCAGAAGATAATAAGGTTCATGTCCCGAACCAGGCTCCGGATGTGTTATATGGGATCCCGGGGTGTATGACAGGAAGTTAGAGATAGTCCAGTCTGTATAATTTTATAAGTTTTATTAACATAACAGAAAATATAACATGATAGATAAAATGAAGAAAATGATAACAAACGGATATATTCAGAGAATGAACAATAAAATGAATAATACAGTTGTAGGCTATATGATATATGTTTCTCTATGCTATATAATATATGTTTCTATAATGTGCTTTGGATTAGTATCCTCACACCCTTCCCTGATGACCTGGTTGAGGAAGACATCTGATTCCTCAGCTCCTGGGTAGAGTGGTAGAGTAGGCACGGCTCGAGAGCTAAGAGCTATAAGACTAAGACTAACACTTATCAATATAAGATTAAGTGTAAAATGAAGAACTAAAACTTAACCTTAACTAAAAGAAACTTCAAGCAGGAGTAGCTGACAATTGATCGCCCCAAATAGCACGATCTGCTCCTTCTTATACCCTAAAGTATGAGTATCCCTCCTCCTAAGCCCAAACTTGGATTTACCACCCCAAATTATTGGGGATACACTTATTTTATACGCTGGCAAGTTCGTGCGTATTGCTGACATATCACATCCTCTCCAGATGGTTTCAGATGGTCTCTTTTTACTTTATCTTTTTTATTTCTAGCCCTTCTTGCGGGTTTTGCAGTGTACTTTTAAAGTCTCTTTGGGGTGTAACCTGCAACAACATCTGGCAACACCATCACCTTCGGATTCAGAGGGAGAGGAGCTCACTTTACCCAGGGCTCACGTGAAGCCAGCCCTGGCTGCAGGTTTCCTGCTGGGCTTGTCGCCAGGCTTGTGGCCACCAACACAATGGCCCTGACCATGGCAGTGCTGGAACCTGGGGGGATTCCTTCTTGCCCAGGGTCACAGGTGCAACAGTCATTCTCAGGAACATCTGAGAGATGCTCAGCAACAGTGTCGCACCCGCTCCCAGAGTTGGAACCAGACCAAGTGGGAGCTTTAGCAATACCCAGTGGCAAAAGAATAGTCATCCACTTCATCCTTACCTGCCTCATTATCATCATCATCATCGCCTGATGAGGCAGTAGCGGGCCCTTATGCCATGGTCTCACAGGACGACTTTAGAGTGCACCAGGAGCTATTCAAGAGGATAGCTGCAAATTTGGGCTTGGAGGCAGAGGAGCTGAAGGAGCCAGATGACGCGCTCTTTGACGTTTTGGCAGCAGCAGCCCCTTCTAGAGCAGCCCTTCCTGTCCCATGAGGGAGTTGTTAGACTTGTCCAGGCCTTATGGCAAATCCTCTCTTCTCTCCCCTACATCTTAAAGGGCTGAGAAAAAATAGTATGTGCCAGCCGAGGGCTTTGAATATCTGTACTCTCACCCATCCCCTAGCTAGCATCGGTTTACTCCCCAGCAAGAGACAGCCTGGACATGATCCTTATGAGCTTTATGATCCCGCCTCAAGTTCTAGTCTCAATGGACAAACCCTGCCCACGTAGCAAGATGGCTTCCCTTTGCAGGCCGCCCACCCGCCCAACACTCTCCTTAGTATTGGATGCCTTGGACCTAGGGTGGGGAGCCCACCTCAGCTCCCTCAGGACCCAAGGATTTGGGCCAGGCCCTCACAGCACTGCTGGGCATGCTCCAACTGGAGCCTCAGTATAAAAGGAAGCAGCTCAGACCTGAAGAGACGTGTAGTGAAGGCTCTCTTCTGGGACCTGCTGGAGCTCCAGACCACGGAGGCCAGACATGCTAAGATCCAGGTGAATGCTCGGCTATCTGCAGAAACCCAAGAGGGGGTGGAGCCTTTGGGAGCTTCTCTGGTAGACGACCCCAGAGGACTAGTGAACCATGGTACTGGTAGACAGGTTCAGAAGTAACCCAGGGAAACTAGACATTAATCTAGTTGTAGAACTGAGAACCAGATTAGTGTGTTTTGGGTAGTTCCCTGCTGACACAGTGGAAACCACACCTGCTGCTGACAGGACACTGGGCTGGGATCCAGTGGAGAAGGGAGGGCCATTCCCTGCTGGGCATTTGGCCACACGTCCGTACAGAGGGAGGGCAATCATATCGGCTCTGGCCACTAGGCCACAGGCCCCTGCACGCCATCTTAGTCACCCAAATCACCCACTGAGGCTAAGGGCAGGCATTAAAAATCGACCGCAGGGCTGTAATGAACCTCACCTTAAGGAAGACAAGGTGTACCAGCCCTGTGACAAGTTAAATTAATTAATGTTTGAAAGGTACTCAAATTCTGAGGTAATGGGAAGGCAACAGAAATATCAGTAAATAATAATCCAGAGGATCAGATATATTTGGAGAAGCAGCTGAAGATGCAGATATTCATCACAATCCAAACCTCCTGACTTTTTGACTGTCATTTGTTGCCAACACTGAAAGGGAACAATGAGGAAGCAGTTCCTCATCCACTTCTCTGTACACCCTTTAGTTCAGATCATGAGTGATATGACATTGTCTCTTCACTTTCTCTCCTTCAGGATGATGGTGGCTGAAGAAGTGGTTAAACATCTGTTAAAGCCTGATGGCCAATAGAAGATCAAGCCTTTCTGCTGGTTTAGGTGCAAAGGTTAGGTGTCTCAGATTTTGGATCGCTTCACAAACTACTTCACAAGACCCAGCCAAGTTGGTTTTTCAACATCGTGGCTTTATGGCTTCACTGTGGCTTCCAGCCAGCATCCCCTCCACTGAGTTCTATTTGCAGTAGCACTGTAACACTTTACTTAATTCAAGTGTCTGAAGTGAGTCACTCACTCACTCCACTCTTGTTATTTCTTGATCCCTGCCAGCTGGTTGGACGTACACTGATCATCTTTCTCTGCTGGTCCTGTCCCTCTATTCGTCTTGAGACTCAACGGCATTGATCTAGTGGGGCCAATCAAACTCCATGTGGAGTTTAGTGATCTGCGACTGACACAGGTGGAAAACACGGGCTAACAAATTCTGCAACACAGACCTTGGGACTGATCCAAGGTCGACTGAAGTCAAGGGAAAAACTCCCATTGACTTCAGTGGGCATTGCATCAGGCCCTCAATCCTGGAGTGCTTGAACCCAAAGTGGACTTTGCCTCAGTATTATCATAAATCAGCATTTGCACTTCTGTAGGGTTTTTTTCCTCTGTAAGTTCTCAAAGCAAAGTACTATTATTCCCATTTTACAAATGGCAGAAATTCAGGAAGAGAGAGGTGGAGTGACTTGTCCTTGGTCACACAGCAGAGGGCGGATCCTCATCAGATGTAAACTGACATAGGTTTGTTGAGATCATTGGAGCTATCTCAATTTCACTGTGGCAGAGCTGGAGCAAGAAACCAGGGTTGAAATCCTGGCTCCATTGACGTCAGTGACAAAACTCTCATTGACTTACTAAGGCCAGGATCTTACCCCATGTGTCTGGCCCCCAGTTCAGTGCTCCAATAACTAGTTCCCACTGCTCCTCCTGAGTAAACACTGCAGGATTTAGCCAAAATCAGACCGCTGTATGTATGCTGCAAAAGGCGCACTTCTCTAGAGGCTCATATGAAATGTATGTGCTGGTATATTTCTTTCATTGGTAAGATGTATAGGAATTCAAAGTAATTTGAACTGAAAGATTCTCCTGAATCTCACTGGAATCCCAAAGATACCAGCATTGTGCTAGTCCATGAGACCCAGGAAGTGCAACTGTCTGATCTACTTTTTGGGGCAAAGATGAATGAACAACAGCATAAACAAATTTGATGGCTGGGACACAGTTGTTCTAACAAGCTTTTTTTTATTATTATTATTTTTAAAGACAACTTCCCAATCTATGTGTCAAATAACAATTTAGATTACTAACATGGAACAAATGTTGAAAAACTAATTCTAGCAGAGTAAGGAAATTGTCTGAATATCATAATAAGTCATATTACCTCCCTTTATTTAGAACATGTGGTTATATCACACCAGTCACACACAGACTGGACAATTGTGGGACACAGGCCCAGTCTATACTTACCTTCCGGATTAGGTGGCAGTCGATGGGAGATATGCAAGTGATGTAAATCACTTGTGTATCTACCGTCGACTTCGCTGCATCTATTCCGCGTGCCGTCCGCACTGCACTGCACCACTTACCGGGGTGGTTTTCATATGTCAATTTCTGGATCAACTGAGCGGGTCTACACAGACCACTTAGTCAATCCAGAGACACTGAACTGATGGCAGCGAATTTGCCACTGTCAGTGTGGACCCAGCCACAGTGCGCAATGTAATCCAGATTAGTGGGCGGTGGCATGGCCTTGTTGTATAAAGCAGAAGTCTGGGTGTCAAGAGATCTGGGTTTTTTTTTCTGTGCCATTGGTTCATTGTGTGACCATGGACAAGTCACCTAAGCTCTCTGTGACTCCTGTGAAGTGGGATAACACATACATGCCATGCATAGCCCAGAATGTTAGGGGTGTGTAAAGTGCCTTGATACCCTAGATGCAAAGAGCTATGGAAGTGAAAAGCATTATTATTACTATCCTTTTTAGGATTATTCTCCCACTTTTAGTTTTCCGCTCCTCAGAGTCTTGATTTTCTAAGATGAAACATTTAGGTCCAGAGGCTGGGGAAACTATAAGAAGAGAATGGGGAAACATTGACACGGTTTTCTTTGAGGCAAGCAAAGGGTAGATGAAGAGAAAGTCAAGGCTGAAAATGAAGGTCCCCACATGGAAAAGGATGGTGGTTATTTGCTGTTGTGGTACATGTGAGTAGGGGAATAGCAGGGGGTATTTTGTAGTGTGATAAAGTCAGGCCGGACGGCTTTAAAAGGTTGTGCCGGGGCTGGTATGAGGGCCCGAAAGGGTTAAAAAAACTCCTCTGCCTGCAGGCAGGGGGGAAAGCACAGCAGAAAGTTCTCCTGCAGACCAGGAGACAGAGCTCCGCGACAGCCAGGGGAGGCAAGGGAGCTAGGGGTGTCCTGACCGGAGGAGGAGGAGGAGGTAAAGTGTGAGACCCACTGGGGGAAGTTGGCAGTTTGCCACAGTAGCTATCCGTTATATTTCTGTATATGCAGTACTTCAGTGTGGGTAAAGCTTGCTTCTTCCTGGAGATGCATGCTTTTGTCACTTTGGTCTCCATTTAAACACTATGGGCCAAATGTAGGAATGAATCTAAGGTGGTGTAATTTGTACCTTCTTTTATATCCTTGGCATGTAAATTACACCAATTTCAGTTCTCAGTCACTTATTGACAGGTAGTTTATACTCCCTTATACATCAACTCAGGGTCTGATCCACTGAGTCTGAACTGGAATAATTACTGGGCAAGCATCTGGAAGATGGTGCAAATGACATCCGGATAGACTCACTTCAACTTACCTCAGAATGTGGCCCTTTCTCTAGTCATGAGAGTAGTCAGTTCAGGGGCTGCAAGGCCATGGTCAATCTGTGGCAGGTGAACTTTAAAGGATGTGGAGGTTCATTTGGTTATATCCCAAAGTTGGAGTGCCTTTATATTTTTGAACCTCTTTGGTCTAAATTTGAGCTGGGAATCTCATGTGAACAGATTTCCACACAGTTTCCAGCTAGATCCTGGTGGCACAGAGTTGGAATTACCACACGAAGAGCATTTTGATACTTCTGCTTTGGGCCCAAACCACCCAAGACAAAATCTACAGAAGAAGGTTCCAGGCCTTTCATAAGCAAAAGACTTCTGGCCACCATATCACCTATCCAATGTAAACTTGTAAACTAATGACGAAGAGCCATCAGCCATTGTCATTAAACTTATGCTCTTAGCTGTTCATGCACAAAGCCTGGTTTCCTTTTCTTGTTCTGCAGGATATGACCCGCTTCCTGACCACAAGTGATTGTGAAAGTAAGTGACTAAACCCAGACGTTGCAGCAGGAGACGGGCCTGATTCACCACTCCTGGATCTGAACTTTCCTGAGAGCTGGGTGTGTTCACATCCAGGATTTTGGTTTGGGCTCATATCTAAATTTGCCACACGTTCTGTGGGGATTGCATCGTTTAGCTCCTGAGTCCCATTCCCAAGCCCTCCTTTCAGTGCTGCCCCAGCTCAGCTTTCACTCAAAAGTGATTACCTGTCTGATGGCTATCCAGTGACCTGTGTGGGATGAGCTGATCTCAGGCCACTTGCTAGTGTCCAGTTGGTGCTTAGGTACTATAATGTGGCATCCTGTGATGGTGTGTCCACTCCATACAAGCCCTGAGCTGGTTGATGTGGGCTGGAAGGGGCCCGTTAACCTTAGATGCTACATCTGGAGGGAACCAGGGAGTGATAGCAATAATTGCAGATGAAACCCAGCTGGGGGAGGAGCTGGACTAGGGTGTATAAAGCCAGCGAGTGAAAGCAGGAAGGAGGTCTGCAGTCACCCCCTAGAGCAATGGTTCCCAACCTGGGGTGCAAGGTCCCCTTGGGGGCAGCAAAGATTACAGGGGGTCCATGAGGGTTCAGTAATATTGAGATCACTTAGCCCCTGAGCTCCATACCGGGCGCAGCCCCAGCCATGCTCCACTCCGGCTGGACCAGAGGAGCAGCCCCACACCAGCCAGGCAGGTGCCTGGCCAGAGGGGAGTGGCCCCATGCTGGTGGGGGCCTGGAGCAGTACCAGCCAACTCGCTAGGGCCCGCCTTCATTACCCTCAGTCCATGAGGGATAGGAAGAGGGAGGTCCACACAGAGTGTGCGGTAGTGGCTGTGTCAGGGAAGGCTTAGCTTCTCACTCAGGTAACAGTAATTTATTATTGTTACGTATTTTAGTGCTGTTGTCATCATCGTTATGTGTGTTTATAGGGCTTGTATGTGTTTGTGGCTGGTGGGGCATGTGTTTTACCTAATGTTAACTAGTGGGGCTTTCACTCAGAAGGTTGGGAGCCACTGCCCTAGAGGGAAGGAGAGCTGGCCAGAGTAAACGAGGCGATCCAGGGGGAGAGTAAGCCTATTCTGGACTAGGGAATTTTTCAATAGGATGAGAGGAATGAAACAGAGGAAACTCTAGTGGTAATCCTAGAGATAGGCAAGGAGACAGAGATGGGATAGGAAGGAGCCAGTTGTCTGAGACTAAGACCCAGGTTGCTAGGCACAGGGTCCCTGGGCTGGAACCTGCAGCAGTGGGTGGGCCTCGGCTCCACTACCAGCCACTGGCAAAGTGGCACAAGACCTGGAGCTGCGATGGCACATGGACAGCTTGCCCAGTGAGACCTCACTGGGGGGATTATGTAGGGTACAGCTACACTGTAATTAAAAACTCATGCCAGCTGATTTGGGCTCAGGCCGTGGGGCCATTTAATTGCCGTGTAGACTTCCAGACTGGGGCTGCAGCCTGAGCTCTGGGGCCCTTCCACCTCGCAGGGTCCTAGAGCCTGGGCTCCAGTCCAAGCCTGGAAGTCTACATGGCAGTTAAACAGCCCCTTAGCCTGAGCCCTGTGAGCCCAAGTCAGCTGGCACAAGGGAGCTGGGTCTCTAACTGCAATGCAGACACACCTACAGTGACCCAGTCGGAGGGCTGAGTCGTGAAGAGAGATAGGGGCCAGAGCGTGAGCTACTGATGGAAGCAGGGACTAGATGGGGTGAAAGCTAATTCCCAGGCCCAGCCACAAGGAGGGGCACCTACCTTGAGTGATACTCCTTCCCAGGTGTCTTAAAAAGAAAGATAAATATAGGTTGCAGATATCGATGTTGTTGGCTGGGGACAGGTGTCTGCATCCCAAACATCACCATCAAAAGTGTTACCAAAGGTTCGGAGCTGGTCCACTCTACAGAATTTTGTCAACAAAACAGAGGAGCGTACACACTGAAATGCTCCTCCCATCGATGCAACTCCCCTGCTACGCCGACATAATAAAACCACCTCGACGAGAGGCGAAGGGCTTATGTCAGTGTAGTTAAGGCAACGCAGTATCGGTGTAGACACTGCGTTCCTTACATCTGTTGGCTGTCATTCTTGTGAATTTCACTGCTCTGCTGGAGCCCTAAAATTGACAAGAAAGGTGGGCAGCTAGAGCTCCGCAGCCCCCCAGACCCTGCTCCTGCCTGGCTGGGAACAGGGAGTGGAGAAGCCCTGAGTGGCTTCCCCTGGCTCCTGGTGGGTATGGGGAGGGGAGAAGCCCCTGGTGGCCCACCAGGAGCCTGGGAGCAGGTGGGGCAGCTGGGCTCCCAGCAGGGAGTTGCCAGCGGAGCTGAGAGACTGGGCTGTTAGCTCCCCACACTGCCCTGCTTAGGTCAGTGGAAATGCTCCTGGTGAGGACACACACCACTGACCCAAGGAGGGTCGTGTGGCCATCAGCCATCGCAGTAATGAATGCGGTGGCTGTAAGTTGACATAACATAGGTCGACTTATCACTGTAGTGTAGACAAGGCCTCAGCCTAGAGGACAAGGACTAAGTGGACCAAGGAGAAATGGGGATGAGCGAGACATTAACACGTGAGATGATGATGATGATAATAATGATACTTTTCACTTCCATAGCACCTGGTCCCTGAGGCTCTCAAAGCACTTCACACAGCCCTGACACCATATGCCCTGTATGGTGTGTAAGTGTTAGCCCCTCTCATTCCTAGAGTTGGTCCCTCTAGAGAGGCAGTTCTCAACCTTTTCAGACTACTGTACCCTTTTCATGAGTCCGATTTGTTGTGCGTACCGCATGTCTCATCTTCCTTACAAACTACTTGCTTACAAAATCAGACATAAAAGTACAAAAGTGTCACAGCACTCTAAGTAATATTTTTCAGCAATACTTTCTCATTTTTACCATATAATTATGAAATAAATCAATTGGAATATAAATATTGTACTTACGGTGTATAGTATACAGAGCAGTATAAACAAGCTTCTGTCTGTGTGAAATTTTAGTTTGTACTGACTTCGCAAGTGCTTTTTATGTAGGCAGAAGACCTCTACATACCCCTGGTTCAGTGGTTCAGAACCACTGCTTTGGAGAGGACAGGACAGAGGGAAGTTAATGGAAGACAGTGGGTGTGGGCAGGAACGTTGCTCTGCTGCTGCTCACTGAAGTCATCAATCACTTTTGATCTGCCCTAAATTCACAGACATGTTTTAGACATTTAAAAGCTGTTCAATACACGAACCTATTTTTCTTGAAGATAAAGTAGACAATGTTGCAACCATCATTCATTTAGTTCATCTCAGCTATCCAGTGCCATATTTCTATGTGTGAACCCAAGGGATTTAGGACTTCTTACAACAGGGCACCTTGCATAAAAGACTTTGAACAGCCTCTTCTTTTCTAGAAATTTACTGTAATTCCTCTCTCATGTAAGGTTTCAGACTGCCAAGTAAGATGCTTGGGGGAAAAGAACAAGCAGCAGATATCCATGTTTTCCATCTGCAAATGCTTAAAACAAAAAGTTGCCAAAAGGGCAGGTCTCTATCTTATGGTATCTTTTTTTTTTTAAGTCCTCGTTGCTTTTTTTTTTTTTTGCACACACTGAAGATTGAATAAGCGTGACAGCTAAACCACAAAAGGAAGCTTACTATACAATTTCCTATTTTCTTTCCTACATGCTGTATATCCAAATGCTACCACAGAGTAAAATAAAAGCAGAGATAGAAGCTGAAGCAGAGCCAAAGGAGAAAAGATTTCAGAAGATATTTTAAATGAGTATATGATGAGGGGGAGAGATGGCAGGAGCTGTGGAGGAAAAGGTCCTCGCATCACAACAGTGAGACTGTGTGACAGGACATCAAGGAAGCTGCCAGTCTGTGCTAGATGAGCAGAGAGAGGACAAGGAGGAAACTGAAGATGCTGTTCACCATTGCCTTTCTCCTAACATAGTCACCAGTGCAAACTAACTGCAAAGTGGGTGTGGAGGGGTGCTGTTCTGGGTCTGGATCCTGGGCTGGTATAAATGAGCATATCTTTATTGAAGTTGATGAAGCTAAGCTGGTTTACACTAGCTAAGGCTTTCTCCCTTGATACAATCATGTTTCACACCCACTCTGTGCTGGTGGAAATGGCTACAGAGCAGGCAGGGCAATGGTGAATCAGGTCCTGGGTCCCCGAGGTAGGTTGAAGAGAGATTTTAGGGACATCAAGGGAAAATTGAAGACAAGCTGGGCCACCCGAACTATAGTCTGAAATGAGCGAGGTGGCAGTCAAGGTGTCTGGGGGCTGGCAGCAGTGTGGTCCATGTAATGAATTAGTGGAATGAGCTGTCTGTGTGTGCATATGGCTGTCTGTCTGTTTTCCCGTTCCTGAACAGCACAGGTTGGATAAGAGCCTATTTTCAACAACTGCCCTTCCTTACTTCCCATAGTAGAGGGTCAAGTGAAGTCAAATAATAAACAAACCATAGACTCATTCTTTCCTCTATGATTTACCCTGGAGAAAAACATATTGTTCTTTTCTCATACTACTGGCCTTCTTCTGTCCAACGCTCCCAGTCCTCACACTTGAAGGAATATGCTGAATATTCCTGACAGGGTCAGGAAGAAACTATCAGCCCTGGTATAACATGCGCACTTAGGTGCATTATTTAGATTTCAGGAGGGAGGGTAACCTCATTTCAGGCATCTGGCTTGGGTCACTGTCTGAGGAAGGATACTGACTGGAGGCCAATCTAAAGCCCATGGAAAAACTCACATTGACGTCAATGGGCTTCAGGTCAGCGCATCACTGCAAGGTGTTGCCAAGCCCTTCAATCTCCACCACTGGCAAACAAACACAAGCCAAACAGGATGCAGAATAGCTCGCATTGGAAAGTGGCCCGGTGATCATTCCTGGTGACACAGGAAAGGGAGAGCCTGGCAAGTCATGGGCCTAGCCACATGAAAGAGAATTTAGCATTTCTAGTGTTTGAGGGGCAGCAGATGAGGTGCAGGGTGTTCAGAAGGAGAAGAATAAATGTTGTGGGGTTGGGGTGGATTCAAGTCAGATCCTTGCAGTCCAGCCCTTGAGAGGTTAGGGAGATGAAAGCTCAACTGTGAGGCAGGGGCAAGGCAATAGACAGTGATACTGTGCACCACTAACTTCTTGCTGGGGTGTGCTTGAGCTGGCTTTACCTGGGCATGGTTTATGGTGGGGAGGGCAGCTAGGCTAGGAAGAAGAAAGGGCATTTATTTATGGCAGACCTGAAATTTAGTTGACCCAGAGTCTGTTTAGTCTTAATCCACCCATGTGGGGAACAATAGCAAACATGCCAAATGGGGTGGACAGGCCGGGCTACCTAGAGCCCCTCTGTTTTTACTGTGGATGTGAGGTCACGTGCTGTAGCGGCTTATTCTGTAGGCCCCCTGTGAAGTCAAATGACTCGAGACCCCAGCTAACTTCCACAGCCTACATAATGTGCCTGGGGTTGGATGGAAGGATTGGAAGCTGGGCAGGTTGGAGGTATTTGCCATTAGGAAGATGAGTGAGGCATAGGTATTGTTTGACTTCTATATTTGGTGGGGCAGCTCCAGTCATGCCAATGGGGCTGCACGTGGGGGGGGGCAAATTCTGTGCCTGCCTGAAGCTTGCCGTTTGGGGAGGGGTATGCCCCCCAACTACACCCATGGAGGGAGGGTGTGGAGAGGTCAGATGACCTAAAGCCAGAACTGTATCCAATCCCCCATTTGGGGACCTGAATAAAATAGGACCTAGATCCAAACGCTCCTGGCTTTGCAAACCTGAAATCCAATCTCCTTGACTTATGTCTCGTCAGGCTGGTGGCGATCAGGAAGGTTTCCTTCACAGGAAGAGCCATCTTATCACTTATCAACTTATCACTGGGGGGGCAAGACAGGATTTCAACAGCTGCTGGGAATGGCTGTATCAGGGCAATTGTCACTGGAATGTGAGGCTAAGTGGGCCCCCAAGTTCATTTGTCCAGAACGGGACCTTGAGAGGTGAGCACAGCAAGCCGGGGAAGTGTGTGCTGAGGCAACAGGCTCATAGAGGAGGAATGGTGAAGCACAAGTGAACAATAAGGCAGTGGGAAATCTTTGCTGTAACCCTATTTTCCCCTCCAGTTATTAAGCAGAGTTGAATTTAAGATCTGGAAAGAAAGAGGCAGACAGCAAATGATATCCAGTTCCCTCCCCTGGAAATGTACAATTTCACAAGCCTGCTGGAATTGCATGTTACTGCTTAGTGAGGCTGCTTGATTTGTGTTTTCCTTAAGGGCTTAGGTTTCATCTGAAGCTCAAAGTTCTGCTAGCGGTTTCCAGTTGTCGTTCTAGGCCTGGGATACCCTCCTCCCTTTCTCAGGCTCTATCTAATGTCTTCTGTGACACATGCATTCAAAAAAGCCTTAAAGCTGAAAAGAATCTCATCCTGGGCCATCTACCAATAGCACAGCACCCAAGAGGCAGGATAGTTGGAGAGACTGCCCGGCATTTTTATTCACTGCGCAAGTACCTGGTCTGAGTCTCCTTAGGCTTCTGCACACATTTTCAAAAGTACCGAAGGGACAGAGGGTATGTCTACACAGGAACTGTGGGTGTGATTCCCAGTCAAGGAGACATATTTGCGCTAGTTCTGATTGACCTCGTGTGCTAAAAATAGAGTGTAGCCACAGTGGCATGAATGGGGCTAGCTGTCCAAGTACATGCCGATGGTCACAGATGGGTACAAACTTGGGGTGGCTAGCCCCTCCCGCTACTCGTGCCACCACAGCCATGCTCTATATTTAGCAAGCTAGCTTGATCAGAGCTAGCACGAATATATCTCCTTTGTTTGGAATCACACCCCCAGGTCGATGGATAGCCATACCCTTAGGCATCTAAGTCCCATTGACTTGTAATAAGGTTCAGTCATTAGTAAAGCTGCTCCCATACAGACATGGCATCATCTCATTAGCATAAGGTCTCCTATACCAGTAATAGGATACTTAACCTTTCCTCATTGTGCTGTTGACTAATTTCTGGTGATGAAAGAGCTGTGCCAGAGATGGGCAAGTGAAAGAGGTGGGGATTAGCAAGGGCAGCAGGAACAGCTAATCTGCTAACTCCCTCTATTTCCCATCCTAATCCACCCCAGAGGAATTATAGAAACTCGAGATGGAAAAGATGCATTCTGTTCCATCCAATCTATCTCCTTGCTAATGCAGGACTGTTTGTTACAGGACAACTTCTAGCATTTAGCTTGATATGCTCTAAGCTCTTTGAGTCAGGGACTGTCTTTTTTTTCTGAGTTTGTACAGCGCCTAGCACAATTGGGTCTTGGTCTGTGATTGGGGCTCTGAGCTGCTATTGTAACACAATATTTACCCTTTCCCTGCATCAATAGCCCTCTTCATGTGTCAGTTTGTTTTGAGCTGTTGCTGAAATGTTAAAGCTAATAGTGTCAAAAGCTTGAGCAGTATTGCAGACAGGATGTTTATTCCAAGATGAATGAATTACAGAAAGTACAGTGAGTAGCAATTGAAGAGGCTGTGGCTGGTTACATAATACTGCATGGGGAGCACCTCTCATGTTTCATAAGTATTCAACAAAGAGAAGCAAGTCAGCAAAAGGATCTTATGCTTTGGAAAAATACACTCTGCTGTATACTCATTTTTTTCTCCTTTGATCTTATGTAACTAGTCTGACTTGAAAGGAATTGACTAAAGCCACATTATGCAACCACCACTTCATATGTGATGTACAGTAGCTGCCTGGTTAACAGAGCATTATACCATTTAAGGCTGATTTAGGTCAGTTACCAATATCATCTGAAACAAATTAGAGGCAGAGGATCAGGAGGCTGAATCAGGAGTTTTGGGTCTTACTGTGTGACCTTTGGCCAAGTCCCAACCTCTCTGGGCCTGACTCTCCTTATCTTTATCATCATTTTGGATGCCTCGTTTTTTCAGTGCCCAACTTGAGGTGCCTTAACAGATCTAGATTTGCAGAAAGGGTTGGGTATCCACGCTCTTGAAAGTGAAGCCTTTTTAAGGCAAGTGGGGTGCCCAAATTCTGAGTCCTCCACAATTACCGGTCACTTTTGAAAATCTTGGTGGTTGTTTCCAGGACTGATTTTTCACAGCCCTTTAGAGGTGTATACTGCACTGCTCCTTTATGAACATGTTTCCCTTCCTTTTGTATCTGCCTTCTAAACTGTGGGAAAAGGGACTGACTAAGCATCTAAATAAATAATTGCCATGTGAGCTATTGTTTTTCAGGATATTCAGTGGTGAGACAATGAGAAGAGGCTGGGATTTAAATTAGCCTGTAGTGTTTTGATGACACTTCCCTTTCAGTGTTTAGGCCATGCTGGCTCAGCCCATCTTGCATCTGTCCAAAGTTATTGCAAAGCAGACAGGGCAGGCTCTGATCTTTCAAAAACTGCAGCAGTATGTGTCTGCCTGTAACGTGACTCTCTCCTATTATTGCTGAGCCTGAAACACTATAACTCATATAGGACTTTGGAGTTTAGATTAAAACTGATTTAATTTATTTTGCTGAAGCACTGTGCCATAAGGAAAATGCAAGGTTGGATTTAAAGGGCTAGACAATGGAGCAGCTGTGACAGTTAGAAATTGCTTTTGGAACAACACTGTAATAATATATCACTTTGTTTTGCTGGGTTATGCTCCCCTCTTGCTAATGGTAGAAATCACAATATCAGAAGTAGTAAAAGGGCTTCAGTGTTGCTCAATATGGAGCATGCTGGAAACGAAAACACTGTTGAAAAAGCTCAACTCCACTTCCTAGGCTTCTCCATCTCTTCATATCCATTGAGCAATTGGTGCACAAAGAAAGAAATATCGCTGTACACTTGATGGAAAGATGGGTGTTGGGTGTGTCTCTTTCAAGTTTTCATGAGAATTTACCACCACCAATTAAATAGTAATGATCAGGATATGTGTATTCTGTAGCCCTTGTACCAGCCATTTAATCCACTCCTTACTACTGAACTGGGCTCCAGAATATCAGCATTCCTTTAAAATATTAGAAACTTGTAGTCCTCCTGGTTGCAAAAAGAACCTTAAAAACCATGAACCAAGTGCAATCAATCCTACGCTAGCTTCCTGAATCTGCAGAGAGCATCAAACAATAGCTGTATGATGTGTGACCTGCCATTTTTTTCCTAGTGGACCATTAGCTGTAAAAATGAATGACAGCTGAGATGGTTGAAATTTATCTAACCAAGTTTTTCATAAAAAAATAGTCATTTTCTGGGAACCATCTTTTTGTGAAATTGTTGCAGTTGTTCCAAATTTCTACTTTCATAAAATAAGTTCTGCAAAACTTTTGAAATAACAAGTTGTTAAAAAATCAAAATAACCTGGGTTACTGAAACTCATGGTTTGTGTTCATGAGAAATTTCAATAACAATTTTGATGTTTTCTATACAGTTTTTTTAAAAATAACACTTCATTTTTTCATCAGCTTCTACAGTAACTGTTTAAATTGATTCCTTATTAACTATTTCATTGCTGAACACTTCAGCAAAAACATCTGACTGGCATGCTTATCCTGCAATCCCAGAGCATCTTTGATGCATCCGTAATGCAAACACTCCAGCTTCCCTTCCATGCCTTTTATGATGTAGTTATGTGCAGTCAATACAAAAATCATTTGGCCTGTTGAAAACTGAAAATGTGGAGACAGTGTAAAATAAATGGAATTTTATATAAAAATAAACAAGTCAGGGCTTGTGTGTATACAAGTGCTATACTGAGTGTATTATTATTTATTTCCTTATTTAATTCATTACTAACACTTCTATTTTTGAATGTATATGAATTGCTGCAGGACTCTTATCGTGCCGGACTAGAATGTTGCAGAACTTGTGAATTTTGTCATAGAATTTGGGACCACTTTGCCAGGAATGAGAACTACAATGGGACCTTGCTGAGAAAGGTAGGAACAGGAGATTTGATCAGCCGGCATTTGGTAAATATACATGTATGGAAGTTCTAAAACAGAGCAAGAATTGGAAGGAACGTTTCTGCCCAGTTTTTTGAGTAGAAACATGTAGGGGGATAATTAGCATACTAAATACCCTAAACAAAGAGCCTAAAGGCAAAAACAGAACTGCAGCCAGGAACGCTGTAATACCCTATCTAACTGCAGTTTACAGATGACAGCTTATGTTTAAGATGACACGCCCTGTTTTTTACAAATCCTAATGTGGTGTCTGAAACCATGCTCTAGAGAGGGATCCAAACCCCGAATGCTGGCACCTAGTGCCCTAAATGTTGGGAAAGTTCTGCTCTAGATATGAACTTTGCAGCTGGCTCCCTCTGTATTATGGTGTGAACCAAAATTGCAGGCTCCCCATCCCAGGCTTTTGAAGAAACTTGAATCCAGATTCCAGCTTTGATGCTGGTACCTCTTTGCTGCCTTTTCCTTTTCCATTGTGGACCCACCACTGGAATGCTGAGTCACAGCGCACGTTACGCCCAGGGACATAACTGCTCTTTGAATAAGAGGAAGTTAGAAGTAGCAGGTTATGCTGCATTTGTAATATTCTGCACCCTACAGTGCTTTATAGCTACAGAATCTTGGGCAACTATTGGGGGGAAAATCCTCTCCGCTGGGTGTTAAGGATTGTGGTGGGAGACAGAATCCTCGCCTGAGATGCTGGAGATGCCAGCAAATTTGCTCTTACGGGCAAATCTGCACTATGGGCAGAGCTGAACTCCCTTTAAGCTGCAGCTTTGGTTGGCCACTCCTTTCTGTCCAAGAAAGTGTCTGATTGTCTCAACCCTACACTTGTTTTTGTTGAGCATGATCTATCATCTGCCTCCCAGTGTACATCTACACCACAGCCATCAGAAGTGTGACTGCAACATGCATAGAGATACCCAACCTCGCTTTGATCCAGTTACCTCAAATACCAATAGCAGCGAAGCCGTAGCAGGATGGGCAGCCCTGCCAAGGACAATTCCTTGAGCTGCTGTCTGTGTTGCTGTGGTTTCACTGCTATTGGTATTTTAGCTAGCTAGATCAAAGTTAGCTCAGGTATATCTACACAAGCTGTAGTCACAGCACTGACTGCTTTGTAGCCATGCCCGTCAGAGGTCAAGCTTGGGAGTTTTGACAGGCGACAGGTAATTATACCCACCCATTTAAAAGCTGAAGTTGTCAGTGTCACGTGAATTCTTTTCCCTTTCCTTCTCCCATTCCTATTTACTAATGAAACAGGCTGCTTCTGACCACCGTTTAGAAGGCCTTGTCAGGAATCAGGGCCCGTAGCAGGCCTGATCCACACTTACCTTTGCGATTCGGCGGCAGTCGACGGGAGATACGCAGGTGACGTAAATCACTTGCGTATCTCCCGTCGACTTTGCAGCGTCTCCTCCGCGCGGCGTCCACGCTGCGCTGCGTCGAAAGGAACAGCGTCCCTTCGACGCAGCGCTACGCCACTAACCGGGGTGGTTTTCCTTCGTCGCTTCCTGGATCGACTGAGCGCATCTACACAGACCGCTCAGTCGATCCAGAGCAATCGATGTAATGGCGCCGCCGACAGTGTAGACCCAGCTGCAGACCTAGTCTCCTAGCAGCTTCATCAGTACAGCTGGCCTGCAGCAGGTTGCGTGATTGGCCACTCCACTTGTTTGTCTGGAGAGGTCACTAGGTTGGCTTTTAAACCTGCTGGTTGCTCAATGTTTATGCCTACTCTTGTGACTGATCCTGCCTTGCCACCCCTCCTTGCTCTGGCTTGACTCTCAGCTCTGGTATCTGGTTCCTTACTCCTAGCTGGACCCTTGGCTCCAGCTTCTGACTGTTGATGCCTGCTCTGACCAGTTCTTGCTTCTTGATACCCACTCTGACCACTAGGCTAGACCACCCTCATCCCAGTCGCCTGACAGGCCCATGGCTGGTCCTGGCCAGCTGCATGTACTGGTCTGGGGTTCCCATGCTGTTTTTCAGTCACCTGGAGAAGGATGTATCATCTGGAAGTGTGTTTTTGATCCCACGGAGTGTGGTCAGGCTTCACTACCTCGATCTGAAATAACTGTTTGAAAGAACCATTTCGTTTTCATCTTGTTGCTATTGGCAAGAGGAAAAGTGCAAAGCAAGAGAAGAATTTGTTCCTGGCTGACTTCAAAAAAGAATGGCTCCCTGTTTGCTTTTCTAAAAGTTCTCTAGGTGGGGGTAGGGATACTTTTTGAGGGTTTGTGCTCCCACATGCATAGTTTGTTTTCTGTCTAGCCACAGCAGTTTACCTTATTTACAAAAGACTCTTTCAACACCTGACCCTGTGCCCAGGGCAAATGCTGCAGTTTGTAATTGTCTAATTAGCTAGTTAGTTTATGCATCTGGAGCAGTGCTATGCTATGTAAACAGGTTATTTCAGTGTGTGTCCAATCAAACGTTTAACAGGCTTCCTGTGTGGTGGTGGTTTACATCATGGCTGAGTGTGTAGATAGAGAGAGGGAGAGAGAAAAACGATTCCAAGCTAGAATGCTAGATCTGAATTTTGGGGATATTCAAAATCCACAGCTAAATCCCAATTTGTATGAAGATTTGGAGCCTGAGCTGATTTTTTTGTCAGCGTATGGGCTTCTAGCTTTTTATTCTGTGCCTTTTTAAATGATGGGCCAAAACAGCAACCTTTAATATAAACCCTTCCTTCTTCTCTCTCAACAAAGCTTTGAGGCTACCTCTTATTTCCCCTTCCAACAAGGGGACTTCCAGTAAAAGTGAAAGGAAGTACATTTGAAAATTGATAAAAGAAAATACCATTTTACACAACACATAGTTAAGCTGGGGGAACTCACTGTCACAAGAGATCAGTGGTAGTGTTTTATTTTTAATGTTAAATCTTGGAAAATTTTGGACCATAGGTTGAAGAGGTGGAAGACTGGGTTTGGATGGGGTTTTCTTGTCTTTGTTCTATGAAGCCAGTACAGATACTGGAGAATGAGCTGCAGTCTATTTTGTGTTGTGTAGCATCAGACTGTCAGCTAAATTCTCCCTGAAGAATTTTTTTTTTTACTGGTGATGGTATAAGAGGCAGAGAAAATGTAGCTGAACTTTCAAGATCCTATATAGCTTTGGCAGTTAGAATTGGCAGCTAAAAACTCAGCTGTTGACTTGTACTTCAAGCACAGACTGAGAGGAGCAAATAAGAGGGAAGGAATATGGAACTCCACAACATCACTTTCACAGAACCACTTCTCAGACTATTGCTACCTTTCAAATCCCCAGTTGCACTTGGCTCAAAGGATGAGTTATTGACACTAAAAGCTAGTCAAGGAGAGCCAGTGTTAATATTTTTGATGCCTTCCAATGAGAAGTGTGTGTAAACTAATCCTGCCTCCGTTATTATGGAATTACTTCATAACCTCTACACAAAATCAAAGTTATGTTTAAAAATGGAGGCAAGGTATAATTCTTCCCCTGTTTGTTTTTTCACTGAGTGATTGCTGAGATGCTTGGTGGGGGATGACTTCCTTTCCTCATCCCTATTTGAAACATCCACAAAGATCTTAGAAAACTCAGGTTCACTCCTAATGATTAGTAGAATTAATCTGGGTTTCCCAAGTCCCAGGCTAGCATCCTAACTACTGGACCATCCTTTCTGTCCATCTCCATTATGCTGTAAGTGTGGGGGAATTTCTTTGTAACCACCACAAGTAACGAGCAGGCACTCCGACACGAAGGAACATTCTAGTTCATTTGCAGACCGCACCTCTTGGGAGCATCAGGGAATACAGCTAGCAGGATGAGGAATGAGTGCTGAACTATACAGTGCACATCGCCCCCGCCGTGTGCAGCAAGCAAGACGAGCCAGCATCGATCCACCATTTGATGGACCCATCTTCTTGCAGCCCTTTATAAATTATTGTGGCTCATCTGGTGAACAACAAATATCTGCAGGGAAAAAGGCTCTTGCCCTGATTACAGTCATTTTAATTAGAAATGGCAATAGTGCCACTAAAGGAAACAGCACCCAATTCAATACCTACCATGCCATATGCAGGTTAGTAAACATTCCTAGCAGTTCCTCTCCTCTTACCCTTTAAGTGGCTCTAACAATTTCTTCCTTGGGGGCCTTGAGGAATTTTGGGACTGGAAAGAGCAACTCTTCCCTTCCTTAGCAGGATGAAGGGATGGCAAAATGGAAAGCTTCAATGAGGGCTTCTTTCATAGACTAGAACAAAATGGAAATGGGAAGCAAAGGTTCTATGCTCCTTATCCAAGGAAGTTGTGGGATCTACTTTTCTGCACACACAAGTTTTGTCTTGTGCCAGCCTGGTTGTGACTGTGGTCCTAGATGAACAATTTGTACTTGGGGCTGAGGAGGAAAAGGGATCAGTATGATAATCAAGAGAGTCCAATGCAACAGAAATCAAGATTGAGCTGTTTATCAGCTAAACAGGAAGTGTGTTCATTGTGTAAATTACACCGGAAAACACCTTCATTCTGCATCACCAATTTCTTCTCCAATAGGAATATGACCAACTGCAAAGGCCTCATTTTTGCTGTCTGTCTCTACACCCTATCTATTTGGCTCTGCCATTGACTGAGTGCATGAACCTGGGCAAATCACACGCAGCCAGATTGTTATGTCCTTTCTCACGTTTAGTACCTTACTGCACAAACAGAAATCCCATTGAAGTCAGTGGAACTACCCATGGAATAAACAGTCAGTAGTCAATCACAATTTGGCCCTTAACTTTTCTGTGTATTACCTTCCCCATCTGCATCATGAGGATTATACTGTACCCTCCTATGCAAACGTACTGAGATCTGTGAATCCAAAACTCTCTCTGCTCAGAGCCAGTCTTATTATTTATAGGCATATTTGTGGGATGTGGGGATCATAACTTTATGAAAGAGCTTGTAAAATAGGAGGGGAAAATATTTCCGAGAAGCTGAAGATTTTTGAAAATTACCAGAGTGAGTGATAAAAGGAAGAGACTGCCAGGGAACAATTTTTGAGAGTGATATTTTGCATGTTGTTGGTTATATTTGGTGAAATAAATCTTCCATGCATTGGCCTCCAATAAGTATTTACAGGAAATTCATGGCCTCTTCCCTGGGCTCGTCTCTGATTTTCACTATAGGATAGCTTTGGTTGTTGAAATATGGAGGACCAGAGTCCTGGGGGACTGATACAAGGAAGAAATAAAACCACTCTGTTGGCTTACAGACATCCTCAATTTTCCCCCTGGATGTATTGAGGAAGAACTTTCTGAATGAACTAACTTTTATAGAGAATGAGCCAACTGTGTCCATGGTGTAACCCTGCTGACTTCACTTCCACCAAGAATTAATTTGATCCAAAGCTTCTTACTTTGCAAAACCTTGAGCATTTGTAAGGGATAATCAAATCTGGCTGACTTTCACATGACACGTGGATCTCACTCCAAGGTAGGTCTTTAAAGGGCTTATCCACACAACAATGAACTACAAAGAAGAATAAGTCACTAAAATATATTTTATAGAAGCAAATATTAGAAACTAATAACTCTCACAAGAAATTGCTGTCTTGAAAGTCTAATGACATAATGTAAAATGCAGAGACTAGAGCTCCTATTTGAATGCACCAGAAATCAGAGATCTTAAAAAGTTGTTGTAAATCAAATTCTGTTTGTCCCTGAAGAGTTTCTTAAATTAAAAATGGCCAGTCAAAGTAAATGCCCATAGATAAAATCACACGAGTTTTATATCAGGGGCTTGCCCTGTGGGCTGGAAACCCTAGGACTAAACCAACCCTGATTAATGAATGGATCCCACCTGAGAGGAATCAGGCAATTCCTGTATACGTTGCTTGCAGCTGTATCTGTAGAGAGTAGGAAGGCTCTTGAAGGGTCCTGACTTGGTGTGGAGGGCTCACAGCAGGAAAGGAAGCAAGAGCTCTCTGGGTAGGGAGGCCTTCTAGGAGAGACCCTGACTAACGAGGGAAGTGAGTAGGAGTCTTAGAGATGAACTTGAGAGGAGAGGAGAGGAAGGAAGTGACTCACGGAAAGCTAGAGCAAAGATAAAGGGCAGATCTAGCTGTTGTTTGGTAGGGGGCCCTAGTCTGGAACCTAGAGTCAAAGATAGGACTGGGTTCCCTTACTGGCCCCCAGGAAAAGGGACTACAAACCCATAGAAAGGGTTGTTGAGACCAGCAAGAGGGCTGCAGGCTAAGCTGAGGATAGCCTAAGAAATACCCCAGAGAGAGAGTGGACGTCCTTCTTTCTATTCAAGACCTTTTTAGTTTGGGACAATTGGGATCCCCGAGGGGGTGGCCTAAAGCTAGTGAGCCGACCAGAGGGTTGCATTACCAGGCAGAAGAACTACCGTAGCAGTGGAGTGATCGTCGGCAGGTGACGCTAGCCCAGCAAGAGAGCTGCAGTGCCATGAGGGGCACGTGGTGGTGAGTGGATTCTGTTACCAGTTTCAGAAAGAGAGGTTGTCTAAAATTGGAACTTTGCTTCCGACCCCTCCAAATGGTGTGGTTTGGTTATAATGACACCCTGATCTGAGCCACCCTGGGTTGGTTCTACCAAAAAAAAAAAAAGAGACTACTGAAGTATTGCCAATCCCGAACAACAATATGATATGAAAGAAGTGGATATGTTCACTTAGTCTCTTAGTTAGCTCAACTCCTCCTTGGGTTCCCCTCAGCCTATTGAGTCTTGTACTGTACCAAGGGAAGCATGCACACAGGTAACTTGCAATACGGGTGCCCTCCCAGAAATGCAGTTGCCATTATTTTGCATTAGAAAGTTACATGAGAGCCTAGTCCTCATCTGACCTGAGACTGAAGACAGGCTTGTCAGTAGATGCACCAAGATTACTGGGTGTTGGCCAGATCTCATTAGCATCTTATCTTTGAGGGAGGGACAAATATCATAATATCCATACAGCACAATTTAATTCACACAGAACCCTCAGTCTGGCTACATAAAAATGATGAGAACACCATTTTCTTGTTGGATAAGAAAGATGGCAATCCAGAATGTCCTTAGACAGGCCACCTTAAAAATGTCTTTTGTCATCCACTGTCCTCCAGTGGTATTGTTCAGTGACATTTTCCAATTAGATTTATGAAATCATTCAAACTGGCCAAATAAAAACAGAACTGAAGGTATCTAAACCTATAAACAGCTGTGTCTAAGTTAGCTAGAAATCTCATTTCCTGGCCCATGCAGACCTACATGGCAACCAGATCCCCTTGGTATGGTTCATATTATCTAGTGCATGATATTGTATGTGTCATGCTATTCCAAGTCATTGTTGTGGTTGTTTTGTTTTTGTGTTGTGGGGGTTGTTTTTCTTTGTTCTGTGCATTGAGGAAGCCCTGCTATTCAGACAGAGGACTTTTTTTCATTATAGAAACACTGCTTTTACATTTTGGATTAGGTGGTGGAAGGTTTTGTGTTAGAATGAGTCACTAATTTGTTGAGCGCGGATAGCAGTTTCTTGAGAATTAGATGCCCTTTTCTTTTTGTACCTGAAAGTACAGCTTGGCCTGTGACAGTTCCAAAGAGGAGGAGATGATGATACCTCCCTGTTTTAAAAAAAAAGAGAATTAGCATTGTCTAGTGGTTAGAACATGAAATTGGTAATCAGGACACCTGAGTTCTATACACAGTTCTATCCCTGTGGCTTCCTGTGTCACACCACTGTGCCTCCGTTTCCTCATCATTAAAATGAGGCTAAGGCTAGATTTCAAAGCAATTTACAAAGAGGGGAACTGTGGCTAAAGATCATAAGTGCAATGTATTATCATTAATGTACCGGTAGCAAGGATCCTTTCATCCAAGGATCCAAAAGAGCTTTACAAACAAAGCCTACTGTAGCACATCTCCTCCAGTGAACAGTCACATCAACGTCAATAGGACTTGCGTATGTAGGGGCTGCAGGATTGGAATTGTATATCTACAATGTGTCGATCCATATATAGGTGAGAGAGGGCCTTTAAGTCAGTGGTAAAAATCCCATTGACTCTTTTAAGAGCAGCAGATACAGCATTAGTCTTACTGTGCATGTTAGCCAAGATATCGGTCTCAAGCACTTGTGAAGGCTGAGTTCAGACAACGTGTTTCCACATCTCCTGCATATACACCCCTCCCTACCATTCCACTTAGCATCGTGGCACCTCCCTGCTTCTCCATTTTTAGCTCCATAGTGGAACTCAAGGCAGTTAATATCTCCATGGCTCTAGGGATTAATGCTGCAAACAGATACTCCCTCCCTCCTTCCCCACCTGTATGGAAGGGCTTGGGCTCTGCTTAAATGTTTTCAGTATAATATAAATGGGGCCATTTGAAAATAATGATGAAAATATTCCATAGCATCTTCTGAGGGAAGCTAGTTGAGGGGGAGTGAATGGACTTGGGGGGCTACAGCCAGCTGTGAGAGTAGAAGGGCATCCTTCTAGGGGGAGCGGACTCAATTGCGGGGGAGTGAAAGGGAGGAGTTATTTTGGGTAGGGGCAGAATGGTGAAAATACCTAATTGCTGTAAATAGTCAATATGGGGGAGTGGAATGAAGTCAGCATGGATTTCTAATGGCAATGAAGTGGGTAAGGTTGGAGAGCAGTCCTGGGCTTGGTCCCTTACAACCTAGATTTCTAGCCTGACTTTGCCAACTCCAAAGGTTTGGCTTATTTGAATGAAACACCTCTGGGGGAGGCTTGTCTGAAATGAATGTGGTTGCATAAGGGGCAAATAAGAGCAGAGCTTGCCCTGTTGACCATTGTACTGGATAAGATTCCCTATTTCAGCAAACCGAGTGAAGGAATTGAGAGCACAGGCCCATTTCCTGAGCTATTAAGGTGAAGTAGTGCTTCATGTGCTGTTCTGTATTGTGAAATGAATCCGCCCTGCTCCAGAAGAGTTGAATTAACTTTTAATTGGGGAAAACAATTAGTGCCACAATACAGAAGACTGTTTCAAAAAATGAAACATTTTGGCTATTTTTTTAATCTCAGAATGTACAAAGGTTCCAGGCAACAATACATTCCAGTGGCCTGACATATTTCAGTTGGAATAAGAATGAAATTGTTTTGGAATCATGCAAGAAAGCAGCTCTACAGCCTTAGATTTTTATTGCTTAATCTTAATTTTAAATAAAGCCAAAATGGTTCTGTGCTGAAATCATGTAGTAAATCCAGATCCCAAGATGAGACCATAATTGTAAATTTGAGCCCAGAGTGAAATATTTAGAGCTAAATTATAAATCTCTTTTAAAAACACTTACATGGAATGAAAAAAAATATGTAATGGAAACGCTTATGAAGGCTTAAACCCGGGATTGCAACTGGCTCTGTTAGAGTTCATGGAAATATAGCACATTGAATCTGAGATCTTTATTTTCTTATCTCTTGTACATATAAATGGTTGAGCTACATGCACACTATAGTTAAGATTGGCTTCCAACTTGCATTCTGCCCCCCTTCTTCCCTCTTCATTCTAATTGTCTCAAATTCCTTCTGGGATGATATCTTTTTTTTAGAAGATAAGGCCAGACGTAAACTTTTTTTATTTTTGAAATAAGCAAAATCAGTTCAACCACTTTGAGTTCTTCATGAGTACAAATGTAACAAAAATAAACAAGTAACAGTCCACTTATCCAGATGTTCCTCATCAGAACTTTATGTATTTATAACTCAGAACTGGTTGAATAGATTTTATTCAAACTTGGCTTGCATTCTAGATTCACTGAGATCTAAGGAACAAGCCAAATTTGAAGGCAATTCACCTTTCTATCTCAGGAATCTCAGGTTCTCTGAGATCACCAGCAGAGAATCTGACCCTCACAATCTAGAAAATAAGAGTATAAGCAGAAGAGAATACAATTTCCTTCCATTTCAATTATCCCTGAAGATAAAATACATTTTAAGAGCAGCAAAGTTTCTCTTCAGGGTCTGTTATATGAATACATTGTTTATTAAAAAGTTAGTCAAATTTTGTAGCCTTCTTTCTCTTATAATGCCCGAGCAAGGGATTGAGGGGGAAAATGACGAATCTAAGGCTTTGGCTCAATATTCATGATTTTGACACCATATTATCATTGTTAAGAGATTATGGACAAAAATTAAATGCAAGTTTTTGAAATGCATAGTTGAATGCAAAAGCATTTGCATTTTATTAAACAAATATTTTGCCAAGGGACATAATTTGTCACTTTTAATTTGGCAACTTCATTGCCTTTGAACCTTAATAAAACCCACTCCCAACCCTACTACGAGATCTGCTTAAAATACATTACTTTGAGACAGCAAAGGCTCCTTGTATTAAAACACTAATGATATAAACCAGTCATTTACAAATACGCTGTCATGGCATCACAGAGGCCAGGTAGGGATGTGCACATATGTAAGAAGGTGCTGCGGCATCCCCTGAAGGTGGGACCCGAGGGAAGGCCGCAGCTACCCGGCCAGAGAGATGCCCTGGTAGGCAAACCTGCCTGGCAACAGGGTGGTCAGGCTGTGATAGGGCCAGCCAGCCAGTCCGCCCATCAACCGCCAGGCCAGACTGTGATAGGCCACCCGGCCAGACCAACCGGCAGCAGAGGGGCGGAGCCCCTACAGGAAGGGGCAGTATAAAAGCCAGGCCACAGACCTCAGTAGGAGGGAGGCAGTTGCATGAGGCAGGGTCCTAAGCCTGGCTGGAGCCTGCTAGAGGCAAGGGACACCCACGGCTCTGGACAGCGGACCCACCAGCTTCCTGATCTCCCCTGGTACAAGGGTAGGGCCTCCAGGGCTGGGTGGCTGGAGCCGTCCCACGGACCGCACTGACTGGTCTGTGCTACCAGAGTCCCGAGCCTGGCCTGAGGACCCTGAACAGCCCTGATGGGAGGCCCCTCCGGAGGCCGGGCTGGACTTAGATGAGCTGCCCACTGCTGACCCCCCAGAGGCTGGGCCGGACCTGAAGGAGCTACCAGATGCCGAGAGCCCCCGTGAATCCTGTGATCTAGAGGAACTGCCCCTCATGGAGGACCTCCCCGCCCTACCACCCATCGACGAGGAGGGACTGGTAAGCCAGCCGTGGGCCAAGTACCCCTACGGCCTGCGGGAAGCGGGTGCCTGGGAACTCGGGGAGGAAGTAGCCCAGGGACAGCCAGACACAGTGGCTGAGTTAGGGGCCCAGCCCCGATGGCGTGTTGCAGCAGGAGCCCTGCCAACTCAGTGGCGACAGCTGTGCCACTGATAGGGCCCTGGGCTGGGATGCAGTGGAGAAGGGTGGGCCTGCGTCCCCCTCCCCCTCTACCTAGCTGCCCCCGGAGGAAGAATCCTCCCCTTTGGCTGGATGACTGTTTGCCCCGACCTCTTGCAGTGAGACCAGGCATTAGATGGCTCGCCCGGCCTGAGGGCTGGGAACCAGACTGTGTGCAGGTGGAAACTCATGCTGGACTACTAGCTATTCCCCCCTGTGTAAGAAGGCATCCCCCGGAGGTGGGACCTGAGGGAAGGCCGCAGCTACCCAGCTGGAGAGGATGGCTGGTAACAACATATAACTGCAATGACTCACTTTCAAAATAAAGAGGAAAATATTGTTATAAACTGAGTTACACTCATCAATTTAAGGGGTTTTAAGAGCTGCCCTTCATTCTGGTTAGACAATCTGTCTCCAAGATAAAGGCACACCTAAGACCACTCAGAAATTCAAAAGACTTGGTGGAAGAGTTTGGAGAGACAGGTGTTGTCCAAGGGATGGTGTCTGTCCAAGAAAATAATCTCTTCATCCCACAGGTTCTTTCCCTAGCCTGTTTCTAATCACCAGGGAGGAGAAATTTGTTAATCAGACTAATAAAACAGTATGGAAATGTATAAACAAACAGAAGTTTTATTAATACCTGCTCAGAGGTTTACCACAAAGGCTTTTAACCAAGGCCCCAATGTCACATACAAAAAAAGCCAGGGGTAGTGAAGAAGTGAAAAGAAAAATCAATACATCACCATCCCCAAAATGGGAATAGGCTAAAACTCAGAGTCGGGTCAGGATCAAGTCGGGAACAGGATCTCAGGAACCAGTAGGAACAGCAGGAACAATGAAAAGGGAACAGAAACAACAGGAACCCACACAGTCTCTCTGAGGCTCATCTCATGTTCTGCTGCCCTGCCGCCATCATGAAGGACAGGACAGTCCTTTGTCAACAGGCTCTTCAGAGTCTTAAGTATTTCCAGTCATCCAGTAGGGCGACTCCATTTTTCCTGCGCCTCTGTAGTCCACACTAAAGGTCTGCGCATGGCACACTTGGTTTGCACACAGTCCTCCAGTACTGCACACATGGCCCGTCCACGTTTTGCATCCTGGCACTCTAATTCAGTGCACACAGCCCTCTGCTGGTTTTGCACCCCATTGACCCCGCACTATACCTTTTTTCACATTACAGCAAAGGATGGGGTTTCTAACATTTTAACAAAATTATTTACAGTGTACAGAAGGGGCAGAAAGGGGGGAGATAGTCTGAACAGGACATGGTAGCACAGCCCTAAGAAATTCCTAGAGCATGCTTTAGAGGTGAGTGCTGGCTGGAAGAGGTTTCTTGCAAAGAGCAAGGACATCATCTCCTGTTCTTCTGGTTCCTCTGTGGCCAGGAAAATGGGACTTTGTTCATTTCTGTAAATAAACACGATTGCATCAAAGATACCAGACTCCAGCAACCTCTCCTCTTAACTGGAAAAGCCTACAAAGCCCTGAACTTTGGCCAGCCACTCATGTCAAAAGGGTAACGTTATGTATTGGGCTATAAAGAGAGACAATAATTTCAAGACATAGACATAGAAAAGGATGTGCCAGGGCAATATCCTGGACACATCTTACTGAATAAGTTTATGTATCTTTGTGGGACAGGGATTGTATATAATTTCATGGGGGAGAGGGGAGCCCAGCCCTCCAGGAACTAAGAACAGAGTGGGACGGTTAGGCAAATTCACTCAATCTGTAACGACGTCAGACCACCACCTGGAGAGAGACTTATAGATACACCAGTTCAAAATGGATTCTTCAGGGACCAACAGACAAAGAAAAGATTTTTGGCAAAATAGCGTGAGTTAAAACTGCTGCAGAACTTTGTTCTGATCCAACAAACAAACAGGACCTTCTGGTCCAAGAAGGGCCCACCCAACTGTTCCTGGGGAAGTTTGGAAAGACTTGGTCCGGTCCAGGTTCTTGTTTTGAGCTTGTAACCACAGGAAAATCCTTGTGTGGGATTTGAAGGACTGTTCACCTGCCAGAGCCCTTACTGAAGTTAGCATGCATGTAGACTCTTTATTCTTTTATCACTTTTTCTAATGCTTTACCTTTAAGAATAAATGTGCTTCCTTAGAAGGAGCTGTCTGGCAATTTAAGTGTAGCAATTACACTGTTTGCTGTCTCAGAGGAGAAGGCAAAGCAGGTCTGCTCAGGCAGTCAGACTTTGCTGGGAATTCACAGGGCAAGCAGGGAACTGCACAGCCTGGAAATACCCTGGTCGAGAGGAATGAGGGTCTCCACTCAAGAGAGGTGATGGCTGAGGAGCTGGGAGCCGAAGAGTGGGCTCCCTTGCTGGAGCACAAGGAGGAATACAGGGGGAATACCTGTGACAAAGGACCCCTTCCTGGAGGTGGTTCATTCACTTCAGTCTCCTTTTTGTCTGGACCCTACATGTTAATCCTTCAAATTATGAAGCTAATGCTTATCTGGTACTTCAGTAACAGTTGTTGGGGTGGAGGGGCATTGTGTTAGTGACTCATGTGCACATAGTAAGGGACAGCCCCTGCCTTGAAGAGCTTACAGTCTGGGCAGACAAGACAAATGGGGTGCAAAAGGAGAACCTTGGAGTTTTTGGCTCCCAGCGCTGCTGCATTCAGACCATACTGCTAACCCATGCACTTTCCCAAAGATCTGATCCAGGGTGCTGTGTGGGGCCATCACTAGGAGTGACTTTTTTTAAACCGTGTGCCAATTCTAAATGTCGTGCCTTTGCTTGTGTTGCCCTGCTGTGCTGAAATCCTTCACTGCATGAAATTTGTTCTGTGAGCTCACTACTTCATTTTTCCTTCCTGTCCCATGTTTGTAAAGAGCTTTGATGCTTCCAAATGGTGCTCTATTAAATTTGCAATAAAAAAGTCAAGTAAGCTTCAAAGCAACTCTCATAACTAATAGGCTGAACTAAAACAAAGACAAAGGGACTTTTTCCACAGGGAAAACTTGCCCATGTTTGTGGGGAGGGAGAAGTACGTCTGAAATCACTGACTGGACTGTGGGTTTGGGACTAGGCCACTTGGTAGCTAACATGTTATTTTTGCTTCCTTTCATTTCCAGTACTTTCAGTTCTAACAAACTTCTTTGAGGAATTGTTCGTGTAAAGATGTATGTATAGGAGTTAAAGTGACAATTGGGGAGTGCCTTATTTGTCACTCTAGTGTCCAAAAGAAAGAAAACTGGGCTATGAGGAATATAAAGAGGATTTTTTTATTGAGACTGTTGGACACAGACTCTGATTCTTTCTGGTTCTCCAGCTCCTATACAGTCTGTGCTGCCCACTGTCACTAAGCAGGGCCTCCTTTGAGGTTGGGGAGGAATTTCCCCCCAGGTCAGAATGGCAACAACGTAGGGGTTTTTTTTGCCTTCCTCTGCAGTGTGTGTATATGAGTAATATTTTCAAATTTATCTGAGTACATCCCAGTTAATAATTTCCCTGCCATTGGGCATTGCTGCATTTTGGTCCCTCCTATTTTCTGCCCGTGGCACATAATAGTCTAGTCTTCTGTGGGCTGTGATACTTGTGGTCTGATTTGTAGCTGGTGGCCTGTGATATTAAGGAGGTCATACTAAATGATCTGGTGGCCCCTTCTGGCCTTAAATATGGGTGACAACCTTTTAAACAAAAGCAGAACACATGTAGGAGCCCCGCCTGCCCTTCAGCCCCCACCCCCTGATCCTCTTTCCCCTGAGATCCAGGCCAGACGAGGCCAGACGCCAGAGCTGGGCTGTGGTAAAAGTTGTCAGGGAGCCTAGGCTTCTGTGGGGAGCCCTGGACTTTCCACTTGCCCTGGGCAGAGGCCTGAGAACAGTCCCCAGGTCATGTCACCCATGGCTGTCAAACAACACCAAAAAGAAATCTTTAAAGGAATGTACATACTGATCACTTTAATGTCCAGGTGTGAGATTCTGGCCCCCCACTGAAGTCAATGGGGAAACTCCCGCTGACTTCAGTGGGGTCAGGATTTCTTCACAGGTCTCTAGGAGATTAGAGTGAAACCTGTAGTATTTGTTATACTGGGTCAGAGCACTGGTCAAATCAATATGGGATCCTGCCTTAAGCAGTGGCAATTGAACAGCTATTTTTATTGGAAACTTTACCTTTTGGGTATAAATCAGACGTGCTTTGAAGGGGTTTTGTACTTTATCTGAACTGAGCTCCAGATTGAATTGTGTCCCACATCTTCTACCAGAATGCGTAATTTACTGTAATTAGGTGCTATTTGCATGCAATCTGTAGCACTGCTCTGACCTCAGCTGCCACCTGGGTATGAGCTCAAGTATTTCTGAAGTTCTACATAAAACCATGTTGTGGTGCCTGCCCTGACTATTTGCAGACTAGAGCTGCAATCTGACCAGCTCTCAGGCCAGAACTGAGAGCCTAGCTGCATTACATCACATGTTAGTAATTCCAATGAGAGCCCTATGGTTCTCTTTCCTCTGTAGAAGAAAGGTACTTTCTATTACAGCAGGTGTTAATCATGTACTATAGCTGCCCTGGACTGACTGGGCAGCCTGTGGCAAGAAAAAATTATCAAGTGGGTGAGGCATGGTGCCTGCATAGTATAATTTAAAGCAGGTGAAAATGAATTAATCTTCTATAGTCAGAAGATTGGAAGGGATATAATTTGATAACTTCTTCTCCATAAGTGTGTTTACATGCACAAACACATCATACTTTTCTCTCATCCAGCTTTTATTACAGTTGTTAATCTGGTGCACCTGCATTCATGCTGAATCATATGGTTCTGTACAAATAAATGCCAAACTAGGCTAATAGATCTTGAGGCCAAAAGGGACCATTATGATAATCTAGTCTTATCTTTTGTGTAATGCCAGCCATAGATCCTCACAGTAATCTCTGCATCAAGTCCATAATTATTTGAACTAGACTGTGCCA
Organism: Mesoclemmys tuberculata; assembly: GCA_007922155.1. Lineage (NCBI taxonomy): Eukaryota > Metazoa > Chordata > Testudines > Chelidae > Mesoclemmys > Mesoclemmys tuberculata. The sequence continues at coordinate 568,771 of ML675651.1, forward strand.
GGGCTTACCTGTAGGCTTGACAGTTCATAGCCTTACCACCTCCGGGCTTGCTACATCAGTTATGAAAGTACAAAAATTGCTTGAGCCCCAGCACCTCTTTCATGATAAATTGTGCTGTAGCTCCAGTGCTTCTTTCAGAAAAATATCCAGTCACGGTTTCAGGGCTATTGCACCTGCATTCCCCTTCTGTGGTCCATCTCTTGGGCAGAGACCTGTGTGTGTCTCCTTGCTGACCAGGGTTTTTCCAGGCTGCATGGTTCCTTCCCTTATACAGTGATATTCCCAGAAAGCCAGACTGCCTAAACAGGCCAGTGTCTATGCTTTGCTTTCTCTCCAAAGGCAATGAACAGTGTAACTAAGCTACCTCAATGTTCTTTATAAGCAAGCACACTTTCCTTAAGGTGAAAGCATTACAAAGAAAACACAAAAAGAACCTACATGCATGCTATAAAACTTACCTGAGGTCACCTCCAACTCCAGCCTTGGGCTCTGGTAGGTGTCAATCCTTCAAAACCCACAACTGGGTTTTCCCCCATTGTTACAAGATCATCATAGTTCTGATACAGAACCTGAACCCCAGCTGAGCAGTTCAGCCATTTTGTTATACAACTCCGGCCTTTGGTCTCCAGGAACAAGTAATCATCAGACCAAGACCCTCTCTTCAGGCTAATGTTTCAAAAGGCTGGGTTTTTGCATAACTGAAAATGGGGAATTTGCATTAACCTCTCCTCAGGGAAACCACTTGACATTTCTTGTCCCAAAAGTTCATTCTTGGCTAGCACACTTTCAATATAGTTCTTTGAATGTCCAGGTCTCAAATCTGCCACATCTGCTCCCTCAAGAGGTTCCATGCAATCCTGCATAAATCATTCATTTAATACAATGGACCTCAAAGATACTTAAACTTAATTCAATAAGGGCTCCCAAAGGTGTACCAGGATGCTGTCATATCTGTCACGATCCAGTCTTGACCTAAAGATTGCAAGTGAGAATCAACTCTCTCTCCAGATACATTCTTGTAATGGCTAATTACCCTCCCCGTTAAAACTTTACACCTTATTTCTAATCCAAATTTGTCTAGTTTCAGCTTCCAGCTGTTGAGCCTTATAACTCCTGGGCTAAAACTTTGCATGCCAAATTTCAGATCAGGGCCACATTTTTACACCTAAGTTATCCCCAAATCACTAAGGGTTACAATAAAATGCTAAAAATCTTTACCAAGACCAATAATCAGCAGCACTGCTTATTCTGAGAAGGTAGACTCTTTAAAGAGCTATAGGGAGTTACTAGTGGAATGCGAAGAAAAGAGCAACTGTGCTACCAACCTTCAGAGGAGGAAAGAGCATTCCTGTTAATTGCTATCTGGTCATTTGAACTTTATCCTTAGCAAAATAATGGAACAAATATTGAGGCGAAGCAGGGCGAGAGGGGGGATCTGTGAACATCTACAGCAGTTTTTTTTTCAACTTTTTTTTTCATCTGTGGACCCTACAGTATTTAAAATTGAGGTGTGGACCCCTTTGGAAATCTTAGACTTAGTCTGGGGACCACAGGTTGAAAACTACTGATCTAGTGGTTTATACAACCAGATTCCTTCTTGCACAAATAATGGAAATGCTCTGATGTTCCAATTCAGGAAAGAATCCTTATTCAGGGCAGCTTTTGAGCATGGGTGCACTGAATAGGGAGGGACTTAAGCATGTGCTTAAATATTTTCCTGATTCTCTTTCTCTGTGAGAGACACCTGTGAATTCCCCAGCTGCTTGGTGTGGGAGCAGGGTTTAATAACGGGAGAGGTCACAGACACACCATGGTGGGGAGGAGAGGAAAGAGTTGTCTCACAGTTAGGAGAGAGCATCCTGGGCATGTCATTGGCAGAGAATGTGGGTAATAAAGTCAGGAGGACTTAATTGTGGCTAACTGGTTTCTAAAACATTCTTGCACCTGAGGAGCGAGGTGTAGGCAGCACTTGTTAATAGAGAAAGAAGGCACTTCTTTGAAGCAGCTGTCTGGTGCCACAGATGCTCTTTTTATCCAAAGAAGGTCTTCCTTTCTCTTAAACAGTAGGAAATTAAAAGCAAATCTAAATCTATTTCTGCTTAAGAACTCTAGTATATTGTGGAGTAAGCACACCTGGCCGTGTCAGTGTAACACATCCTCAGGAGCTCTAACTCAGCAAATCTTCTTTCCAGATGTACATCCATATCTTTGAACACAAAGCATTTGCCCATCTAGAGATGGGAAATCCAGGATCTCAACATTCCCAAACTTAGGGATAGGTTTGCAACGTCATCCCCACAAATCCAAATTTCACATCATGCCTTTGCACCTATGTATTAACTTGACCATAACCCCAGATCTGAACACTATTAAATTTGCTCATGGAAAAGGAGGTTCAAAATTTGAATCTGGGCCTGGCATCACAGTTCAGAATAATCTTACGATGAGACTTGTTTTCTTGTTAATTTCCAAGCTGGAATCTGGCCAGAGGGAGTAATTTTATATCTCTAGATTTCATATTTATACAATGATTCTAAAATGACAAATCTTATAGTTTGCTCTGTGGGAGTAAATATTATGTTTAGGCTCTTTTTGCAATCATGTCATGTAGTAATAAAAGGTATAAATTACAGAAAAGCTTTAGAGAAAAAGGATTCTCTTGCAGTTACAACATTGAACTAGGACTCAAGAGACCTGAATTATATCCCCTGTTCTGCCACGAATTTCCTGTGTGACTTTCAGTAAATCACTGTAGTCTCTCTCTGCCTCAGTTCCACATCTATCAAATTGGGAGTAATAACTTCCCTTTTGTGTCATCTTTGTCATGAAGAGCTTAAAATCTTAGTACATGTGTACAGCACCTAGCACAACAGGAGCCCAATCTCATTTGGTGCCTCTAGGTAGTACAGTAATACAAACACTAAATAAAAGGTTTATTGCTCTCCTGGCTTAGTGATGTATATGTCACCCTTTTGAAAATCTGTATTGATAAGGAAGGTGTCTGTTTTTTATTATCATCTTGGCTATTGAGAGAAATTCAGGTTAGGGCAGAGAAAAGTGACTTAAAGTCACTAAAAGACCACACACACATACTGCATGCTGAAAAAGCAGCATTTGTGTGTACATATCCAATCCTACACACTAACAGCTTCCACATTCTATTCATGCCAGGGATGGGAATCAAACACACAGAAGATGTGTGTAGCTTGTGCTGGGTGGTTGTATGCACATAATGTCCCAAAGCACTCCTGTGGCTTTTTGAAATCTCCCAGAATGCCCTACGTCTGAGAGTTTAGCCAGGCTATGGCATTGCAACTCAATGTGGATGCATTGAATCATTTGTATTTAAACCAGTTCAGTACAAACTGTTACATTCTCCAGCATATAGCACATATTCAGGGAATTCAGAACTAAGCTCGCCATGGAATTCCTAACTGTCTTTTCTTGCATGCATCCTGAGTGGGGGTGGGCAGAGCAATTAAAGTTTGTGCAGGCCTCTTTGTTTGCCAGGACCAGAAGCAGACACCCCCAAGGTACCATTAATCTCTGGAAACTGGAGCTCATCCAGGCATGGTTTAGGAAGATGCTGCATATGTATGTGCCTAATTTCAAGAACATAAGCAGCTCAGTTGATGTGACATCAGTCAGGCATATGCTTAAGTATCATGCTGAATTGGAGGCCTGAATGTGTGGATACTTATTCAGACTTGAAGTTCTCCCATAACTAATTACTTAGGACCTTTCATGACATGATCAGACATCCTCTGTGGAATGACATCAAATGCTAAATATGTGCATCAAAGATGAGAGGAAAAAAATGGAGATCCTTTATAATATATTAGATTATTATTTGCTGAACAGAAGATCACATTGCCCAATGTTGTGTTATCATGTAATGAAAGACCCTACTGTAGTAATGGGATATGCACAAGGAAGCAGGGTTAAGACTGTTACGGGAACCTTAACTCTGAACTTCCTGTCTTTGTGTGGGTGATTAAAATTTCAAATTTAACCTTCTGTTTGGGTTCTTTGGGCACCACATTCACTTGAGGGGATGCTTTGGTTGTGATCTTCTCCCTTCCCAAGAAAATTGCACTTAAACATATTTGGCTAAGTAAACATGATCAAATTACAAACGTCATTTTATGGTCATCCCTTTTTGAACAAATACCGAACACTCAGGTACTACAGCCCAAGGATTGTTAATGATCTAATGTGAAGCATGTTGAGGATAGTGTGAGAAAATTCTTCAACCTCAGAAATGTTTGTTGATATTTTGTCTTAATTAACTCTAGTTTTCCTCTTAGTGATAACATCATCTAGTCCGGGGCACAAAATAGACACGTCTCCTCCTGTTTCAATTGGACCTTCCCTATAGAAGTACTGAGGAGGCTCAGTTCTATAGAGATGTTAAAATCAGATGAAAGCAGCACAGCCCTGCTTCTCAATACATCCATCAGTTAGTGTATCAGTTGCAACTGTCAATGTTTCCCATAATTTATAAAACCCAGGATGCACTTTTGCATCTGGTATATCATTATTGAATTTACCATTATTTGTAATACAATAGTTTCTTGATGCCCCAGCTGAGATTGGGCCCTGTTTGTGCTAATGCTGTACAAACATGGCAAGAGACAGCACTTGCCACAAACAGCTTACAATCTAAAAATTTTCACTAGACAAAGAGTCAGAGAGGGAACAGAGGAACGAAGTGACTTCTGCAGAGTCGCATGGCAGAGCAGGGAAAAGAAACCATTTATCCTGAGTCCCAATCTGGTGCACTATTCACTCACCCATACTATTTCCTGTTGTGCTAGGAAGCTCAATCTTATAAATTAATAGTTCAGGTGACATGTTAAAGAAGATAAAGTTGCATGAAAAAGCTGTTGAGCAGAGCTCACATACAAGCTCTTTACCATGAAGATACAATTGCTCTAAATTACAAATATACTGTATATTTCCAGACCCATAACGCTCATCAGTGTCCTTCATGTTCAGTGCTAACCACATGTGCTGTTTTCACACCTTGCTATGTTGTTTAACAGTTAAAAATGCTTGCAAAGGAAAAATATTTGCGGCCGCTTTCCTGCGTAATACGCAAGATTCAAAGAGTTCTCTTTAACAATGGTGCACTGTTTCCACTGGCTCTGTGCCTTCTCTTCTGCTTGAAAACCTACAATATGCTGCACACTAACAGTTTTTTGTGTGAAAGTGAAACTTCAGAGGTTCAGCAACCTGCAGAGCTTGATGGCTGGACTCAGTCAGAGAGGCATATGGTAGCTTCTCCTGCAGCTCAGACATAAGGCAATTCAGACTTATTGGGGCTGAATCCCCATCCTTACTGAACTCCACTGAGGCAGACTGAAACCGTAGGTCACAGAGGTATGACCTATCCTGTTCGTGGAGGTGGGACGGTAACCCTAAAAACTGTCCTCCTTTTAAGTTTAATTTAAACATTAAGTGCTTAATTGCTGATTTAAAAAAAGGGAATTAACTAATGTGGTGGTTGATTAACATCACAACTACCGATGGAAAAGGCCGGTTGGTCACCTAATCCATCTCCCACGTTACTGCTTGATTGTTCCTTACAGCTATACTTGCCACTACTTTTGTCCTGAGTCATTCGGGCTCTCTCCACTTTCCTTGGGAGACTTTTCCACAGTCTACTAGCTGGGTTTTTTCTGATTTTTTTTTTTTAAGTTTGTTTTCCTCTGGTTAATTGTGTCCTGTTACTCCTAGTTATGCCCCAGAATTCCAAGGGAGGCGCAAGAGGAAGAGGGGTGGCAGACCACTGGGGTGGGAGGCATGAAGATCAGATGCAATTGCGGGGTGGATGTGTGTGGTGAGTGGGACGTGAGCAGAGTTCCATTTTCACAAATACACACCCCTCTTAACTTTGACCCCTGGTAATAAATGAGCTGGTTGACAGGTAGTGCCATACTACTGTGCAATGGCTGAAAATTAATAAAAATTGTGGACCTCGTCCTTCTTCACAGTAAGGCCCCTTCATGTAGCTCTGCCAGTGTAAAGGGGCCTTAAAGTGAGAGTAAATTTATCTTTCTGCCTGCATCGTGTAAAGGGGCTATATAATGAGAATGAAGCCCTGTGATTCTGGATAATATAACAAGAGCAGGGACCTAAATCCTTGGAATTCATAGAGTTTTCTGAATCCAGAACAACCAGCTTATTAGACTCTTAAAGCTGGGATGCTTCCAGATGGATAACAAACTAAACTGTGCTGGGAGTGGGGAGGCATCAGTGGTATGAAAAGAATGAACTCTGTCTGATACAAGCTTTCTCCTATTCTATAACTCTAGTACATTACAAGCAAGCTGATGGTTTTAGCCCCTTAGCACAGCTCAGTGTGCAGATGTTCACTAGCGTCATCTCCGCATATTCCCCTTCTCTCAGCCCCACATGACAATGTAAACAAGAATCCCATTTTGGTTAGAAGACTTTAGGAAAAACAGTCTGACTATGACTCATCCAAACTCCATAACCCAGGCCAAGAAAAGCCCACTATAATAATCTCTTGCTACTTCTGAACCTTGTTGCGGTGCTTTTGTCCATGCAGTGTGCCAGGCACAGATACTCTTGTTCAAATGCTGAGAGTTTTTTTTTTTTGTATGTCAGCTTAGGTCTAAGCTAGCACACATCAGAAAATCTAATCAACACTCTCTCCTTAGCTTGTAAAGAAAGAATCGCAACTATTCAGGCAGGGAGGTGAGCTGAGTGAATGTGGCAATTACACTAACTAAACCCATCAAGAATGTTAGAGAGGGATTGCCTGGTTCAGGCAGTATACTAGAGCAGGGGGGCCTGGAGTGTGTGCCTTAGGATCCTTGAGGTCTGCTTCCAGCCCAGACTCTGGTTTGCTGAATAACTTTGGGTAAGTAATTTAGCCTCTCCGTGCCTCAGTTTCCCCATGTAAAAGAAAGCTGATATATCTCAGGGCCATTGTGAAGCTTACTGCATATTTGTAAAGCACTTTGGGATCCATGCATGAAAAGGACCTATAGCAATGAGATGGGTAAGCTAAGTAGGTGACAAAAAAGTAACATTAAATATAGCTCATTAAAGAAAAATGCTACAGGTTTATCCCCTTCAGATCTTATTTTTTCCCTCCAAAAAATCCATCCGATCAACTGAGCGTTCCACAATGAAGGAGGTGTCACAATACACAATGAACGTGCTCTTTTGTTAGGTTTCTCTAGCGGTAGTAAGTCCAGTGCTTAATTTGTGCCAGGGCTGAGCCCCAGCACCTGTAGGCTTGGCAGTTCATAACCCCAGTACCCCTGGGCTTGCTGAATGTAAAAAAATGTTCCTTAGCTGCCGCACCTCTTCCAAAGTGAAGCAGTGAGTAAACCACATTAGCCACCTGGCTGTAGGCTGTTGCATTTTGAGCAGCAGCAGATTAAAAATCATAGAAACGAGAATCCTCCTGGATCTTCTGCTGCATTTCCTCTGTTCACCCAGCATCAATAGTGCAGGGCTGTTCCATACCATATATGTGTTAGTCCTCTGTCCAGTGTGGTTTTAAATGATGCAACAGCTGGGGGGGTTCTGCTCCTTTCCTTGGGGGATGACTCCATGATTTAACAGTTTCCTGTCAGGAAGACCTCTTAATTTCAACCCATTCCTCCTAGTACCACTTTAAATGATTACTCTTTCGCCTTGGTGTTTATACCCTATAAAGTGTAAGGCCATGTCTTTAGGTCACCACTCAGAGGGCCAGATTTTGATCTCCTTACCTCAGTAATCCCATAGAAATGAATGGGATTGCTTGTGTGAGGAAACTGTGTTGAGCATTACAAGTGGTTAACCATATGGCCCAGAGACATGAAATGACTTTTCCAAGGCCACAAAACGGTGTGACCAAAACTAAAGAGCACCTGGCAGCTGCTGCTGCCATGCGCAGGGCATCAGACCATTCTGCCTGTCTTGCCTGAGCGCTACATCTTTGGTTCAGAAAGATAAAAATATATAAAACATCCAAACCTTTGAGTGCTTCACTGAGCCGCACCCAAACTCTTGCCCCTCCGAGGATCTCCTGCCAATTGAGCAGCCCTGCATTTGTCTGGGACAGCAATCATTTGCAGGCATTTAACGCATTGGTTTAAATTCTTGATTTGCACAGGCATTTGCTAACTAAATTTATTGTGTTTGCAAACACTAGTTGCTTTGTACTGGGAGATGCATTGCCTCAGCTAAAACTAATCTATGGTAGGGAGTACTGTCCACTCCTCCCCCACTCAGCTCTTCCATTCCATACAAGGTTCTTAATAAGCCGCCATCAATGGCACAGATAATGCTGGAGAGCTGTAACTCCTCCCAACTTTCCTTTTGATTAGGGCTTTGGCACAGATTCATTATTCAGCCCTTTGTGAACAAAAGCACAAAGCGGCTGGCTGGAGCAGACATGGGATTGACAGAGGGGTCCCTGTTTTGCTTCCACCCGGAAGAACAAAAATGTGGCGAGACAACAAGGGAATCAAATGCCAGAGCTGAAACTAAAACAAACACATCTGGAGCGATATTGTATCAGAATGACACCAGTGGGATTTATTGTGTCTTAGGATGTTAAGCAAGAGGAGGGCAAACAGGACTTGTGGAGAACATGGTTTCCCTGCAGTCACTTTGGAAGCCAGAGTGTGTCTGGGCCAGGTTCTTTGCTGTGCCTCTCCGAAAGCAGATCACAGAAAGAGCAGCCCAGCAGAGGGGAGGAAAAAGTGGCTGTATGACAACTTTGTGCCCACCTAATTCTGTACTGCTCCAGGGACCAGGGCATCCCTCAGTGTGAGGCCAGCCCAAGGGGCTTCTCTGGAGTTCAGGATAACAAGAACTCTTTGCCCTCTGGCAACTTTCTTACCCACCCCCACCATGTCCTTTTCTTTGCCCCACCTCTTGTATGCCTGTACACCAAGGCCAGCCTGTGCTGGCCCCACACTATTTCACTTCTTGCAGTGGTTGCAGCCACTTGCTACAGCCAGAATGGCATAAAGGGATCACAGCAGGGGCTGGAATCTGGCCAGCTGTCTCTCTTATAGCACGGGAAAGGAAGGGTAAAGCAGGGAGGGAAGGGAAGGAACACACTGAGGTATTTTAGATAGTTTGTGGAGCATAGCCTTGGTCTGTCCCTCCTCTATACGTCATAATGTAACAGTCAGGCGTGGCGCAGAATTAGTAGAAAGTAAATACAAACTACATAAAAAGGATATAGTCAGTCTGAGGCACTGCTAGAGCTGGTCAATGAAAATTTTCAGAAGACTTTTTATTTTCTTCTAGTAAATGATTTTATTTTCTAATTTTCATTTTGTTTTTCCTTCTAAAGGTGGAAAAAATAGAAAGAGGGCGATAAAGGTGGAAAAAATAGAAAGAGGGCGATAAAGGAGGGGAAGACAAACCAAAAGATGTTCAGTTGTCAAATTGAAAAGTAATTTTTTTAGTAAGTAACCCAAAGGTTTTTTGACAAAAATGAAAATTTTCCCCAAATGTTTTTCAGTCAAGAACACATTTTTAGATCATTTTTTTGGTCAAAACTCTTTATTTGAGCGGCTCTATTTACTGCCTTAGAAGGTTGTCAAATACGGTGGCTGGATTAAAAATAGTGCTGACAATTTCATTACCATATTGTAGTTATGCTACAACACAGGCAATCAAATCTCCTGCTTAAGGGCATAAACTGATGGCCTACTAGACTTGAAAGGGATTTCCCTTCCTCACAAACATGCATACTATAAACTGGCCAAGTGCACTATGGGGATTTTGCCTTACAAATTATCGCAGTGTTGACCACTACCAGACACTAGGTTTAACAGATACTGGAGAAAGTCTATGTTCTCATGACAATATCTTAAATGCACAAAAGTGGACCAAGGAGGAAAGTTTGAATCTCTCAGTGACAAAGCTGTGTCCCCCCAAACATGAAAGAGCCCAAGGGGAAGACTTTAGTGGAAACTTACCCCCAGCCCCAAAAGAAAGTTAAAAGAAGAACCAACTTCTGGGCTCACAGTGCAGAGCCTATTTCGTCCTTCATCTTGCTCTTGTATTATAAAAGAAAGCAGGTGTTCTTACTGCCAAAGAATATTTCTTGCTCTGGGTCTCCTCTGGATCCAGGAGGAGCCAGCAGTATTAACTGCTGGACACTATTTTGAGTCATGTGGGGAAGAAGGGAAGGAGAAGTGCTGCTATATATAATCTGCCACAGTAGGATTTGCTGCTATGAATGCATCACTGCAGCTTCCCATTGAAATGACTGGAGAGCTTCCAAACACTCATTTTTTGCTTATGTTCCAACTCTAGAAACTGCCTTTGTATGTTCATGAGTGGTTGGTGTGGATGACCCCTACTTTCCTCGGGTGGGGGGAGGCAAACTGTTGTTTCAATGGTTTTAAATGGCTGGAGAGATAGACAGACTGGCTGAACTAAGAGAAACAGAGTCAAAGTAATAAGGTCTGATCTTACATTAGGTTGTCTGCATTGTCTCCAGTCTCCTAGAACATCAGTTCAAGTTAGACCTTCATTTAGATCACAGTTCAATCAGTTTTCCATTGCTGTTGCGTGGTTGGTTGCTTGTTTTTAAATGTCACTTCTATATAGATAAGTCTTAAGAAGGGATTACCTGGATGTAGTTTCCTGAACAAATTAATTTACTTTGTATGTACCTTTAAATTCAGATACCTTACTTTGTGTAACAGGTTCCTGATTTTTTTTCTTTCCATGCTGACTTTAAATGAGTCTAGAACTCACAGTTTTCTACGATAGTGCTAGTGTGACTTTCACAGATCACTTTTGTATGTTTTTCCATTTCTTTCTGCACTAGCCAAAGCAAGCTAGTAGGTGGACTTAAGAACTGTTGGTTTCACAATGCAATGGACAGCAAGATGCCATCTTGTTACAAGTTTTTCCTTTTATTGTTGGTAGTTATATTAACTCAATAGATAGGATAGTAGGAACTTCTGTAGTCAGTGTTTATTGTCAGCACTCCTGTGTGCCTGACACTTCTGGCAGGTAGAACTCACTCTTGGAATCTGCTGTTTTTGAAATTGAACCTATGGTCAAATTCTTGGACAACATGGGTTGTACCAAGCCACCAGACTGAATTTGATTCAAGTCACTGGTAACCAAAAACGATGACACTGGAAGAGCTCATGTCATTAGACAGGTCCAAAAACCACTCACCATGGTATTGCCCTTCATGCCACAAGAGCACATTACAATTACACAAGTAATAGAAGCTTTTTTATTATGTATATTTTTACAAATTACTATGAACCTGCTCACTTGTTATTAGATTCCTCTGCAGCCCCCTAGAATGAGCTGGAGGGAAAGGACTGACATCATTCTGAAAGGATCAGGGACTCTGATAGTATCTAGCCACAGAGGACAATGTGTTACTTACACTGAACCAGAAAGGAAGTGGCAAGAAAAGCCAGTAACAGGAGGGTGTATATGTTTACATAAGCCACCCTGTACTTCATCTTCCACCTTCTTCTGGCCCACTGGTGTGTTACACCAAATGAGATTAACTTCTACCTTCATGAGTCTGAACAGGTCAAGGGAGTCTAGTTCACATCACATCTGAACTTGGCCCATTCAGTACACCAAGTTCTCTGTTTGAGAATCTCGTGAGAAGCAACAAGTCATAATTTAATAAGTTCCAGCTCAAACTTCACATGAAAACATGTGGTGGCTTTTTCCACAACATAAATTGAAGCAGGGCTAAGACAACAAGGAGGTTACAAACATATCAAGAGTTTACTTTGCACGATTGCCAAATAGTTGCTGCCAGATACAGTATTCTGTTTTCCCTCCACGCTCCAGTTGGAGATCACATCAAATAAATCTGAACTTCCCAGTTATGTAGAAATAAAACGTGCTGCTGCCCTGTGTTTGAAATTCTGTGTGTTTAGCAAGAACTGGAAGAGAAGGCATTATGCCGAGTCAGCTCAAAGGACCCAGTGAAAAAGGATGTAATTAAACATCCCTAAAATCAGAACCGTCACAAATAAGGGGGGGGGGAAGGGGGAGGAACAATCCTCTCCTCCCCATTTTAAAAAAGTTTTTGGATACTTACACTTGGCTTCTCCTTAGACTCCTGATCCAGTTCCATGTGCTGAACAGCATTTGATGAAGTGAACAACTGAACCACACATCCATTGCTAGGATAAGAAATAAATGTTCCTAACTGGCAAAGGCTTTAGCTGAGATCACCTGTGTGATTTATTGTGACTTTACAATCCAGGCATATACAGATGGCTTCTGGGTTCCGGTCAAGCTCTTGGTGCTGTCCTCTTACTGCTTTTCACTTGGCTATGAAGTGACCAATCATTAAAGTTGTTAGCTCTTGGCTGGGTTCCCTCCCAGAGGGCATATCACCCAGGACAGGTGTTGCAGGGGTTCTGTTGGACTTCAGCATATCACCTATTCAGCCCTGAGCAGCATCAGGACACCAGAGCTGTTAGAGCATTTAAGACAAACGTCACTGTGTCCCCAAATAAGAGACATGGGAAGATCTGGAGGAACAAACCAAGATGCCCCGAGATCACCATATTACTGAGCTGGGGTGGGGCTAAGACAAGGGGCTTGGAGGGTGAACTCTTCAAATTGGTGGTCTCAGCCCTGCTGCTCCATCTGAGGTCAATAATACTTGTAGGTGCAGGAAACCCCCACCCCGGGGTGGGGCAGCATTTATTCTGGCTCTATCCAGTTTCTTTGTTCTCTGGAGCTCTCACTACCCAGGTCCCAGACTCCTGGCACCTGGTTTCCTTTAGTGTGCATCAGCTGGAGATGGTTCTGCTTGGGGGATGAGTGTAAGAGCTCTCCTTGTGAATTTGCTGTAGCGGCCCCTCCTGGTGGCCTGGGCATTTTGTTCTCTGGAGCAGGCAATTCTATGGTGAATAGCCCATGTCCTCCCTATCGCTGTTTTACCCTTGTAGGGTGGGCTGGGGTGTGGCCTTACTGCTTCTGAGTCTGTCTTTGCTCCTCATCCCCTGTATTCTCTCTCTTCCATCCCTGTCAATACCTCCTGGTATTATACACGTTCCCCTCTGTCAGCATGGCCACCTCTTCACACAGAAGCTTTCATGATACCCTTCAGGAACTGGTCTAATTGTTGTGTGGCCTCTTTTCCTAGATGTCTGCCTGCACCAGCCCATTTGTTTAATGACTTCCCTGCTTGTGGCCTTAACTTCCCTAGCCCTTTCTGGGGTCAGCCATTGAACTGGCTACTGCCATTTCATCCCTGTCTGCTGAATCTGGGGCTCTAGGTGCTGTAGTCATCCAGCAATGGGGACACAGGACACAGACACCTCGCTCTAGAATGGCTCCAAATGAATTCTATGCATCACATCCGCAGTATAAAATCCAAATCAGGGCCAATTCTCCAGCAAGTTGTGGAGTCTTCAGGATACTATATTGTCTTTAACAACAATCAGAAAAAAAGGTGGGGCCAAGGAGGCCCTAACACCTGAGGTCCCTGCAATGACAGAAGAATGGGGGTGTGCAATAGGCCTATGTGATCCTAGTAGATGAACCCACTCAGTGCTACAGAGGGAAGCCAAAAACCTTCAAAGTCTGTGCCTGTCTGACTTGATGGAAAATTCCTTCCCAACCTCAAATCTAGTGCTCAATTTAACCCTGAGCATATGTGAGCAAAGATCACACAGCTAATGCACACCTGGGCTCATAGGATTTGTTATTACTGCCTCAGACCATTGGTTCCTCTGGGCCAGTGTCCTGCCTCCAGCTGTGACTAGAATAGATGCTTCAAAGGGAGGAAAACCCCACATAATTCATTTAACCAATTGTGAATTGAGAGGAAAACCCTTCCTGACCCCAGCAGAAAATCTGCTAATGCAGGAGACTACATTTCCCTCATTTATTTTCCTAGCATGGACAAGTATGAACAAGTCTCAGCAAAGCTGAGGTGAAAAAGTTGCAATGTGGAAAGGAGAGGGTTGAAGAGGGGCTGTCTTTTCTCCATGGTGTGGAAGTCAGGTGTTGGGAATTTGTGTAATTTTTCTTGTATATTTACTCTTGGCTTTTCAGGCAGCAACATCTCTTATTCATGTTCTGCAAAGAACAGTGCATATTTACAGCAAGAAATAAAGGATTCACAATGGCGATTAGTAACAGCTGTAGCTCTGGAAATATGCACTTCGCTTTACAAAACCCAGATAAAGCAGATCCCTGTCCTGAAGGGCTCATAGACTACAAGATACACCCAGAGTGAATCTCAGCTTCTCTGTGAACTGTGGTTGCTAGGCAGACTTTCTAAACTGCCCTAAGGGACCTGAGACCTTTGCTAACAGACCACAGTCTTTTACTGCAGCACTCTTCACCTTCCATGTAGGCTGGGGATGCTTGTGCACTATGAGAGCTGTGGAAAAAAATGTAATTGTTCTAGCAAAATTATACACGTGAGCCTTGGTGTTGGCTCTCTCTTCCCTGCCCCCAGCCTGACTCTGAGGGGTAGAGCCACAGAAAACAGTAGCAGATAGGCCATCACCCTGGGAATAATCCCTTTGAATTGCTATTACCCATGAAGTTGTGGCATTGGGGCTGTTCCTGCCAGCCCAATATACTGGGAGTTGTTGTAAAGTTTGGTTTAGTCACCAGAGTCCTTTCCTTACTGTTTATACCTAGAATCTTTGAGTTTCATTCAAGGGAATGAATTTCCATAAATGAATCATAGTAGACCAGTGAGACCCCTGGGTCAATTCTTCATTATTTACCAAATTATATAAATATTAGTATCTCTCCATGATGACCTGCAGTAAATAGTATTTAAATAAATAAATACAAGAGAAAAAACGAAGGAAAGGAAGATAGAAGTATAAATATTAAAAAAGAAGAGAACTTCTGATAACGTGTCATGGGGAAAAGGTCACCTTATCTGATATCTGTCTATTCACTAGGTCATTTGTGCTGCTAAAGCCTTTTTTAACCTCTCTGCGATTCTCTGTGTTGATGGAACCTTCCCTTTGCTAGTTTACTCCAATAACCAATCTTGCTCACTGTTAATGCGTGTCCATTGGTGTCTCAGCTCTGTGTCATCCTCTTAGGTTTTTGACCATTGCCGTACCATCATGTATTATTGTCAACACTTCCTGTTCTCTTTATTCTTTTCCCTGGTAGATATTTAAACACTGATCACGTCCCCTATCCATCTGAGCCTTTTCTCTGCTACCTGACATAGGTTAGGCTTCTAATAATCACCCATATTTCTCTTTTTTCTCTCAAGATGACTCATTTCAGCCTGTATTGGGCTATGCTGGGTATAGAGGGGCGGGAACCAAATTCCCTAATCTAAGGAACCCATCCCTCCCAATTTTAGGGCAATTTGAAATACATACAAGAATCTGGATCCTAATTTCAGAGCTGTCATCAAGCCCCCTCTACCCTCCCTCACCCATGCCTATGATAGATCAACCCAAAACTTGGGATACAGACACTCCCAGGGGCTATGAAATCTGAGTCTGAATGTAGTGCCTCAGCCATCTTTGGTGTTTATTATGGATGCATCACTCAGCAAGAGCTTGGCAAGCTTCCTTTTTCTGAAGCAGAGGGGGTGAGCTCAGTTTAGCTGGGAAATGGGCAGCCGCCACTGCTAACCCCACCTAAGGACAATCCAGAGATTAATTGAATTTACCTATTGAGTGACCCAAATGTTTTGCTGATGGTCCCCACAGCCCTGCTCTGTTATCACTGTATTGACTGGAGATGGGCCTGAACCAACTCCTTGGATCCTAACACCCCCAATCTGTGGGGGGAAGTGGGGACAAAATCCACATCAGGGTTCGAAACCTTGGCACAAGCTGATCTGTAACAGTGATGGAGCCAAGTTTTGGGGAAAGCCCTGGGAGAACTGACACTTGGGGCAGGGGCTGGCTGGGTGACTTCTGGAGAGCTGAGCTCATCAGCACTGCGGTTACCGTTGGTGATCTCACACGCGCTGATCTGCTCCTGACCAATGAGATCGCTGCCTTTCAGGTGATCTCACAGCCATAGTCTGTCTCATTCTCGGCACCTACCCAACTTTCATCTTAGTGGGGCTGATTCTGCCCTGCATCTTCTGGTTTCATCACAGTTTAGCCTCCTTATGTGAAGTTAACTGCTGTATAATTTCAGCTGCGCTAGCCATCCTGCTGCACTGACTCAGGAGAAGTCAGAGTCCTTGTTGGCTTGGCCAATATTCAGCAACGAGGAAGATTCTAGAGCTTAAATATTAGCACAGTTTATAATTCTGGAGATGGCTCCTTGTCCGTGGTCTGAGACTTCTCACCAAAACACTCCCTGACCCTTATACGAGGGGTTCACACTGCACCCTGCGCCTGCTGGGCTGGTGCCCTGGTTGTGGACTTCTTAGCAAACTGTGTTCTAGTCTCCCTTTTCTTTTGGTGTGAGGAAGGTGGGGTATCTGGCAATGAATGTCGCTCCTAAATCACAGCCACTGGGATTTCACAGACCGAGAAATGACCCAATTCAGAAACAATTTTTGGCCAGGAGCCTAGACTCTGGATTATTTCAGTGTGGTTAATAAGCAGGCCCTGTGTGTTAAATTAGTAATCAAGGTAGATGGTTTCAAGGACTATCAGGGTGAAAATGGAGTCTGTCTATCTTGCACAGGTGCTGTTAAAGTGTCTCTTCTCTATGGGGAGTCCCATACCATCTAAGGTTGGCTGTTACCAATGGGTTGTTACCACCTGCTGGCAGACTGGTGATTTCTGTGCATTTCCCAGAGGACAGCTGTTCATATTACAAAAATCACTACTGCAATGGGCTTTACTTGCTCCCTGTCTGAGACTTATTAAAGTTGAATAACCTCTAGAGGTCAAAGGGTATTTCAATTCCCCATGGTAGCAGTACCTAACTCAAGTCTGAGGCACACAAATGGAACAACAAGAGAGGAGCTTATGTTGTGTGTATTCTGTGGATAGAGACCTTCAGTTTTTAGGGCTGTCCACAAGCACGAAGTACCCATGAAAAAGAACCACCTTCAGATTAGATTGCCATATTCAGGAGCTTAAGACATGGCCTTTGAAGGGGGCAGTGTGCGTTACGAGGTTACACTTCAGGCAGTGGGGAGCAGCCCTGTCCATGAAAAGAGTTATGAACTCACAGTTCATAAGCATGGGGCACTTGCAATAACATCATAAATATTTCATTCTGTATTGCACTTACAATTACCAACACTCGCCATACAGCAATGTCATTAATCCCCAGCCACTGGAGCAGGAGAGCTTGTCTGGCAAGTGGCTGGTCCCATTACTGGAAGGCCCTTTCCTTTCTGAAATTCAGTGGTGAGCTGGTTATAAAACAGGGGCTCTCTGGTTTCCCTTTTAAGCACAAGAAGATTATTATCACTGGTTCTTTCCTGGCGAGTTCTGGAGTGCCTGCCATTTGCTTTTCTGCCTCTTTTGTTTACCTTGGGGTTGAATAAGTCCTCCACTTCATTAGGCCAGAGACAGAAGAGCATGTCTCACTCTGAAATCTCCAATTCCTCAGTTTGTTGCTGGAGGAAGGCTGGTATCATTTTGCTCCCAATTTGTTCAGTAATGCTATCTGAATAGGGCTAGCACATCAGCAAAACCACTAGAAATCATGATATTTTTCCCTTACAAGGCAATAACTATATATACACTCAAGAGCCTCCAGCAAGTTTGCTTGATCCTGGGTAAACTTGTATGTGTTTAGTAGTAAGTAGGGGAGGGGGGGTGTCTAATTTATTTAGAACTGGTCAGCTAATGCAAGAAATAAGCTGAAATACTTTTCTGTCCTGAACAATGAGTAAGATTCTACCTGCTGCTAAGGCTCTTTTGTATAAATCTATTAAAACAAGCAAAAGTCTTGTGTTTGTAATTGATCTGAACAAAGATCAGATGCTGGTCTTAATCTTCAATACCTTTTGAGCTGGACTGTCTCCGAGACTACCTCTACCCCTGTGCTCTGGCAGGGATTTAGGTTAGTCATTAGGAAGATCTTTATAATTGTAAAGATAGTTAAGCACTGGAACAATTTACCTTGGGAGGTTGTGGAATCTCCATTATTGGATGCTTTTAAGAATAAGGTAGACAAACACCTTTGAGGGATAGCCTAGACATACTTAGTCTTGCCTCAGTGCAGGGGACTGGACTAGATGACGTGCTGAGGTCTCTTTCAGTCCAACATTTGTATGATTCTATGCAGATCCATTTAAGAAAGTCATTCTGTTAGAGCTGGTATGGAAAAAAGTGTAAAGATTGTTATGGAAGAAATGGAATTTTTATATGACATTAACAACCAGTTTGGTGCATTAATTTTTAACTGCAATACCTGTGCAAGTATATTTCAAATTGTTCTTCTTGTAAACTGGAACTCTTAAGATAGTTCTCTAAGTGGATGTTTTATCTTTCCTACTTTTCTTTTTTAACTAGAAAATCCCTTCACTGCTTCTTTGCTATTGTTGTGTTTTGCTTTTTTTATAATACTATCTTCATCACCTTAGTTCTTGTTTTATCTCCATGCGCAGAGCACAGTGTATGTGTCTCCCCTGCCATTCTGCATTGGGTCAAGTACAAAATGGCTGCCTGCATCTTCGACAGCAAAGTCCTTAGAGGTTTAAAGATGCAATATATAAAAATAAAACACATAGTGTTGTAGCTATCTATACTAATGTTTGGCTAGCATGAATTCAAAGCGATGAGCTCAAACCAAACTCCCAATTCCAAATAGCTCTGAATGTTGTGGAAAATTTCAGTTCAAGTCTAAACTTTGCAGCTCAGGTCAATCCCTAGAATTTAGCAGTAATATAAATAAGTGTATATTTTTATTACTGAACATTGCTATTCTTAATATCTGATCATTCAAACACTGGCTATGACACATTTTCCTTGCCTCTGGCAACTGAGTCCTGCTTAAAAACAAGTAAATGGGTTTCTCAGAGAGGAGGAAGCAGTTGGCCCTCTGCCACTGAATAGATCACAATGGAACTAAATCTTCTTTCCTGGAACTTGTTTACAACAGGGGGTGGCCTGAGAAAATTAGGCCAGGGAACCTCCCAGTTGCTGATGACCTGATCAGACCCAGAAAACCAGTGGTAAATAAACCACAAGGCCAGTTTTAGCCTAAAGGGAAATATTTTTCAATGGTGGTGCTTGGGATATAGGCTGGCAAATGCAAATTATGTTAGGCTCATTCTGAAGAAAGGTGTTTATTTAAAATGGCTTTACTAATGGTGGGGCTGACCAAAAAGCCTGACTCATAGCATAACCCAACCCACAAACTGTGGGGATGTTTGTGTCTGGACTTTGCAACACAGGCTGATCTCTAGTCCTACTGATTTGTGAAACATCCCCACAGCATAGCAGAAGCCACCCTGCTCTCCCAAATGTGGTAGGGTCAGTGCAAAAGGTGATGTGTCTGCTGTTGACAGTTCATCATAGGAGAGAATAAAATATCTTTTTTTTTCTTTAAAAAAAAGATGTGTGAAATAATGTGGATTTTTAAATTTTAATGTAAAGGAATTTTTCTTCTTGATTTGAAGAAGCACTGCTTTCCTATCCCAGGCTCCACCAGATGTCAGAGGACATTCTGTAAATGCATCCATAAGTTTTTATTCAGACAACAGCCAGCTCTTTATATCGTGTGTCAATAGCAACAGCAAAATAGCCTTACTAGGGGTCCAATCCCAAGCCTCTTCTAGTCAACAGAAAGTCTCCCATTAACTTCTGTGGGCTTTGGATCAGACCCCGAGAGCAGATGTATTGACAGTACACTAACAAACATTATTTGAGTCTAGTGAAAAGCAGCTGAAAGCTCTGTCTCCTTTGTATGCCTTCACTTGCTTTTCTTTTAGAAGCAGGAAAGAACACACACACACACACACACACACACACACACACGCTTAAAATCAAATTAGCCCAAGTTTATAACTCTAAAAACAAGGCTAATAATAACAATAAAATTGCATCAAAGTGGCTGTGTTAAGGGACGGGT
Source organism: Mesoclemmys tuberculata (assembly GCA_007922155.1). Lineage (NCBI taxonomy): Eukaryota > Metazoa > Chordata > Testudines > Chelidae > Mesoclemmys > Mesoclemmys tuberculata. The sequence continues at coordinate 588,748 of ML675651.1, forward strand.
ACAGGATTTTTATTACGCAAATGTCAGCAAAATCAGAATGATGATTCCCCAAGGAATTTGTGAAAGTCACCATTTTGACTTTGATTGAAGAGTATTAAAACACCCATGAGTTAGGACAAGCCATCTATGGCTAACCTGGCTGCTTTCATGCATTTCTCCATAGGAAGGGACTATATACCCTATAACAGGGCTGGTGAATTGTTTTTTAAGGCAACCACTGCTGACATTTTTATTATTCATATTCCTGAGAAATAGCTACTGCATCATTCCTCAGAGGCCCTTCAGCAAGGATAACTCAGAGTGGTCACCAAAAATTTCTGGTTTCAAAGGCATAATCAGAGAACAGGACATTATGGGTAATTACATATATAGTACAGTCATGGTTGTAAAGCTGACTTCCTGGCATAATTTAGCTAAGCTGAATTTTCTTTTCAGGAACTTAACTATTTTTGTGATATGGTTCCCCACAAAAATGGTAACATGGGTTTGACTGTATCCTCATGTGATGGGGCTTAACCCCCATCACTTCAAGGCAAGGGAAAGTACCCCAATGAGTCATGCTCTGCACTCCGGGTGGAGTGATTAACTTATTGCCTCCTGGCCAGAGCAGGTGATTCTAGATCTTATAAGTAGACTGAGTTCCCTCAGTGTGGAGGAGAAACTGCAGAGGAGACAAGACTCGGTGGGAGAAAAGCCCTAGGGTAGGGTTTAACAGGCTGGTAACAATGGAGGAAGAACACCACAGGAGCAGCGTAGGCTCCAGCATGAGAAGCCCTGAGGTAGGCTGACAGGGGGCCTACACTGAAGGCTGAGCTGGGGGAAGAGCTATTTGTATAAAGGTTTGTTTGGACTTTTATTGTAATTTGTTTGTGCAACCCTGGAAGGGGCTTAGACTTTTACATGAACTGGGAGATGAGAGAAGGTGCAGCCGAGAGAGGTCGTAGCAGATGTGAGGGAGAGCTCAGTAACGGGTACTAGAGACCGGAACCTTCTGTAATGCACTGTCCACAGGCGAGGAAGAGGTGCCCTTACACTTCGCACGAAGAAGTTAGTGACGGGCCATGTGCAATCTGTGTTGTGTTACCATAGCACTTTTTAAAAAAAAACCATTTTATTTTATGACAATCAAGCCTTGTTTAGTTTTTTTTAACACTCATATATTTTGAAGGTTAGAAGTGAATTTAAAAAAACCCTTCTAAACCCTGTGGTATGTCATTAAGCTGTATTCTTTATACACTGCCAAGTACAATGGTGGCCTCTGCTAACATCTCAGCAAAGGTTTATACTAGATGCCCGGATCCCTAGTCAAGAAAGCACTTGTGCGTGCTTAAAGCCCATTGACATCTATGGGACTTAAGCATCTGCTTCAAGTCAAGCTTTCAGTGCTTTCCTGAATAGGGATGGACATAAGGATGTGTGTAAGTTCTTTGCTGAATCAGGGCCAAAGTTCTATAGGAGGCCTCATGTTACTATGAGTTTAACTTTTATGGACTCCAGAACATTCACTAGTATTTTCAGAAGTATAGTATTTATGAGATTTATATGGCCCCCATCGCTGCAGTGTCTGAGCACCTCTCAGGCTTTAATGCATTTAACCTCAAAACTCCCCTTTGCGATAGGGAAGTGTTGTTACCCTCATTTCACAGTGGGGGAACCAAGGCACAAAACAAGTAAGCTACTTGCCCAAGATCATACAGGAGGTATGTGGCAAAGCATGGAATTGGTCGTGGATCCTAGGCTTGTACCCTAACCACTAGACCATATTTTTGCTAATAAAGTAACTGCAATTGTCAGAACCAAAATTTATTTTGTGATGAATTCATTCATATATTGAATACTTCAGTCATTCACAGTGAGTCTCTCAGTCAGTGTGAATTAGTGAAATTTTACTGTATTACATTTTTTTTGTCATGGAGCTTTTATTATAAAAGTAATGTACATGGCACGTTGTACTTCCATAGTCAGCATCTGCTTCAAGGTTAAAGCCTTGCAGAAAGATTATACTTCAAGGACCCAATTTTACATTCCTTACTAAAGCAAAACTCCTCCCAAAGTCAGCAGCTTTAACAGAACCTGTCACATTCAGAATGAAATCATGAGGATGAAATAATTCGCACTGAGATTCTATTCCACAGCAAGATCAGGCATTCTAGTTTTATTCAGTTTGTCAGACAGATTTTCAAGGGGTTCTGGGTCCTCAAACAGACAAAGTAAAATACCATAGGGAGAAAAATAAGGTACACAGGGTACTGGAATGTTCCTCTGCTCTACAATGCTCTTAACAGATGAGAAACATTTTTGTTCATTCACATCAGTTAACTCTGAGGCAGCCAAATGATTACACTCAAACTTTCCAAAGAAAAGATTTGCTTCTGAGATGAGGCCAAACGCCAGAAGCTGTTGCCCAGACAGGATTTCATTGTTGGTGGAAAGAGATTGTTATATGCTATTGCCGGGTCACAAAGTTGAGATGGAATTTCCATTCATCTACAGTATCATGCTTTTGCAGTGCTGTTAAATGAGCAATATAGGAGCAGCCAGGGGCAAACCTCTACAACTCTATGAGCTATTAAAACAAAAACATGTTGGACCCTACATCGAGAAAAACATAGCCTAATAAGACCTACTAAGCAGATGGCCTTGATAAAGGTCATGTGGTAAGCAAGAGTTCTTCAACCAAGAGCCTGTTCAATCCAAAGAATATGTATATTGTATAAAACTAGCAACTACCTTGGTTTATTAGGTCTGAAAAACATTGTGGCTGAACAAGATGTTCTGCCAGTGGTGAATGCTGGTTAGCATCTATCAAAGGACTATGAATATGTTGATTATCAACAGGTTTCTTTGGCCCTTTAACTCTCGGCCAAGTATGATGTTGTTTTCTGTGTTTCTATAGCTAATAAGATTTCAGTTTTATTTTTCAAAAATCATTTTTGAAGACTGAGGTTGGAATTCCATGGAGTTTGCATAATTTAAAAGCACATTTGTATAACTATAGTTTCTACAAAGACATGTCAGGATGGGAGATGCCTTGGGAGCAACTTAGCACTGGAGCAAAGGGAGACATTGCTTCCGATTAAAGTCATGGAGAGAGACAAATAGGAAGCATGGATGTCCCACTCTTGATCTTACTGTGAGACACCCACACACATCCCCAGCCAGTCTTCCCCAGAATAACACTAGCAAATCATTTAAATTGCACAAGACAGCTTCCATTTTCTGTGTATCTCAGCGTGCTTCATGGGAGAAGGAATTTCTTGGCACACGGGCATGAGATGATATCCCAAACTAATGTGTTGCACTTCTGTGGTATCATTAATATTTGTGTGGCTTCTATTCCCACTCTGAGAGTAGGAGAGCATAAGGGACATAGTAGGGTTTGTTGGGGAAAGATTTGAATGATGCTGTCCAGACTGCAGACATCTTCATTCTTCTGATACTGTCTACAGGGGCCTCCATCTAAATCCAGTTTCATGATCTTTTAGTGTAGCTGATGGTGGAAGAAGCAGAAAGAGCCCAGAGAGACTTTTCAGCTCCCAGGTGGAGTTTCCAGAAGTGGCTGTTAAAAAAAAAATCATATTTGGACTCGTGAACCAAACAAATCTGATGTGGAATCACAGAGAGAGAATAAATATCGACCCTTCCAATGTCATTCATACAAGTCTCTTTTCTATTTATAACTGCTTGTTAAATGTAAATAAACACTGTTCTCTCAGAATGTGAATTCCTGCCCTAAGAATGCTATTGGGGTTGGACCAGTATTACCTCAGTGTGCATTCAGACATTATTAAAACAAATTACTCTATCGCCACACAACTAAAGCCCATTCATTCATTCATAATGGTGGAGGAGCATGCAATGTCCCTGAGGGATGCTGGAAAGAATTGGTCTGTTGTAAGCTCCCACACTAAGTTATTTAAAATTGATTTATTTTGCTAATATCACATAAATGCTCCCAGGAGAGAAGAAAAACAAACAGATCAATGCTGATTTTTGCCTTCAGGCTATTTCCTGAGCCGGGGCAGTAAGTGTTGGGTATAGAACTTGCTGCTATAGAAAGACATTGATTTGCCCATGGGACAGTCATTTCCCTTTGTGCTTCACAGAATTTGTGTGCCTAAGTAAGATCTGAAACTACAGCGTGTTTGTGCTGTACAGTTTGACCCAGGTTTTTCAGCCTGACTGAGCTGCACGGGGCACAATTGAAAAGAGGGGTAGGGCAAATGTGGCTTCAGGCCACCTTTGTGGCTTCCCCATGCTCGTGCTGCCCTGGTGCTAGACCATTCCCTCCCTTAAGACACAGTCATATGACAACTGCTGTCTCTTTCATTGGCTGCCAAAGGTCCCTATGCTTCAGCTGCTGAGGATCATCACTGTGTAGAGATACCCATGCCCCCTTTTCTCATGGGAGAAGGGCTGAAATCTAAAACATAAGAATATGAAAGATGTCAACTCCATGGGTACTTGAGCCCCGGAGCACCCTCGGGGGGGAAAAATAGGGGGTGCGCAGCACCCACTGGGCTGGCTGCAGATCAGCTGTTCGGTGGCTCCCAGGCCCCACCAATCAGCTATTCTGTGGTCCTGCCAATCAGCTATTTGGTGGCTCCCAGGAGCAGAAAGGGTGGGACCAGCCACTTCTGGCTGCTGGGCCTCTGCTCTGTGCACTGCTGCAGCTGCCTGCAGGAGAGCCCAACAGGGAGGCGGTATCTGCTCCTTGCACAGGCTCAGCTGGTGGGGACCAGAGCCGAGTGAGCTGGAGCCTCACCTCCCACCCATGGCATGTTGCCAGCTCTCTCAGCCCCTGTCCCTGGCAACCAAGCCTGGCCAGGGAGCAGAAGCCACCTCGCCAGGCAGGCTGCCTTGCAGACAGCTGCCAAATGTGCCGAGGGGGGTTGCAGCAGGAGGACAGAGCCCCCCTCTTGTAGGTAATGAGGGGGAGGGAGAGCTCAGTGGCCACAGGCGAGGAGCAATGTGCAGGGCTGACATGGCACAGAGGAGACGTAACAATTCACATGTCCTTCCCCCTCCCCTCACTCTGCCTCTTTCTGTACCCTCCCTCCTGCCTGCTGGCACCCACTGGCAAAAACAAGAGTCTGGACGTATGATCCATTATTGAGGTTGGTGCCAGCTACAAAATTTGGATCCACATTCAGATTCTGAAACATTGCCAGCTCCCCAAAGGGGTTTCAGATCCAGGGTTTTATCTTCCACCCCAGCATCTATTTTATGGTGCAGGTACTATACCAACATCAGCATATTATAAGAGTCTGTAGCTTCTAAACTTCATTCCCGTGGAATTAGCATAGAGTGGCTTTCACTTTTGAGAGGAGAGGTGATGCGTCATCAGTAAGTGTCCAATGCTAGCTGTACAGTACTGGTGTGAGGCATTTGCAGAGAGTTAATGGCTAAGCAAAAGGTCCAGGAGCTCTTTTGCCTATTACAATGGCTCAGGCAGGCTGGGGTGCACTGCACTGTGAAACATTCTCACTGCTGCTCCGAAAGGGCACCGCCTGTGCTCCCCACAGTGCTTGTGAATGCCCTCCAACTATTCGTCATGCTCCCAAGCTGACTATGCCCCACTGGACATATTAACTGAGCAACGATCCTAGTACTTCAGGGACCGATACACTTACATTAACATTAGCAGTCTTTGTATTATTGTGGTACCTAAAAGCCCCAGACATGAACCAGGATCCCATTATACTAGGTGCACCTCTATTCCTGCACTGGGGATCAAGGAGAGCTTTGGGCACAGCCTTCCAATGAATCTGTTCATGGAGAGCCATAGTTTTTGCCCTATTCATTCTGTGCCTTTCAGAGACTCCGCTACTGATCCTCACTGTCCTGAGGAAGTAGGTTCTTGAGATTTTGCTGTTTGGCTCTGACTCAGTCAATAAGTACATTCAGAGGGCTCATGCAGGAACAGTACTTGTCTGACTGAGCCAATTGATTCCCTAATATTCCCTAATAAGAAAGAGTCCCTGGATTGTTTTTATGTCCCTGGCCCCTTGAGGCTTTGTGGAAAAAGGAGACACTTTCTTAGCTCCTCAAAGAAATGAACCATCCAGGGATAGGGTGACCAGATGTCTTGATTTTATAGGGACTGTCCCGATATTCAGGGCTTTGTCTTACATAGGCTCCTATTACTCCCCACTTTCTGTCCCGATTTTTCACACTTGCTATCTGATCACCCAATCCAGGGACATTTATCGTACCAAGCAATTATTCTGTTGCTCTCAAAAAAAACCCTGCATCCTGGAATCTGAAGTGTGTAGGGCTGGCTTGATAATATGCTGTGGACTTCAGATTTAGGTCTAACGTGAATCGCTGTGGGCTCTGTTTCAATGCACTGTTACCACAGATCTAGTTGTTGTCTAGATTTTCTTGACAATTACACTGAGCTGGTGCTCAGCCAACAGGACAGAGCTGGCTCAACTTTCACTCTGCAATGTAGCTGTCTATGGCTGGTGGTACTATTGTTTTCTCTGCAGTGCTGATGAAAGGGTGTTGCTTTGACAACCCTGGTGAGACTGAAGCCATTGCCTTATTCACACACACTAGCTGTGAAAGTTTTTCCTCAGGCCGTGTCCTGCCAAAGTGCCTCAACTCTGACATAAAGGGACCGCCTGTAGGGGCAAGAGGGGGAGAGCTAACTCAACAGTGTGCCTGTTTAATTCATGGCCCCTGAGCTACAGTTACCAGCCAGGGGCCCAGTTAGTGCCAGCAGTGACAGTGGATGTGTGGGCTGGACATCTGCTATCAGATGGTGACAGCTTTTGGGTTCTGCTGTTCTAGGCTGAGGAAAGCCTGGGTTTCCTGTTACCAGCCCAGTGAGCCACTAAGTGTCACTAAAGTTCCCGTTTTTTGAAAGTGGACCTAGTTATTGTGACAATCAACTTGGGGACCCTGTTCTACCACCAAGGCATACTACTAAATCTTATTGAAATCAATGGGAGTTATTTGTATCCTCCCACGAAAGAATAAGTCCCCTAGTGTGGGCTCTTAACATCCTTAACATCTTAACATCCTTAACCTTCCAGAGAGGGGCAAAATGATTCAGACACTCTCCTCATCCATCCCAATGAACCTTAACTACAAATTTAAGGGAACCATCTTGAAGGGGGAGAAAGTTTTTTCACATTTTAAAACTTTATTTTAAATCAGTCTCAGCTTTGGAAATGGGAATGGTAAACCACCAAGGAAGGCTGTTCTTGCAAGGTCTACAGCCATTTTGCAGACCCAAGAGATTTGGATAATTCAGATGACGCCTAGGTAAAATCTAACTTTAAAGGCTTATTTGACCCTCTGGGTTGTCTGCGGTTTGTCTGGCACTAGTTAAAACTAAAGGACTTAAGATTTGTCTACATGATGGATTTTTGCTACTTTGATGCACTCAGACCCCTGCAAACCCCTGTGTCGATGCACCATGCTGGTACGACACTACTGCTGACTGTCTTTGAACTATACTTGTGCTAGAGATCTTTGAATCTGTAACTGCCAGTGGATGCAGCACCCAGCTGTAATACTCAAATATTAATTCCCTGATGGAAGCCGGGGTGGGATTAGGGCAAAAAGGTGTTGGAATTAGTGAAAACACACATCTCTCATGATACTTTCTTTCTCCCACCTTATGTCAGTCTTGACTACTTAGAATGTAAGATCTACAGAGCAGGGACTGTTACTTCCTATATGTATGTACAGCACCTAGCACAATGGTGTCCTGATCTCATCTGGGCTTTCTAGGTGCTCCTGTAATACAACTAAAGAAAGAATAGCTACTGCACACTAATGCTTTGTAAACAACAAAGTGTGATCTGCTTCTTTGTGCATAAAATGTTTCTTTCTTTGGTAACAGTTAAAATCACATGAGATTTACAGTGTAATACAAACTCTGGAGAAAGCAACTGAGCGGGGGCACAGGCAGGAAGGGGAAGGATGAAAAAGTAACAAAGTTTGTGTATCTGGGGACATAATTAGTAAGAGATGGATTAGATTTCAAAAGGAAATGGAAGGCCCTTAAGTGGAACTGCAAGTATTCCAACTTGGAACCAGCTACAAAATTATGTGAAATCCTTGTGCTTTCAACTGTAAATATTTACATTATTGAGTTTCCCAATAAGCTGCCAGATCAGATTCCTGAGGGAACTTTGTTTGTTTGTGTATTTTGTTTTAAATTTTAGCTAATCTGCCCTTGATTTATCCTGTGCAATAAAATTCTCCCATTGCTCAAGCACATGTTTCCTTGTACTGTAGATCAGCAGGAGGAATGCAGTATAGCCAGGCATCATAAGAGCATGAAACTGACTACAGTGCCCAGAGTTAGACTCCATGAAGAGTTTTAAAAAGTGAATGTAATGCTGATCATGAAGGGTGCTGCATCAGTAGCCATAAGACCTGGGGTTCTCTATTGTTCATATAACTGTTACCAGAGCTATGCAAGCTTCCCCATATCATTCTGCCATTGTGTATCAACACGACTTTCGGTAAATGGGCCTTCTCCCTCCAAAGATCTGTTGACTACCAGAGCAAGGACCACTCTGTTGTAATCTGTATGTAACCTTCCATTCTCTCTAAATGGATCTGCAGTTGCAATATTTCTGATAGCATATAGCCTGTTGTCCGGTCCTGCTAAAGCTCATAGGCCAGACTCTGATCTCCGTTACACCAGCTTAAGTCCAGAGTAACTGGATCGCCGTAGCGTCTTTACAATCTCTGTGCCTTAGTTCCCCCACCTGTCAAAAGAGGATAATGATACTCAGCCACCTTTGGGCATTGCTTTAAGATCTATTGATGAAAAGTACTACACAGAGGCTACTCTTATCACTGTCTTTGACTTCAGTGGAGTTACTTCAGGTTGGTACTGGTGCGCCTAAACTCAGAATCAGGTCCCAGATATCTGGCATGAAATTCTGCTCTCACTGCCGTCAATGGAAGTTTTGCCATTAACTTCAGTGGAGCCAGGGTTTCATCCCTGGACTCTAGGAGGTGTTGCACCTGAGGGCATTAGGAGCACAAATCCCACTGACTTTCAATGGGACTTGTGCCTCTAACTGCCTTAGGTGCTTTTGAAAATCCTGCCTTTGGCCATCGTGATTCCTGGAATGACATGTTGGGGATAGAGGGCTGAGAACACCAACACGCTTTGCATAGGCCACCAAACAGCCATTACTCCTCCCTGCTCCCTTGTGTCTGTCATGTCTATTTAGCTTGTAAGCACTTTGGGACAGGTACTGTGTGCTTTTCTGTGTTAGCCCTGCTTGGCTGGTCCTGAGGCATTGCCATAATAAACATGATTAATAATAATAATTAATAAAGTAACCGGCAACCTTCAGTGGGGTCCAACCTACAGGAGACTTTGAGTCAGCAAGGTAGGAGTCAAGAGCCCAACATCCTGGCATCAGTCCCTTTGAGCCATACATTCAGTCTGATGAAAGGTAGCTCTTAAAAACCCCAGATCACCTTGCTCCCCCACAACAAAACTTCATGTTATTAAAAAGCAGATATCAGCAAAACAATATCAAGAACTCCTAGGGAGAATCTAGTTGTGCCATCCTTCTAGGGACTGATGACAACCGAAAGGAAAAAAATGTTTTTCTCTAGTCTTGGAAAACAGTTTTCATAAGAACAGCTGCTAACTACAAGTCTTAAATTTGGTCTACTGTCCTGCAGAGATAAGATGTGGACATATATACTATGATTTCACAGTTTTCTGTGTGGGCTGCCAAAGTAAGCATGTTTTGGATGGAAATCTGGAGAAAAAAAAAAAAAAAGGAAAAAATACAAAACAGCTTGGCACCAACATAAAATTTCATATCCATGTCCTGCCTGGCTTGGTTTCTTTTAATCCCTTGCCATTGTATAGAGAATACGATCCTCTATCTTAAAAAGCAATTAAGCAAGTGTGTACCGGACTGTATGTGACTTGAGATTTGCTCCCTTAAAGGGATGACTGAGGCTAATGGAATCTGGTTGTAAATTGAAAGGCAACAATGGAAAATGTTGCAAATGTTCTCTCTTCCCTTCACCCACAATATGGCTGTTGCCCATTTCTTTAATTTTTTTATGGGACGAGAGGGCAAAAGAGGAAAGAGATTTCTTTCTGGAATGTTGTCTTTAAGAACTCTTCCTATTCCAATGTATCTTCTTTATTGCAGCTTCCTAGAGCTAGTATCTTGGACTGTCTGTCTCCTTCTCAAATAGCAGATCTGTAAGTGATTTTGTGGTTTTCCCATTTGAAGATACATGATGAAGCTTTTTGTAAGGCAAAATAATATTTTGCTGTAAACACTGCCATATAGTTAAAGACCTTGAAATAGCAAATGCTGACTCAGTACAACAAAGTTCCCTATTTAGCATGTTGCTTTTATTTCTATTTTGAAAAGTTTTTGCATACACGTGGCAGTGCTTCTAAATTTTCAGCCTTGGGAATGTTAGCAGTTCAGCCTTGCTTATCTCATCAGCTTCAGCATGTGATCTCATCAGATCTTTCAGTCTGGGCCTGATCAGCATTTGGATTCAAGACCCTAAAAGAAAACCCAGTGTGCTGACGAAACTGCTGTTGTTTAATAGATGGTACCTTTCTCCCTGTCAGCACAATGCTGAGATATTAGTTCTGCTGGTGGAAATGACACCTTTCAGCAAATATTAATGGACATAAAACTTACACCCCTTATATACATCACGTCATTCTTTCTAAGGGTGCTATCCCTAGTTTCCTGCCTCAAATCAAACACAGGGTTAATGGCATCCTGCTCAGCTAAATTACACCCCACGATTTTGATTTGATGTTAATATTCTTCACTTTCTGTCAGAAGACTGTTGAATTGTTGAACAGTTTTGTACAGCTGCTGTATACAACCTCAGAGATGGCTGCATTGTAGTAATGATTGAAGTACTTCTTGTATCTACAGCAGTTTGTCGACTACTTTGGAAATGTTCAGGATGAAACACACTGTATAAGTGTAAGAAGGTATTTTCAATTTAAAGGTAAAGCCAATTTACAAAAGAAAGCATAGTCTCAAAGGTGACCTGCGAAGGATTTTGTTGTTTAAATTGTGCTCATATCCCATTTTGCTTCTTTCTGGTTTATAAAGAGGGCTAATGTTTTTGTGAGAGGAGTGATGGGAAGAGGGATGTTACTTTTGTCCCCCCCCCTACATTTGAATCCTCTGAAGTTTCACATGTGATCATCCCTGGTTTCCCTGGAGGCCAGTCACCGTTCTAGTCCTAGGCTGTACCACAGATTCTCTAAATGGCTTGTGCAAATCACTCAGCCCCTGTCTGCTTCATTTTTCCCTATCTGTAAAATAGGGCTAATGTTTTCCTCCTTCACAAGGGGTTAGTGAGGCTAAAAGTGTCGCAGTTCATAAAATGCTTTTGAGGGCCTTCAGTAGGAAATGCAATTGAAAGGCAGAAGTGCATTATTGTGACTATAGTGTTCTGGATTCTTTCTCCCTATGGTATAATAAAAGAGAGCTAACAGTGCCCATGTAAAGCATTTGGGTAGCTCTGCTGGATGCCAAGGACTTCCTCTGGCAAAGATCCTGTTGAGTGGGTCAGGGGGGAAATGGGGGTTGAGGAGGCCATGGTTCTTGGTTGGGTAGAAATGGGAGAGGGGGAGGGTCACTAGGCCCTAGGGGGTAATGTGAGAGGGGGCTTAGGATGTATGGTTGTAGTGGGCATGGGGCTGTTAGAGGGCCAGGGTTGTCATGGTCAAGGGGGATCATGAGGAGCCAGTGAAGTGGAGGAGCATGTCAGGGAAACCTCATATCCTGGTGTGCAGTGTTTCTGTGTGCTGAGGAATCTTTCCCCATTACAGAGTGAGATTTCCCTAGCCCAACCTCTAAAACGCTGGTCCACCTTTAAGTCCCATCTGCCTGCCAGCTTCCCCAGGTCTATCTTCAGAAAGAATGTAGTGGGCTTTCCCCTCAAGATTTTGGTGACTGCCCCAGTTGAGCTGTTGGCAGTAACCCCCTGGGCATTTCCAGTTTAAAAAGGAATGAGCTAGTTGGCAACCCCCAGAAGATGTCTGGAAAGGAATGGGGAATAATTAACACAACCCCCAAGAAGACTCCAATTTTGTGTTACGTAGGGGTATGTGGGGGTTTTGTGTTATGTGGGGGTTATTGGAGGGTTATTAGCCAGTGGAACATGTCAGAGGAGCAGGGGAACCTGCTTGTTGGGTGTATTTCATTAGAGTGACTTGATTTTTGTCTTTTCTCCTTAACATTGGCCTAATATCCTCTGATAAGGTAACTAAATATCCCAGTTGTGTCCAAGAAGACATGGGTTTGGGACGGTGAGGTTGGGATGACAAGATGATCACTTAAGAAGTGGAGCGTAATGTGAGGCAATCTGAGAGCCACTGGATTCCAGCACTGGATGGAGGGTGTTTGAGGAGCTATAACACAAATTCTTCTCCCGGAGCATGACTTTGACTCTGTCTGCTTTGGCAATGGTATGAGGCTGAAGCACCTAGCACCTCTTGCTAGATCTTTGGCTTGGATGATGAACAACTATTTTCACCTGGGTAGAATTGGAAAGTTGTCTATTCCCATGAGACATCAGCGAATAAAATGTGTAAAAACCAAGCCTAAAAGCCCAATTTTGGGGGGAAGGGGATCGAGAGAAAAAGCGTTGAAGTTACTTTTAGACATCAAAATGAAGCATATCCATTGTCTTCTCTCTGCCCCTCCCTCCCATAGGTTGCTTTAATCCTGTCCTTGCAGACAACTCTTTGAAGCTAAATAGCAGTAAACAAGCTGTGAACTCTTTTCCTCCACCTTGCTTATCTCAGTGAGGTGTTAACTTCAAGGCTATTGAATTTCAGCAGGCTGAAATCTAGAAGAAATAAGGCTAAAATGTGACATCAAAAGAACAAGAATATTGGTAAATTTAAATAATATGATACAAATACTTTAGAAACAGCCTATGATACAAATTTCCTTTAAAATCAGTTAAGAGAAACCAGCTGCACTCAACTTCAAGGAGGTAAAATTTGCTCTGATTTATTCTCATATGATCGGACGCTGCTGGTGCACCTGTGCAAAACATTAACTTCAGGGAGTAAGTATAAAGTCTAACTGAAAGCAGCATTCAGCCTATAAGGTATGAGTCTGCTTGCAGGAATTTGCTTCAAATCTCTTGCTGATGTGTCCTCCTTGTTCAGGCAGAGCTAACCTGCTTGTAATCAATCACAGGGGACTGTATACACACACTGAGAGGATTAGGCACACACCTTCTCCTTCCTTTTTTTGGGAGGGTGGAGGAGGGGCTGACTTTAGACACAGACCCAGGCTTCTGGATCTTCAGCCACTTTTCCCCCACCAGCTACGCATCTGGCATGCCTTTACTGCTCACAGGAGACTTGAAGTTTTGTGGGGGCACTAGAACCAGTTCTTTTTCTTTCCCTGCTGATCTTCCCTTGTAGGCTCATGTGTCACAGCTGCCTGGGCATTAAGACAATAGGAGCTGCATGGTGACCAGGACTGAAGTCAGTGAGAGTACAAAGTGAGGAGAATGTGACTGATACACAGATAGAGAGAAACTCTTTACGGGCAGAAGGGACACTTGTTGGCATCAGCAAGGAGTTGCCCTGCTCGGTCATTCTGACTAAACGTTGATTTTTTGTGTAGGGAAAACCATGGTGTCCAGGCTGTGTGAAATGATCCTGGTTCCATGCACAATGCATGTTAGACAGAGGCAACTGCAGATTCTCAGTTTATTCTCGGTGCAGCAGGGTTTATTTTGATTAGGCAGCAAGCAACCTTTTAGGCAAAGGTGGTCAGGTTCAGAAAGGAAGTTCTCTACCGGAGCAAATGGAATAATTTAACATACTTTACAAAGATAACCTCTCAATCTGTTTGTTTATGATCTGTGAGCATCTTATTTATTTTTATTATTGTGGTGCCGAGGAGCCCTAGCAATGGATCAAGACCCTGTTGTGCTAGGTGATGAACAAACATAGAACAAAAAACCAATCCTTTCCCCAAAGAGCCTACAATCTCACTATGAGACAAGATAATAGATGGATACGGAGAGATGGGGCACTACAGGAAAATAATGAGACAATATTGGTCAACATTATAGGCAGCTTTCTCAGCATACCAGCAGCCTAACCGTTGTAAAGTTTTTTTATAGGCATCAAGGCAAAGGAGACTCTTAAGGATGGGTTTGAAGGAGGATAATGAATTAGTTTTGCAGATGTTTACGGGGAGTTTCTCCCAAGTGTGCAGGCTAGTATGAGAGAAAGCATGAAGATGCTTGTTTGAAAATGTAACAAGTGGATGATGGAGGCTGGCATCGTGGGCTGAGTGGAGGCAAGAGTTGACCTCTCACTGATGACTGAGAGACAATAGGTAGAAGGGGGATAGGCCATGAATGGCCTTGGAGTGAAGGCTTGTCTTAAATTAATTCCCTGTTCAAAATTTTTGTCAAGTGCTTCCTGTGAGTCTAGATTGCATGGGCTGTTTATGTGAGTATTTTACAATTGATCTTTCTAGTTATGACTGAACACATCATCTAAAGTTGCTTCTCTTCCCTCACTGGTTGAACACAACTCTTAGATTCATGTTCCTGCTATGCATATTCAGACATTACAAATGCAAACTTGTTTTCATGAATGCTCTCTGATCTTTGCTCTTTTTCTTCATATTACTACCAATCAGCTCATTTCCTAGAATATTTGTGCAAAGTGAAAATACAGATGGCAACAAGGCATCTGAAGTAAACTCAGCTTTATTGAAGTGAACAGTCATGGAAGATTCCCCAAACTCTAGTCTCTCTGCTAGCAATGTGAATCTAAAGTTTGGGGGTGGTGATGGGCGGATTGGAATTATTTAAACTAGTAGCTGGAGGCAAGCTGGTTTGTGCTGCAGAGCACAATCAGAGTTCAATCAGACCATGCAATCTGCACATGACAGCAATATAGTTATAAATGAGAACTTCAGGAGCAGAGGTAAGAGTGAACAGGTGACACTGGGAGACAATCTAGGCATATTTATCACTTCTGAAAGCTGGTGGGATGAAATCAATGGGACTGCTGTAATTGCTATACAGGAAAAATGGATCAGGTTGCTTGGAAAGCTTCCGGGTCTCTTAGTTGGCACTACAATAATACAAATATATAATAATGATACTTAGTGTGAGTGAACAGTAATATAGCATCTTGTGTCTTAGGAGTTCAATACTTTACAAAGCTAGATATTACTCCCATTTTATATGTTGGTGTGATGGCCATCTCCATGCGAAAAGGACATATCAGAAATAGAGAAGGACAAACATTGTGTTTAGAAGATTGAGGAGTGGGGTAGCCCTTCCACAGGAGAAAACATTTGAGTCTAGGACTATTTACAGCAGCTTGGAAAGGAGACCAGTGAGAGGTATATGAAATGATGACCAGGAGAGAGCAGTGTTTCTCTCAACCGGGAGGATCACAAAAGGCTATCAAGGGATCACGAGATGTTGAAAATTTTATTACAGTCTAAAGCGAAGAAAATCTCACTCCCCCATACCTTGCACACATTTCAAGGTCAGGTGGCCTTTCTCAACCTCTCAGAACATACACACAAACAGATCATACAGGCTTAGCATTAATACATTTTTTCTCGTACTTTTATAGTAAATGTAAGGAGTCATGAAAATTTTTTAATTCGAATAAGGGCTCACCAAACCAAAAAGGTTGAGAAACACTGGTAGAGAGGACAACTGCCTTGTCTTATTTACCTCTGTCCATAATACATGAACAAGAGGCACTTTGATTAAATTAAAGGATAACATGTTTGAAATGGAGGAACTCATTTTTATATGCAGTAAATTAACTTTGTGCTGGAACTATACTTAGATAAAATAGCTTAATAAAATTCAAGGAAAGGTTTCAGCACATGATTGAAACCAGCCTCTGCAGTTAACATTAGCAAAAATACATATTACAAGGGCCAGCAAGCCTTATGCTTCAAGACAAATTAAGTACCAGCTGAGGTCAAGAAGAAATTCCCTGAGTTGGTCCATTATTGCACAGTCCCATTAGATGCATTATGGGGGTTGCTTCTTTTCCTGAAACATTTGGCATTAGTTACTGTTAGAAAGAGGTTAATGGACTGGCTGGACCATTTTTGTATTGCAGTATGGTAATGCCTGTTCTTCCAGGAGAAGAAGACTCCACCTTTGGAAGACTCATGAGAGTGACTTGTAATACAGACTACAGAAAACATTGTGTGTTAAACGAGGGACCTGACAAGATAGTCAACGTGTTTGTGAACCATCCTCCTACCCAATGGACCTCCTCAATAGATAGTGCTTCCTCTCAGGATTGAGTGAATAAGGAGTGACTCTGTTCCTCTCACATCCCCGCTGATCTATCCTCTATTGACCGACGCCATTACTCTGCTAACTTGGGAACACAGTGGACTTCCTGTTGGTCAATGGGTGTTTTCATTCGACCTAAATTCACTCCTCCCCACTCCCAAAGTGGCACAAAACTAATGCCTAAAAGCGAATGTTGCGGAGCCAGTGGGGACCTGGGAGCACAAGAGCTGTCCGTGGTGAAGTCAATGGCAGCAGGTCACTCAGACCTTCACAGCACCACTACTCAATTCCCAGGACGGGAACAAAAAGGGAAAGAGGAAACCAGAGAGACTGATCAGCAAGCGGATATGTTTGAAAGTGCCCAGTGGCTATGCAGATCCTTGCTTCCCAGGATCCCATGAAGAAAGCGTTTGGTGAGGGAGATCCACTTCTGAAGGAATCCAGTATCATTAATCTTCCCTGCAGCCTGTTCCCCTTCTTCACACAGTAAGCGAATCAGTCCCAGCAGGGTTCTCACGTTGCTGACTGGAGCCCTGGTGGGAGGTTTTCACTCACTGCTACTTCGTACACTGTGTTGTAGATCACGTTTTCCTTCTGTACATAGCTGGCATAGGGCTCCAACTCTCGCTGCTCGTTACTGTCCTAGTAAATCAAAGACAAACACTGTGAGCCTGAGGGCTGGATTTGTTTTGAAATACTGTACGGTTCTTTCTGGACTCTTAAAAAGTGTGAACTGAGCAACAAGATGTTTCCCCTCCCCTGAATTTAAGAAACACAGCAAGCAATGCTTCAACTGTCCATAGGTGTGGATATATGAATGATCACAGGCTGATTCTATGGAAGCAGCTGATGGCTGTCTGTCTTACAGATACAGCCATCAAGAGGTAGCATGGTCTAATGCCTAGTGCAATGGACTGGGGCTCAAGAAAACTGGGATCTATGCCTGGTTCTGTCACTGACTGGCTGAGTGAACTGGAGATGTTACTTCCCCTCTGTTTTCTTGTCAACCCTTTGCCTCTTATCTATTTGGACTATAAGATCTTTGGGGACAGCCTCTCACTATGTCTTTGTACAGCACCTAGCAAAATGGGGTCCCAATTTCAGTTGGTGCCTAGAAGTTCTACTGTAAAAACCAATAATAATAATAAACCAGGCTAAAACTTCAAAATAAGGTTAAGTTCCAGTCTATGCTAATGAGGATTTCATGATGTGGCAGCAAAAACCATCAATAGTATTTAGGCTCCTAAGTGTCCAAAAGTTTTGAAAATGAGACTTAGGTTCCTAAATCAGTTAGATGCTGCAACAGTGAGGGCAGAAATGCCTAAATACCTTTAAAAACATTTGGGCCTAAGTGGCTTCCTCAAAGTCACACAAGAAGTCTGTGGTAGACAAATAAATTGACCTCAGCTCACTAGAACTCTAGCCTAGCACCTAACTCCTGACCCATCTTCCCTCTCCTGTCCTTATTAGTCAGTTCACCTGTATTACAGCATGATTTGATCGCAGCAGAGTTAACTATTGTTAAATTGTGGCTCTGACTCTCATTTTCGCTAAGGACCATAAAGGAGCTGTAAAGGACATGTAAACTACAGTTCTGGCCATTCAGACCTTAGTGCCTTTCTCAGACTTCACGGTCCATTTTGTTACATGACATCTTTCCTTTTGTAGATTTAAAAAAAAAAAGTTGCTTTTCATTTACAGGAATAAAAAAATATTTTAAAACACATCCCCCCTGCCCGACCCTCTCGCAATAACTTTGCCGTAAGACCCCTAGTTGTATCACAGCTGTATTCAGCACAGCTCTTCCTGGCACGATCAGGGACAATTGGCAGAGCTGCTGCTGCTTTTCACATAACAAGAATGCTAGTTTGAGTCTTGACTGTGGCAGTGCGCTACAGGCACGTATTACAAGTCTAAATCTTGGTACCTAGGGTGCAGATGGACTCTGTTTTGCTTTGTGTCAAGTGATAGTTGGCGCAGGAAGCAGGGAAAGCCAGAATCTGACAGCATCCCTTAATATATACAGCTTTTCTGAGTTGGAGCTTTGGAACATATCCCTGATTTAGTGACACCTTGACTTACATCCTCTTCCTTACCTGCACGTTGTGTGTGGAAGCAGTCTCTGGGCTTTTGGGTTTATAACAAATTCTGTGGAAGGGAAAAGAGGGGGAAAAAAACAGGGAAATATAACAAATTCAGTTTAGGTTGGGCCACTGAGATCACATGTCTTGGGGCAGGAGAGTCCTGCTTTTGAGAGTGCCTGTAATCCATACCTAATAAACCTCTTCTTTAGGTCATCAAGGAGGAGGTGAAAGATCAACTCTCAGATCCTTCACTGGGTGGCTCTTGACTCTTATGTTCTGATCTCCTGACTCTACATTTCTGAAGCCCCTACCCTGCTTGTAGGAGCTGTGAGCCCATTGGGAGAGCAGAAGAGTGGAGGCAAGGTCCTCTGGATGGATAAGAACTTTGCCATGTTTAAGTTTTACTCTTCATGAACTAATCCCCTTTTGGGGAGGAGGGGGACATGAGGCTAAGCAGCTGGAGCAGAGGGGGAGATGAGCTGAGTGTGTTCTCCTGGGATACTGCCTACACCAGGAAAGAACGTACTTGTTATGAATTGTCTATATTTAAATACATCGCTCTCTGCTGTTTTACCCTGAAACTGCATCGCTCAGACTTGCTGAAGCAAGGCCCAAGGTAACTGAAGTCCCACTCCAGCCATCAAGGTTCCTCACACAATAAAGGAATAAAGATTCTGCTGCTTGATTCAGCTTTATTAACCTTCTGACAGGACAGTTCTGCTCAGTCCTCCAGAGCTGAAGGACATTTGTTTGGCAGGGAAACTGATATCCCAAAGTGCTGGTTCAGAGAAGCAGCTTTATGGATTCTGTAGTGTGTAGAGAGCAACTTTTTCTTTTGCCATTTCTCCATACTGACAGGAAGCTTCCCTGGACACAGGAGGGGGTATCTTAAAGGCCCCATACCCACCCCCTCCACCAGTGTATCATTCACTGAGATATGCTGTGCCTTTGTGCTGCAACATACCACATGTTGCATGAATGTGACAGAAGCAGAGATGCTTGGATGTCATTTGATATGATACCAAACAACTCCTTAGGCTTCCTCTCAGCTCTAGACAAACTGATTTCTTGGTGCCATCTCATACATACCTGCCATGGTGGAATTTACAGAGGAAAATGAAAGCCAGAATGAAGAGGATGCCCAGGAGACTAGCAGGGATGGCGAAATACCAGAGAGACTGAGGAAATGTGTTTCCGTTTTCTAATAAGAGAGAATCACGATTTTCTAAATAGACAGAATCACCATTTCAGTTATATCTCCTCACTAATCAGTTCCTTTATTGTGTCCATCTGAGGATCACACAAGTTGCTTTAAACATAAAGTAAACCTCAAGCCTGCCTGTAAAATAAATATTATCCTCACTTGACAGAAGGAGAAACTAAGGTAAAGATGTTTAAATAGCTTGTTCAAAGTCATGCCTGGAGATTTCAGCCTGGCAATTGAACCCATCTCTCCTAATGGCCCATTATGCCCCATAACCACTAGATCAGGTTGCCCTGACGGACACTACATATCTCAGCATTCAACCTACCTCCTACATCACTTCAAAGGAAAAGAGCAAGGAAAATAAATAAGAGTCCAGATAACAGCCATTTACAATTCAGATTATGAGACTGTTCAGCCATATTCTGGTGGTCAGACACTAGGGTGCTCTCCTCCTTTTCACGACCCCAGGGGCAGGTTTCCTATTTGCATCCCAACTAATTCTATTTGTGTTCCTTTCAGCTGACCATCTTGTCAATACGCACATGTGCCAGCTGTGACTCAGGTCCCATAAATGCCTTTTCACTCCCAGTAAACCCACAACCCTGTCCTAGAGGGACCACCTCCAGGGAGGGAGTAGGGTAGTTGAGTCTTCATGGCCCAAGACATGATATATATCAGGGGTGGCCAAACCACAGTTCGTGAACCACATGCAGTTCTTTTACAATTAAAGTGCAGCTCACAGGGCCCCTCACCTCCTATCCTCCCTCCACAGTCTCCACCTCCAGACTGGGGTGGGGTGCTTGTGGCTTCTACCCTGCGATGGGTGGTAGGGCTAGAGGCTTCTGCCCAGTGGGGAGGGGGTTCTCAGGGCTTCAGCCCCATGGGACACATCTGCTGTGGCTCAGGGCTTCAGCCTTGCAGGGAAGGAGGGGTCTCAGGGTGTCAGCAGGAGTGGGGCAGAAGCCCCAACAGGCGCGCTCCATGGGGCAGAAGCCCCGAGTCATACCACAGGGCTGAGGCCCAGCAGACACCTGGCTCTCAAACTTCTGAAGATTGTTTTATGCAGCTTAGAGAGCCAGTAAGGTTGGCCACCCCCTCATATATGTCACTGACTTAGCCATTACCAAGCTGGGCCAAATGTGACCTGGTGACATCCCCATGAAAGGCTCCACAGCCATTTAACAATCTCCAAACTGATCCAGTCCCCCAGGTTGGACATTTTATAGATTTCCCTCTCTAGACATTTTATGAAGCAAACGGGAATGGTCAGCTGAGTTCTCAAAGTCTCCGCCATGCCCTCACCAGCCTCACTGATATTTGTTGGCACTGTTAAACAGAGGAGCACATGGATTTAGCAGTTATGAATGAAGACTATGTAGAGAAAAGAGATGTGCAGTGTTACCTGATGGGCATTCCTTGGATTGGTTCGTGTTCCAAGCTGGATGAGAGACCATGCAGGTTATATAAGTCTCTTTGGGGCTGCTTATCGTGTATGTGCTGAGCACAGTCTCTGTTCCATTGGTTTCAGTCTGTGTTTCAAACTGTGTCCTGTTATGGCTATTTGGGTCCCAAGAGATCAAAGCAGCTGGTTTCCCTGCAGCTGCCTTGCACATAGCGGTCCCGTTACTGTTACATGTCAAGGTCACTTCAGGAGGGACTGCAGGAAAGGGGAAAGGATTGAAGTTAGTTTGCTGCATGTGGGATGACAACTTCCACAGTCCTATAAAAAAGAGCATAGAAAGAGGAGAATAGGAGTGAAGATTGTACTGCAATAAATAGCAAATACCTGTTACAGCAAAAGGGATAACATGGAGTCCTTACAGCTCTTGAAATAGGGCTATCCTTTGAAAGAGACGCGGAGTAAAAACTTTAGGTGTACCATCTGGACTACCATAGTTAATATTCCAAGACACGGCTTTGGGGAAATGAGTACCCCTTCACATGACAATTTATCCTGGTTCAGTCTGAGACATATAAGCTCTCATACACCCTCTGCTGGCACTTTGGAACAAAAAAACAAAACAAAAAAACCTATATTCAAATCAGAACTAGAGAATGTTCTGGGCTAAAGTGGAAAGTGGGAAATACAGCAGAGAGGAGGAAGTGTGGCAACCACAGTAAGCAAAGGTGCATTCCTATAGGCCCTTTCTTTAAACTGTTATTATCGAGTTTCCCAGCTACACCCCACACACTGAATGGACGGACCAGGAGCTCACCTATTATCCAGGGTTTCACTGAATTATCTCCTCGTGATGATTCCTAACAATCTCCCATACTTTTGTCAGTTTTCTCAGGGAGGGTGTGTAGAAATGGGCCTGAATCCAAAAACCCATATCCAAAAAGTTCAGCTCTGGATTCTGATCCAGACTTTTTGTCATGTACTGCGGCTTTCCAGTGGGAATTAGCACAGGGATGTGCATATATTTCTTATCCCTGGTGTGTTTTTGTCCCTCTGTTTTAGTCGATTTTTGCAGTAGTAAATTCTTATGGTTATACTAAGTGATTTAATATACACTTTCCAAAATGATCTGGACCACTTTCAGTATTCTCATCTAGTTACTGCCCTAGTGTCAGCTTGGTCACCAAGATCATCCTCCTTCATTGTGCACAAAACACCACACTAAGCGTGTTCCTAGAAAATAGCCTCTTTACCCTTGAGCCAGAAATGTTACAGGGGTAGGGATGGGAGGAACTGGCTGTCCAAGGGGGCTGGTAATGGGCTAATATAGCCTTTTACTTGTAGCTCATCAGTTCTAAATCAGATCAAGTTTGCAGGAACTGAAAGTCATTACTATCTGCAGTACGTGAATTGAGTTGACCTCAGTCCTTGTGCTGATGGACTTGGTTTACACGTGCCAATGGGCATCCAGCCTCAGAAGAGAGACCAAGGAACAATTAACACGGGGAAGGGGTCTGAACTTCCCTATTCCTAAAAGTGGCCTCACTAAATTGGGTTTAAGATGAATTAACTTGGCTGCGCTTCATGGTCTTTGGAGAGAGGATTTCAGTCTCCAGAATTGTCATGCTGGAATTTCTCACTGTGGCCCAGATCCTCAAAGGTATTTAGGCTCCCAACATCCATTGAAACCAATGGAAGTTGGGAGGATAAATACTTTTGAGGATCTGGGCCTAACTTAACTTTCTAAGAACAGGGGAATGGCTTGGGATGGAGATGGTTGTATAGAAGCCTCTGTACCAAATAGCCAAAGATTGATGTTAACATCAGGTAGAAAAATAGCTCATGCCCAACCTTTCCAGCCATAGAAACCAGGAGAGAGGTTGTAGAGGGAAAGGATGGAATGGAATGTAAACAAGTTGGATTGGAGGAGAGACCTTAATGAACTCACATAAGGGGATTAACCCAGCAGGCATCCTAAACTCCCACGTTTTTAGAGTTCTCTGAACCCATATACTCAACTTTCGAAGAGGAGGGGAGGATTACGTGTCAGACATGAATCTGATTGTGTGTACAACACAGCCTGCTACTTACCTAATACAGTCAGAGTGTAATTTTGAAAGAAAGTTCCTTCCTGGCTTGTAGTTTCACAGATATAACATCCCTCATCTGCGAGTGTCACTTGCTGTATCTGAAGTGCACAACCAGTGTCAGGGCTACATTTCCAACTCATTCTCTCACTGCAGTTTCTGACTGTTGTATTATTATCAGTCCTGTATGACAATAAGCACTGAGTTCCCGTTGTTCTTATTTTACATACTACTGATACCAGATTCGTCCTTGAAATCTGACAATCGATCAGATTAACACTGGAACCAGCTATTTTAGACATCGTGATGTAATCTAGAAAAGATGCAAGAAGAGAAGGACACTTGAAAAGGTCACCTAGAATGTCATTACAGCCATAGAGCTCTGTTTCACTAGGGGTAACATACCTAGTATTATATAGTATTCCATAGTAAAAGCCCACCTCTGCAGATACTAGACCCATCTCTTTGCATCTATAGCTTTAAACAGTGGCTGATAACCTGACATTTGGCAGTGCCAGCAGGCCATCTGATTAACCTCGCTGCTCCCCCACTCCATAGAACCTCCTCTACTTCAATCACTGCCAAGTTTCAGAAGACGTTATTGTGGAGCGGAGCCTGACTGAGGTGCAGGGAACAGCTATATTGGAGTTGCTCCTGGCTTAACTTTCTTCTTGATTTGGCAGCAATTGTGTGGCAAATGAATGATGGGGAGGACATAACATTAGCAGTGTGTCTGTTCTATGCTACCCTTGAAGTAAGGACAACCCAGGAAAAGTAGACATTTCTGAGCTACTACTTCTTACTGCTCCATCCAGTCTACATGGAAAATTTTTACTGGGGTAGCTATATCAGATAGGGGTGTGATTTTTTTTTTAACCAACATAACCATGGCAGTATAAGCACTAGCGTAGATTCAGTTCTCGTGGAAAACAGTTACATTTGGAAAATAGTCTCTATTCAATGTATCTTTCTGCCCCTACTTTCTGGGGCCAAATTGTCCCCAGCTACACTGGAGTGAATCTGAACTAGCTCCTTTGTTTTGAGTGGAGTTATGCCAGATTTACATTGATGTTATTGAGAACCAAATTTGAATGTGTGTATTTGACGTTTATCTGGTCACTTCTCTGGCAATAACAAGTTTCTACTCCTGTTAGGCATGCAGAGCCCATACTGATACAGGAGCCTACTCTGACTCACTGAGCATTGACAAAACTCTCAGCTAAGTTCCAACAAAAAACTCTTTACTGTCAATGGTGGAGTACGAGGAACAGAGAACCCAGCTGCATTTTCAGGTCCCAGGTGAAGTTTGTGGAGCTGGCAGTTAGAAAAATCTTTTTACTGGTAAGAGGAGCAAATTTATCCTGCAAGTGCTGAGAACAAATAAGGAACCTTCCATCTCCTTTTAGAGTTACTATTCTGAATCTAAATTCCACATAAAGTCCTGTACAGCTCGTTTGCATGGTAGAATCATCAGCCCCACTAAGTAATATCAAATGTGTTACAGACCCATGTGGACATAATATTTATAATCTACCACAGAAACTTCACCACTCATTAAAGGATAATTTCAACCTGTTTAGGTCCCCTAAAATTACCTTTCTGGGTGAACTTACTGCATTACAAAAGAAGAAACTAACTTTTAGCCTGGGTCCTCAGTGAGCTACACAATATTTAGATCTTGTCTAACCTAAATTTTTTCTTGGGAAATTTCTTACTGTTGCACTACTGCCATTAGTAACATGGTACAAGCACTAGTGCACATATGCCATACAGCAGGCATATATTTACTACCATGTCATTTAACCCAGAGCAGAGCAGAACTAAACTAGTGCTGGGCAAACTTTATTGGCAAATAGTAAATTTGCTGAAAAATGTGATTACAGGTAACTGACATTATTTGTGAATTTGGCTCAAATAATTTTGGCCAAATTAAAAATGAGGAAAAAATTTGTAAAGGGCTAAACAATTTGTTTTGATATTTCATTTAGAAATGAACTATTTGGTTTTGAAATAGCTTTTCAAATTGACATTTCATTTTGAAAATGTCCTTTCATTCAATCCACACAATTTTTTCCCAGTTTTTCATTTTGATGAGGGGAAAAACATCATTTTGCATTTGAAACAAACAGAATTTTATTTTTAATTTTTCAGCTCAGCCACTGAACTGAAAAACCATTTTATTCCCTCAGCTCAAGTCTAGACTATATGAAAGCAAAAACACTGATGGCTGGTCTACACTAAAACTCTTGCTGTTGCTGTTGCCGATGGAGCTGCAACGGCAGTAATGCAACGTTAGGAGATTTCCTGAAAACGCCTTAGAGACAGTGTGTGGGCATGAATTCCACTTCCCTGTCTGCCTGGGTCACCATCCCACATGCTTTTCTGGTCAGGCTAGTAACCACATGGTCTCTTCTGCTTGGAAGGGGGAGAGCCTCCGTTTGGCAAGCTCCTCCATGGAGGACAAGGGGAAGAGGTATTTTTGCAGTGAGGTGTATTGCTTGTTTGAAGTCACCTGGGAATGATGAATTGCACTTGCTCTTTGGCACAACACTCCTTGCTACTACCAAATGTTACATGGTGTATAAATGAATGGGATTCAGTCCCTTCACAAAGGCCCTGATTTAGCTCAGCATTTAAGCACATGCTTAGTATTAAGCTGGATTGTTCCACTGAACTTGAATGGAACTAGTCACATTCTTAAAATTAAGCACTTGAGCAAGACCTAAGGAGGTTGTGGAAACTCCTTTACTGGAGATTTTTTACAGGTGGCTGGAGAGCCATCTGTCTTGCATGGCTTAGACACAACAAATCCTGCATCTTGTTAGAGGGTTAGACTAGATGACCCTTGAGGTCCCTTCTAACCCTATGGCTCCATGATTCTTTGTTGACAGGAGGTTAATATGAGGACACTGAGTTGATGACCTACCTCACCTACATGAAAGGGGAAAAACCCTTCAGCCTGGAACTGTGGCAATAATCCCCCAGGGTCAAACCCTGGTCACTTCTGTTTATCCTCCAGTGACCTGACAATCACCATCACTTTGGGTCATTCCCAACTTAAAGAGCATGATGCAGTGTAACCCCCTGTGGTACAGGGGCAGTGTCATATCTCACTCTCCACAATGGTCTCAGTTTCTGTGTAGCACCCAAGGACAAATTTTTCCACTCATGGATGCACACCCCTTGGGAGGCAGAGGAACTTGTGTGGTTCCCCTGTGCCACGGAAAGCCTGCATTGGGAGGGTATCTGCAGCATGCTAACCTTGCGCCGGCGGGCTGAATGTGTGAGTTGGGGGCATGCCAGTGGGTGGATGTGTCTAGTGGGTGGATCTCTAAGCAAACCCACCCTTGTATAGCAGGGGTCTAGCAAGCTGTGCTGCTGCTACAGCCTGTGGACTGCTGTGCTATCCACGGAACCTTAAAACCTGCGGGTCCCCTTCTCTCTTCCCATGAAGAGTCTCTATGCAAAACTATTCACTTAGATTTTAAACTTCTTGGGACAAGAAGTACTTTGTACAGCACCTAGCACGATGAAGTCCTGATCCAGGACTAGGGCACCTATGTGCCACCATAATACAAATAATGATGAATAATGATGAGACTTGGGCAGGATGAGAGGATTTGGCCTCAAGTATAAAGTTAACTTCTCCTTCTCAATGTCTCACAGGGTGATGGATGTCTCCGGGCTCCAAGTTATGCCAGTACTGTACAGCACCAGGCCACCCTCTTTCCCCTAACCACTTAGTGATGGCCATTAGATCAGGAAGTACGTTACCATTAGCAGATTTTGGACTTTGTGTGCTCTGGAAATCTTGCTTCTTGCCAGGGTTTGAATTATTTCCTTGACTGGGCTCGGTATCAGATCTGATAGAATTTCTTGCCTGTGAACCTTTATATAAGGAAAAAAAGGAGTATAACTTTCAAATCAGAAGGGAAACAAAAAAAGTCTCTACCCTGCTGGTTGCTGACAATCCACCTCTTCACGATATGTCCTGAGAGTGTTGTTGCGATGGAGAGCTGAGTGGGAATGTGATATCATGCAAAGGACTAGGAGGCACAACTCGGGGCTGGGGCCGGGGGGGGCGTGTCTAATCCAAACTGTGCTAAAGGCTTCATCTGTGACCCTGGGCACATCACTTAGTCCTTTTACGTTTCTCTTTCTCTGTCTCTTAGACTCTGAAAGCACTCGGGTTGTGAAAAATCCACCCTATGCTGACCTAACCTCTGGAGTAGATGCAGCTGGGTTGCCATAAGAATGCTTCCATCAACCTAGCAACCATCACTTGGTGAGGGGATATTCCTACAGCTGCAGGAAACCCTCTTCCATTGCTGTAGGCTACATCTACCCTATGGGGTTATGCCAGCAGAGCTACGGCACCATAGTTGTGACACTATAATCCCCTCAGTGTAAACATGGCCTTACAATGGGGATAATTGTAACCTCCACAGGTCATTGTGTGGCTTGGTTCATCAACGGTCATGGAGATTTTTTTAGAACAAAAGGGATAAGTCACTGCAAAGTTGAAATGAAACCATTATTATTAGATTGTGTGGGGGAAAACTGTAGCTGGCTTCATCTTTATCATGATGGCTAAACTCTTGTCATTATTAGGGCCGTACCAAATTTACAGCTGTGAAATCTCATCTTCCCCCCTGAAATCTGGCACCCAGCCGGGGGCTCCTACCCTGCACCCTGTAAACATCTGAAAATGTGAAATTGACCAAAATGGACTGTGAATTTGGTAGGGCCCTAGTCATTATCCTATGTAATGCTATTCAAAGTGGAATCTTTTGTGGTTAAAGAATCAGAAAAATAAGATACCGAATTAGGACCTTTCTTTCTTTTACTAAAATCCTTTGAGAATGATTTGTAACTTACGAAGTGAATACAATTCATTTCATTTTTACCTGATAAC
Source organism: Mesoclemmys tuberculata (assembly GCA_007922155.1). Classification (NCBI taxonomy): domain Eukaryota; kingdom Metazoa; phylum Chordata; order Testudines; family Chelidae; genus Mesoclemmys; species Mesoclemmys tuberculata. The sequence goes on from ML675651.1 coordinate 616,745, forward strand.
ACACACCTACACGTGTGTGTCTTTTCTCAGTATTTGGAGAACTGTAACTATATGTAATCCGAAGGTGCAGAACAGAAAATTCCCAAGATAAAACCACATCCTGCTAGTCCTGGGGACAGATGTAGCAGTAGGCGTGCCCTGCTTACAATCTATTATTGTTACTTCAGCTCAGATAGTGACAAACAAGGCTGGGTCCACGCTGACAGCGGCAAATTCACTGCCGTCAGATTGATTGCTCTGGATCAACTGAGCGGTCTGTGTAGACCCGCTCAGTCGATCCAGCAATCGACGCAGGAAAACCACCTTGGTAAGTGGCATAGCACTGCATGGAAGGGAATGCCGTCGAAGGGAAATCTGTAACTCTCACAGGTTTTACTGGTGACTGTCGGGGATATAGGGTTAAAGTATTTCTTTGTGGCTTTCAATGTTCCCCCTTTACTGACAAATGGGGATAATATTTACCTCCCCTCCAAGGAGTGCTGTTGGGATAATTATTCCATTAGTAGTTGAAAAGTGTTTTGAAGATGGAAATCCTAAGTGCGTCCTCATTTTCTGGTGCCTGTTCTATATTTATTTTTTAAATGTTTGTACACAAAAATCTCCCTCCTACAAATCTTGGCCCATTTTATTAAATTGACTTCTGCCTTGTGACTACACAAGCAATGCACTAGAAATGACCAGGGGCTTTTTTGTTGTTTTTTATTTCATTTTATTTTTAAATATATGCAGATTGTTGTGAGTAAGTGAATTTCAATGAAAGATTCTTGTGCAATGGTTGTTTCTAACTCAGACAAAGTCATCAGAGGAGGAAACGAGAGAGGCTGAATGTCTCATGATGGGATTCTTGATTTTAGTTTTGTGAAAGTCTCTTAAAATGAATTGGAGAACAAAGAGCTTCCTTGCCTGACTTATCATTGTCAGGCGCATCAGCGCGGCAGGCCACGTCATCAGTCCCACTGGCCTCGGCAAAACATGACTAAGCAAATATAAGAGTTCAAATGGACTCTGGCGGCTGGGCTGCTTTGCACTCACTGCATGACAGTGACCATCTTGGACACCTTTCTTGACAAATAAATGTGACACCAGTTTACTGGCTTATTGGACCTTCCTCTCTTAAATCACCCTCCTGCGATGTGGTATAGTTTCCCCGAGACCATGGCTCTCCTTCAGCAGCAAGAAAGGAAGAAGTGAAAGTGGTGCTTCCTGCTACACCTTTTCATCAGCTTCTGTCACAAATGGCCAGGAATGAGTCAGGTACAAATCACTCAGTGTCCACAAGCCACATCAGTCAGCTTGAAAGCTGCTGAACCGTGTTTGTGTAAAATCGTCTTTTTTAGGGTTACATTAAAGTGGTAGCATGGCTCTGAATTCCCCTTTATCTTGTTTTAATGAGAAGGTTTTTAGAGGGGCAAGATTGTTTAAGCAGGAGTCTAAGATATTCTGGACCTGAATCTCATGTACACTAGGCCAGTTTACACCACTCTACTTGGGACCTTAAACTGGGGGTTTCTATAATAATGTGCTTTCTCTTAACGGCCCCTTTAACTGCCAGAGTGGAGTAGAGAGGCCTTAATGTAAGTAAGAATCAGGGTCTTTATTCCTAGTTCTGCCATTGATATAATGTCTGGTGCTAGAAGCATGACCTTTGTGTCTGTGTTTCCCCATCCATGAAATGGAGGTAATGCCTACCTCAGAGGCATATTGTTTAGCTTAATTAATTAATGTTAATAAAGAGGTTTGAAGGCCTCTGATTAAAGTTGCTGTAGAAGGACAAAGTTTTTTTTTTAATTCGCTCAGGCAATTATCTCCTGTCAGAGCCCCATTAACCTTTTCCCAGGAAACAGCTAACACGTGGTTTGTTTCCCCATGATGGCACTAATCCACTTCTGAGCTGGAGAGAGCCTGAGGACTGGTCTATTCAGAGAACTTACACAGGCATAGCTACGTCTCTCAAGTGTGTAAAAAAAAAAAAAGCCACCCCCCTAAGAGACATAGCTATGCCAACCTTACAGCGTGTGTAGAGAGTGCTAGGTCGGCCTAGCTACTGCATCTCGGAGATGGATAAACTCCAGTAATAAGAGAGCCCTTCCTGTCGCTGTAGTGAGGGTCTATATTGGAGTGCTGCAGTGGTGCTGCTGGAGCGTTTTAAGTGTAGACATACCCTGAAGGAAAAGGTAGGGTTTGGTAAAGGATTTGGATAGCTTTGTCCAGCCTGCAGCCATCTTCATTCTCTAGATCATCATGGTGGGGGGAACTGTGTGTATCCTATACCAGGGAGAAGTGCTCAAAGGTGATTTCTTCTCCCCTTTACCATACAATGGAGTGAAACGCTGCGTAACACTGAGTCCAAAGGCTGTAGTTTCAGATAGTCTCAAATGGGATGGGCTAAATCATGTGTCTCACAAGCTAAACAGGATTGGGCTGGTCACCATTTAGATGAGAGGCCTACAAAAAAGACCCAGGTGCTATCAGGGAGTGATGTTGGCCAAATTCCAATTCTGTATCCCTAAATCTCCCCACAGTTTCAATTGGATATGAGATTCTTCTTCACTTCCTCCCCCAAACTGTTGTGAAGTGGTATTGGGTATTGCTATTTTTGCCCCGAAGGTGGCTGTGCTGTTGCGTGAAGTGATTTATGTGCATCTGTCTATAATGTGCTTTGGGATCCTTCAGGATAACCAATTGTCTCTAAATAGAAATTGTCCTCAGCCTTATCCTCCTCCCAGTTCATCAGCCATAAATGATATATTTCCTATATTTGGGGATGTTCAGACTTGAAATGGTTTTGGTTGAGACCTGTTGCTGGGCCAGATATGGTAAGGTCCCTTTGTGCTGCCGGGATCTTAAAGCAGCTCTAAAGGGGTTGCTGAGGGTTCCTTTAGGTAATTATTTATTATTTTATGTCCTGAAGCAGGAGGGCTTATATTCCTCAAACATTTTTATCCTTTTGTTTTGGATGGAAACAGCCAGGGCACACAGTATGCCATAATGTCACTCCATTGAAGATGGTATCTTGTCTTCCAGAATCTCAACTTTCATTTGAAAAAAGAGAGTCTATAGCTGTTATGGTGGCAAAGACTTTTAAAAAATGTGAATTTGGGGCTTGTCTATACAGGGAAATTGAGTGGCAAAACTATGCTGGTATATGTTTACTGGTATTACTCCCTGTATAGATAGACAATTTTGTTCCAGAATAAAAGTGATTTTCTTCCAGTTTACTTTGTTATTTTGGAAGTGGTTTGTTATATCAGAAAAACCTGTTCTTATCGCAGAAGATGAGTGTCCAAATATATACCAGTATAACTATTGTGGTGTAAATTCACACCTTACCTTATACCGGTTTTACTTCCTGTGTGTAATCAATACAAAAAGGTCTGCAGAGAGCTTGAACAACAGATCTGAGAAGTGTGATGTGTCCTGTTCATCTCAGTAAGGAATTTATTCAGGGATGACCATTTAAATGTCAACTATTTCATTCCCTGAGTAAGCGAGGAGATGGAGGATCAAAGTGTGTCGTAATGTACGGTGAGCAATTTTTCATTTTTGTGTCACATGTCAGTGACACTTGGTAGATAGCACCACTTTTTTTTTTTTTTGCTCAGCCAGACGGAGCCCAGCCCAAGGAACCTAGCACAGCCTACGGGCCCCAATCAGGGGAAGCCAAGCTCTAGAAGCCCAGTCCAGTGCACCTCAGAGAGCTGCACGATCATATTTGATCTGCACAGATCTAGTGTAAGCAGTATTTCATTATGGAGACTCGCGTGGATGGAGCTTATGTTATGGGTGGAGGTTAGAAGAGTACAGCTACTTCCCCCCGCCTCTTAGCCTTGATCTCCAAACCTCTCAAATTCCTCAATAGTCTCTAACTTTGACTCACCTCAGTAACTCTGTACCATTTCCAAATGTTGCCACTTCCATGTTCAACCCACATGCCAGTCGTTAATAACAGCAAACATTTGTAAATGTTTAACAAAGTTCAGTGGCATTGGTCCTAGTTTAAGTCTTTGGGGTGCCCCACCATTTACACCTTTTCTTGTTGAAAATGGGCCTTTTTACCTCCTTTTTAATTTTTTTATCAAAGAGACACAGTCATTTTAGAAGTCATATGTATGTCTTGAAAATTTGTCAGCTACCACATGCAAAATCTAAGATTACTGTAGCTGAAAGCAATTGGGGAAAAATATTTTTCTCTCCTTTTTTCGTTTGTTTACGTTGTGCATTTGACAGCAGGATATAGTCAGTTTCCCTAGTTCCCATGTATAGTCAAAGACTTAGTCATCTCCTCCTGATTCTTTGAGTCTGTCACACAGTGAAAGGAGAGAGAAACATTTTTTAAAAAAGGAACATATGATAGTAAAACTGCAGGGGATTTTGGGGACAGGTGTAGAACCTGAAAAGACTTTTAACGCTTTTCAAACTGAGTAAATTTCAAATTGGTGAAATTCGATTTCTAATTCACGACTGAATTTTTATCTCATGCCCAGAGACTATTTAAATTTGCTTACGAGCCTCTTTAGGAAACTGCAGCTTTTTAAGAGATTTTGCCCTCTAAAGAGACTGATGATTTTGCTCAGAGATAGTCCTGTTGTACACTGAGTCCCTGAAGCAACAACTCTCTTTAACTTTTCAGTACATTCCCCCACGCACAGCAGATTGGAACATATTAAAATTATTGGCATAACAAACTCACACAATGATGCACCACAAGCAGAAGGCTGACTGCATCATGAAATGGATGTTCCATGAGTCACAGTAAATTGCAATTCAAGGGGCAATACTTGCTGCTTGGAAGAGGCCAGGTGTAATATGCTGAAGATGCATAGTCTTTCATCTCTTTCTATAATCTGTCTCTGTGTATCTGTGACACTAAGAAAGGCTGGGCTGGGAGAAGGTAAAAGACAGACAACGGATTCCTGGTATAACTCGATGGCAGTGAATGGAGTTACACCAGGGATGACCATGTCCCAAAGTGTTTGTGAAACACACTTATCCTCTGAATGGCAGGCTGTTTTTTTTCAGTTGTAGGAGTAGGTGTGTATTACTAGTAGTCTGTTGGTAGGCCTCCCTGCAGCTGTGAACTATAGGGCATAAGGGTTCAATTGCTTGCTGAAGGGATCACGCATAAATGAGGACACTTGGTGTCTTGGTATCACCTTCAGCTCCCTGTTCCCACCCCCACATCCAGGCTCTTGAGTCTTTGACAATCGCTCTAAACCCATGATTCCTATTCCATCCCTGTCATGGTAACCCTAGTCTATTTAGTCATCTCTCGCTTCCTTTATATCAGCTTCCTGCTTTCTCATTTCCCAGCTTCTCCTTTCATTCCCTTGCAATCATCTGCCTTTTCTGCCACTGTTACCATGCCACTCCTCTGTGTGAATCCTTCCCTTGCCCCAAAAAGCTCCTTCTCACCATTACTGACAAATTACTAAATCATTCCTCATGAAGTCATCCCCACCTTTGGTTTCCCCTTTGTGTCCCATCCTTGGTCTGTCTATCATTAGACTGGAAACTCCCCAGGCAAAGGAGTGACTTTAGCTATACGTACTGTACAGTGCTGAGCATAATAACAAAGCTAAATAATAAATCCAAGCTTCTTGTCTTCATCTTCAAGGCTAAACACAACTCTTCACCTTCCAAAAGTCTTCTCTTATTTTGTCTTACTACCTTCTCATTCCCTTGAACCTGCTCAACCCTCACTCCTAAACACTGTGCTTGTCTTTGCACCTTCTTCCATGACACCAGAATGCCTGGAATTCCCTCTTTCTATTTGGGCTCTGAAAAATCTCCCTCTTCTCCTTCGGATCCTTCCTGAAAACTCACTTATTAGGTGGAGTCTTCCCAGTGACACTTCAACAATGTAAGAAGCACATAACCTAATCCTCAGGCCATCTTTAGGCTGGGAAAGGTAGGCTATGTTTTAATCTGGACACACCCTAAAAGGAAGGCTGCATCACTTAAACATGGGCCTGTCATCCAGACAGCCAACATATAGTGTAATGGGTTGGAATCGTTCATTCTTCATGACACTGAGGGCCAGTCCTCAATGGTGTAAATCATCGTAACTGAACTGAAGTCAGTGGAGTTAAGAGATTATACCAGCTGAAGATCTGGTCCCTAAACTGTAAACTATGTAAGACAAGGCCTGTGTTTCTATGTTTTCTTCCTCTCCAAACAACGTGACCATACACCAGGAGATATCTGATGTTTTCTTACTCAGATACCTCCCTGTATTCTGTCCACTTCAGGCTTTGAAATTTGAATCTGTGCTTTTATTATAGCACTAATGTGGCCACTAATCAGGCTTTGTGCAGATGAAGTGTACAAGGACTGAGGTAATCAGGGACCCACGTCAGCCTCAGTGTGAAAACCCCTCTGTACCTTTTACTTCAGTCTCTCTCATGAATTTCACCCAAACTGTTCCCTTTATTTTTCTAATTGAGATGGCACTTTTATTGGTTTATAATGTTCAGAAACAATTTCATTTAAAGCCAAAATGTCTCATGTTTGCAGTCCAGAGAGGAAATCAATTTGCAACCTTTGAAGAAAAATCTATTCCTAGATATTTGATTTTTTTTAATCACTTATTGAAATAGATTTTTTTCTACTTTATTTTTTGTCTTTTTACTTTGCAGGAAAATTTTTTTTAAAAGTCCATGAAGGCTGCAATTTTAATCCGATAAAGTCAGAATTATAGTGCTAAATCAGTCCTCACTGAGCACTATTCCCGTAGATACAAAGAGCATTAAAGCAGGGAAGGGAGTATTTTCTCCAGCATAGATGAATCCTCACATGGCCTAAATGCGACGTTCTGCCTAGCAAACAACTACAAAAGGCCTTCCATTTTTTTTCCTCACTGAAGAAATGGACATGGAGCATTTTATATGATGCTTCATAGCCTCCATCTAATTTCAGTTCTACTCCTCCAGGGAGAAATGAATTTTGTGCTGTTGGTTATGTTGAAATTGCACCTCTTCCTGGAATCTTAGATGCTGAATCTGACTTTCTTGACTTTGTCTGATTAAAACCTTAGATTTTGTATGTCTGACTAAATACTGTACGTTTTGTGATCATTGAAAGAAAGATCCTGTTGTAATGTATATGTACAAATTGGCAGAGTTAAGGTGTCTGTGGTGTCTTTAGTGCTTAATGTCCTCACTTTTGTGCAGTTAAAAATCTCAATCATAATAGTTTTGGGGTTGGTTTTTTTACATAATAATTTCTTTGGATTTTTCTAATAAAGGATGAAGCTGCTGTATGAAACACATAAGGCCTTTGACTTCCCTTCCCTTTCTGTACATGTGAATGATCGCCTCTTCAAAAACAAAAAATAACAGATGTGAGTTTTCAACTGTGTGTACATACGTATACATATGTCAGAGTTAAAAATGTAAAATACTGCATGTGGTCAAGATGCTATTTTCAAACCTCCTTACTGCTAGGGCTTCAAAACTAGCTTCATATAAGCACAGCAGTCCTTGGTCAGGACAATGTAAATGTTATCTCTGAAGTTCTAAAACAAGATATGCCTTTAAAGAATTTTTGTGTGTGTAGAAAGTTATCTGAAAATGTCTCAGCTGTACATGCACTGGGCTCAAGGACGCCCCTAAGCCTGTGGACTCTGAGCACATGGAAGCCCAAATGGAGAAATCAGAAAGGAGTTGCCTTGGTCTTACTACCTGCTCTGCATCAGCCTCCTGCCTTCAACCTTACGAAGCAGCGTGGTCCAAGTGATAGGACACTCAAGATTAGGTACTGGTTGGAAATTTTCTGTCAACTGTTTTTCTGTGGGAAAATTGAGTTTTTAACTAAACATTTGTTTTTTGTGAAAAGTGATCTGCTTTCCATGGAAAATTTCATCTTTTTGTCCAAAATGAAAAAATAAAATAAAATTCAAAGACCTTTTGGCTGAGAGGTTTTCAGGATTTTGACTGAAAATGAAATTGAGTGAAAATGATTTTTTTTCTTTTTTTGTCAAAAATTTCCTTGAAAAGAATCCTCATTCTCTGACTAGCTCTGTTTAAGACTGTGGGGTTTTACCCTTGACTCTGCCATGAGATCACTGTTATACCTTGGGCAAGCTGCTTAATAATCCTGTGTAAAAGTATTTCCATCTGTAAAATGGAACTAACTTACCTCTCAGGGGTGCACTTGAGAAGTGAGACCCATCTTAGGAGCCGATGTTTGAACAGCACAGCACATTCAACCAGTTCCTCACTGCTAGTATGTATACTTAGCATTAACACTTCAGGCTTTTGTGACTGGTGCATGAGGCTCCCTCTCATTGCTTTAATGATGCATTTCTGGGGTATGCTTTGGGATGCGCTTGCTCTACAAATACAGGTGAAGGGGAGCTGGTGGACACAAGCTGGAGCAGCTAGAAGTCTAATAAAACTGAGACAACTGCCCTAAAAGGTTAGGAAGCACAACCATAGATGAAAAAGTTTTCACTACAGAAGCTGTTTTAGATCAAACGCTGACAGATGCTTCTTATGGTAACAACTCCCACCAGCTCTCAGAATGAATCTCAGGACTGCTCACTACTCCCTACTTAGGCTTGCCTGCCTGTGCTCAGAATGAAACTGAAGACCTCCACCCTACCGCTACCACCAGCCTCCCTAACCAAACCCAGACTGGACCCCTTCGCTAAGACTCAGAGTTCACAGACAGGGCTGCACACACCATTCTCGGTGTGATCTATAGTCTGTTCAATAAACCAACTTCTCAGCTGACAGGAATTTAAAGATACAGGTGAAGAGCTTCTGGCAGCTGATAATTGTTAACTATGTATCAGTCATGGTTGCTAAGTAAACCAGATAAATGGCACATGCCCAGTGACAAAAGGCCTAATGATCATAGGCAGATGTAGTGGATGAAAAGCAGGTTTAAGATGCCAGTAACAATACATAAACTACAGAGTCCCTTTAATGAAATCAGCACTGGTAGGTACAACATTTATGTGAAGGAAACAGCCTAGCACATTCCCCTTTCTTCCATCCCTAGCAGTTGGTTGGTCCCAAAGAGAAGTCAAACTTACCCATTGTTACCATGGCCACTGAGATGGTGAGCAGAACGAAGGCACAAAAAGTCTTCCCAACAAAATTCATATCAGCTTTTGCTTTCATTGCTCACGCAGCTCACTCACTCCCATCCATCCTCCTGTAAGCACAGCTGCAGACGTGGGATGTTGCCCTGTGAGACCGTCTGTCCTTACCAGCCAGTGTCTCTGCTCCCTTTTCCACTTCTCCACTCTGACTCCGTGTGCTCCTGGCTGATTAGCTCCTTGGGGGTGGAGAGGCTCCTTCTTCTGCCTTTTCATAGCACCAGGCTTCCTGTGCTGAGAGCCAAAGCAAACATTGAGGAAACAGATTGAGCAGCTATGCCTTCCGTTCATTGGCTCTCCTCTCAGTGCTGATGTATGAAGATAAACTCCACAGCAGAGCTCAGAATGGAGTCAAAATGAAGCATATTCTTCAAGTTTGGGCTTACTATCAGTGAGGGAATTTTAATCATAGGGAGTTGGGGCAAACATATTATCATATAGTAATAATAGTGTGCTCAGCACTTCACAGACAAGAAAAGTTCATTCTCTGAAGGGCTTCCATTCTTAGACCTTATACACAATGACTTCCTTTAACAATTGCCCCCTCAGGATGTTTTCTGTACCTGGCAGGATCAGGGCCTTAATCCTGTTCTTAAACAAAGAGGCCCACTCAGACCTCAGAGGAGAGAATACATAGTGAGGAAAAAGAAAAGACTCTTCCTATTTTAAGTTTTGGGCACAAGTTCTTTAGCCTTCCAGGCTTGTCAGCTGTCTCCCCTCCTCTCTGCCCCATCTCTCAGGTTGAAAGATGTTTGTCTTTCAGCTAAAGCAATGACCCCCTCTCTCCTCTTCTACCCTGGCCCTCCCAGGTCAGGTTCTGCGCTGGCTGCTTCTCTCTTAAGACAACAGCATTTCACATGCAGAACTCTCTGATCCAGCAGAATTGCCGGGCTTCCATAGGGCCAAAGGTACAGCCCAAAATAATTAAAATAAAAAATGACAATCAAAAGGGAGTAAAGAAAGGAAAGAAATTGAAAACACCAAGAAATAAAACTTTTCAAGTCTCCATCAGCAACTGGAAGCCCAAAGCCTATTCAGTCATCACCCAATTGCCATGTATTGTAGTCAGATGCTCCCCTGGCCAGTTTCCTCTGGTCAAGATGCATTCCAAAGAATGACCAACTAGTGGAAGGAGAGAATGAATAAGTTCATAAGCCCTTTATTTATACCCTGCATGGGCATTTTTCCACTAATCCTTTAAAACCCCAACATTTTTGTTTTTGTGACTGTTAACAGAGATATAACAAAAAGCAGATCGAGTAGAGAGGGTGACGTGTTTTGTTAAGCCCATGACTTTGCTATGTAATTTTTGTGGTTACTTGGTTAACACTTCTTGGATATAGTGGGACCAGGATTTATAGACTTTCTGAGAAAAGTTGGGGGCATATTGAAGAGAGGAGAGATGGAGGCAGAACAGAACAAGCCAAGGAGTGGGTTGCAAGTGTCAGATTAGCATACAGGAAAGAGCAGGGAAGAGAATTGTCATAAGAGATCAGTTCAGTGGTCCATCTAGTCCACCATCCTGGCAGTGTCCAGTACTAAATGCTTCAGAGGACAGTGCAAGAAACCACAGAGTGGACAATTATGGATCATCCTTCCCCTAGAGGCAGTTTTTTTCCTAATCTCTGCACGTGAGGGATAGTTTATGCTTGGAAGCAGGATAATTTATTGCATTTACCATTTTTTTAATCCTGCCTAATGTTACTGTTCTCATTACCCATAAAAAGATCTAGGCCTGAGCTGTTGGCCTCAATAATATCATATGGCAAAAAGTTCCCTGGGTGAATTATGTTATATTAAAAAAGCTTATCTTCTTTCTAGTTTTAAATGTAATTTAGTTGAATGCCCCTTGTTCTAGTAGTATGAGAAAAGGTAAATAGGAGCACCTGATTTATCTTAATTATGCCTTCATTGTTTTGTATACAGGTACCTCTAGTATACTCCATCTTACTCATCTCTTTTGAAGTAAACAGTCCTAGTCTTTCTTCATACATAAGTCTCTAATAATTTTTGCCATCTGGCTCTGTCCCATTTCTATTTCTGCTGTATCCTGGGGTGACCACAGCAGAGCACAGTACTACACAGGAGGACGTACTATTGTTTTATAATATTTTCCATTCTGTCCCTTATATGTTTGAACATTTTGTTTGCTTTTTAGATCTCTGCTGTGCATTGGGTAGAGGTTTTCCCTGGATTGCTCCATTGCCATGCAGGCCTATTTCCTGAGCCATTACCGTTTACCTAGGAATCAGTAATGATGTGAACAGATAATATGCTTATCTCAGAGTGGAAGGACAGGAAGGGGGTGGTTGACTGGAGACAAGTTAAGAGACAAAGGTTGAAAGAGAGGTAGGGAAGATATAAGCTGTACCGAGCCTGGTTCATGAAGGAAAAGGAGCTTGAATTTGATGCAGAAGCCAAGGGGATTTGAAGAGGAGCTAGACATGGACAAACAGAGGCAGGCAAGGCAGATGATTTGTGTGGAAATACTTTGGGTGGATTGAAGGGTATGGTGGGAGGTAGTTACCCTGTGGGGGTCAAGAGAGGAACCCTTCTGGTTCAACAGCATCCCACCCCAAATTAAAACAAAGAAAATGCCCTGCTACCCTTCCTTGTGCTGTCTGGGGTTATCCAGGACAATCAGGGTTAAACAACTGGATTGGTCTGGCAGGTGGACATTGCTGACCAGCTATTTAGGAGCTATGGAACCTGCTGATCTTTTCCAGGAGAGGCCTGGGAGCTCAGAGAACCAGCCAGGGAGTTGACTGCAAGGCTATTAGACCAGAGAGCTCAGAGCTGGTGAGTCTTCTGGGCTCTGGGACTCCTCCTTTTCTTGTAAAAAGACTGTCCTGGAAACAAGGGACCTTGGGATCCAAGACACAAAAAGACTGAGATGGAAGTTACGTTTTGTCTTGATGCTGCACCCCAGAGAATGGAGATGCCTTTGCCTTTTCTCAACCAGAATCTGGTGTACCTGTTACACTGGAGGAGCTTGGCTCTTTTACACAGGAGCTGGAGAGAGCAGTACGACAGGGAGGCCAGTGAGGAGGGCCTAGAAGTCAAGGGGAGGGAGGATCAGGGCCTGGATAAGTGTGGCTGGAGAAGGAAGGATGGAATTTGGAGATCGAGCAGAGGGGAAAATTGAGAGGATTTACTGACACCGTGAATGTGGGGAAACAGGAAGGGTGAGAGTGGGGAGTTGATTGTGATGCCTGAGATAGTACAGAAATTGGAGGAGTTGCCAGCTGGGCTAGGGAATGGGGAAGAAGAGAGAAAGGTCTGGCAGGAAATGGGAGGAGCTTGGTTTTCATGGCTTTGAACTTGAGCTGGTGGTGGGTTGTCCAAGAAGAGTCCGAATGAGGAGGGGGAGGTTAGGGTGCTGAGCTAGACCTGAGCCATGTGTATTAGATGTAGTAACTGAAGTCATCAGGCTGCATGAGGTTACTTCTGGGTAATGCAGAGAGGGGAAAAGAAGAGAGCCAAGGACTGAGGATTGAGGGTCACGAACAGAGAGCAGAAGGGAGGAGGAAGAGCCCCCACTGGAGAGATGGACGAAGCAATTGGAGAAGGAGGAAGAACACCAAAAGAGCACAAAGATTCTGAAGCCACAGGGTGGGGAGACAAACTCAGAGATGTGATGATTTCCTCTGATAGCATCCCTTCAGATAGCAGTACAGTCCTGACAACAGTGTAGTCACATGCACCAGACTGTCCTGAGAGGCCTCGGACTACACGTTTTGCTGGGTTGCAAGGTTTTGCTGCAGCACTACAGCAAAGAGTCCACACAAGGACCATTTCTCAGAAATCGTATGCAGACATGACAAGTTGCCAGTCCCAGCCAGCTGTTGTCTGTTCTTGTAGCTGAAGTATGGGTTCTGCATTGTGGTTTTTAACGTGGGTTACGTTAGATCCACTGTCTGTTTATTATAGTATTATCAGATATTATTTGAGATATGCACAGTCTGTGACCGGCTCTGTTTGAAGTGGTTTTGCTCAGTCTAAAGCCTTTCCTGACAGCAGAACTCATTGTAATAATGTGTTCAATATGTAATGCATGTGCAGGATTTGTGAAGATACGTTTTAACTATCAAAGTGTAGAAAGGAAATTAGTTTTTGGGAGTAAAGTTACCACTTAATATATCCTGCATGTTGACAGGGGGTTATTTTGTCAGATCTTCACTTGGTGTAAATTGGCATAGTTTCCTTGACTGCAGAGGATCTGTCCTATTGTGCCAACCACTGCATCCCAGAGTCCTGGGCCTTGAGACCCAAAAGAGTGATGATGTGTCTAAGTGAATTGGACATAAAGAGATACATGTGAAAAGTCACATCAGTCAAGGGTGCCGGTTTCTGCATTATTGATACTCTCACCGGGCTGCCCAGAACACACACAACAGCCCAGCACTGAGATGCGTTGCTCTTGCCTGTGGACTTGGCAAGAAGGCTGCATTTGCATTCCAGTGCACAGTGCACCACTCCCCACAATACGTCTATTTAATGAACCTTTACTCCCCTCCAGACACTAAAAGGGCTGGAGCGGCAAGCTTAATAGCAAATTTCCTGTCTCTCGATTTGCAGAGACTTAAAATGTATTGATAATTCTTTTCCACCTCTGTCAACTTTACTAAATGATTTGGCTTTTTTTCATTTCTAAGCTTTTTCCCCCAATGTTAAAAAAGTGGGAAAAATGAATTTGATGGGTTTGTTGTGTGTGGTCATAAAAGTGAATGAGCAAAAGCATTAGGTGGAACCATTTTTTGTGCAGGCAGATGCTGTACAAACTTCTTCAACAAATAAGTCAGCCAATGACCCTCAATCCTGACCGTCAGCCTCCCAGATATTCTAGTCCTGGTCTCCCCCCAGCACAACTCTTCCAATGCTCCTGAATTTTGACCTACAGCCTCCTGTTAATTCATCTCTGAGCCTCACTCAGCTGTGCCAGTGCCCCTCAAGCCAGCCCTACAGCACCCTACTATTCCTGTCATAGTCCTTGAAAGAGTTCTGCCAGAACATCTTGAATCTAACCTGCAAACCCACCTGAAACATGATGGCAAAGGCAGCTACAATAACACTCTTCAGCTTCAGCTGTTACCTGCAGCTGCTGTAAATGATGTCACGCCATGGTCTTTTCCTATTGTTTCTGTCCAACAAATAACAACAAACTCTGACCAACCTGTTCCCCTAGCAGAGTGATACAGTGAAACGCTGAGGAGAACATTACATAGTAAAGATGTTGGGGCTGTTTTTGAAGCAGTTTCGTAGGTGCTCTGTGGTTAGTTGGTATTGTTTATTCCCGGAAACACCCACACACCTGAAAGTCTTGAAGAGAATATGGTTTCTTTTGTGACTCCCACGGGAGGGTAGGGGGGCAGAGTGCAGCACCCCCAAATATCAAAGAAGCTTTTATTTAATATCAAAACTGAAATGACTGAGCTCTGACTGGGTGCCGTTAGCTTCTTTTCTTTCCAGTTGAAGGACCAGAATTGTTTTGAACTTGAATCTACAGGTTTAAATTCCTTTGTTGTGGTATGCATTTTATATACTTCTAAATAGACTGAGAATTTTCTGCCAGCATTTCAAGGCAGGTTTAGGGGAGTGGGGTTATAAGTAAATCTATTTGCAAACCCCGCCTCTTCTCCCCTGAGGAGGCTTGGAAGCGCTGTCTCTTACAATCCTTCTGCTTCCAGCATGAAATACCTACTTTCTCAAAGATTTATAGGAGCAGATCCTCAGTAGGTGTAAATTCTCATGGTTCCATTGAAGTTAATTTTAAGGCTAGATGGGACCATTACGATCCTCTAGTCTGACTTCCTGCAGAGCAACCGCCGCAGAACATCACCCTTTTACCATCACCAGAACATTCCTTCTTTTAGTCCAATAGCTCAGCTATGAACTAGAGCCTATCGTTTAGAAAGATTTCTTGTCCAACCAACACTGCTGCCGGCTGGGCAAAGGGATCTGAGCACATTTGTAAAGGAAGGGGGCCTGATGACTGAGTCGTGAAACCCCACGAGGAGAGGAAAAGACTCAGACCAGAGAAGGCTGGACGACTTGCTGAGAGTGGAGGGGACTGGTGAGAGAAAGGAAGCAGGTAGCTATTTCCAGGAAGTGCACTGCTCTGTCTTTGGGTCTCCAACACGCCGGGAGCCAACTTCTGTTCCATTGGTCATGGGGAGAATCATGCAGGAGGCTCATACCAGAACAGGGTCAGATGTAGTAAGACCAAAGTCCTGACCAAGTGTGGTTACTAAAGATCTCATGGAACTTTTTCAAGGGTCGGGATGCTTTCTCTGGTGTCTTGGTCAAATTTCTACACAGTTAATTACACTCTGTCTCTTTATATCCCTCTGTAGTTTCAATGCCATACATGGGAATTACCAGACTAGATCAAACCTGAGATCCATCTAGTCCAGGATCCTGTCCCTGACAATGGCTAGATCCAGATGTTTCAGATGCAGGATGATCAGGTAGCAAGTGTGAAAAATCGGGATGGGGTGAGGAGTAATAGGAGTCTATATAAGACAAAGCCCCAAATATCAGGACTGTCCCTATAAAATCAGGACATCTGATCACCCTATTCCGATGAAGGTGTATGAAACCTCTTAAGCCTTAATAGTTAGAATGGGTTTAAGCCCTGACACAAAGTTTAATATTTCTTTCAAAATGTATGTTTGCACTACTATAATTCAAAATATTCATATAAATGTCTAATCCTGTTTTGAGTCTTGTTAAGATTTTGGCCTCTGACATAAAGTGGCAGTGAGTTTCACAGCCCAACTGTGCACTGAGTGAAAAAGTATTTCCTTTTATTCATTTCTAATTTGCTACATTATAATGCCTTGCTCTTGTGTTATCAGGCAGGGAGAAAAAAACTCCAGGTAGTATTCACTTATTTCCCAAAACTTGCTTAGTTTTTAGCATTACTGTTGTTACTCATCCAGCGGCAAGTGGATGAAATGAACCTTGTTTAGTCCATCAGTTTAAGTCTGTACAAGGAAGACCTGACTAGTTCTTTAGAAAAGCAATAATGTAGTGTAGCCTGACTAGTACTACAATGTAGCCTCCTGGTCTTAATTTTTAATTTGTACAAGTTGTTTAGATTTAAACTTTCATTTGTACACAGGGCCACATTTTGCTCTATTACATCAGTGAAAATCCATTGTAGTTTATGTAGTTACTCTGGGTTTACAGTAGCATAACTATGAGCAGAATTTGCAATGTTACTGAGATACTGTTGCTGTGGTAACCTTAATTTTTGCATTTCCGGACTTGTACTGTCTGATTAAAATCTCACCTTTAATGTCGCATTACAATTTTAATTTGTTTGTTGGCACACAGCATAAACTTATCAACAGAAGAAGTATGAGCCAAAAAAGCAGCTAGGCAGCACAAAACCTAGAGGAGAATGTGACTTTGTGCACTTCTGAAAACAGCTACTTTAGGTGATGCCTGACCCCTGTACCAGGCCAAATCACACTGTGGTGTAACACCATGGCCTTCACTGAATTTACAAGCTAAAAGAAACGCCCTTTATCTTTGATTTGCTAATCAAAGAGAAGTGAAAAAGGCTTTTTAATTTAGGGATCCTATAAAAATCATATGATTTCCCTCCTCCTCACCCACTTCCACAGATAGAGGTACTTCGCCTCTCACTGATATCATACAGTGTGTAGAGAAGCAATGATGAACGCACGCTCTCAGAGGACAGCAATGCACAAAGGGGTTTGAAAAACGTAGAGGTGCTATCTTAATCCGGGAGCAGTATCACTGCAATGAAAATGTTTAAAGTGCACCCCGCAGTGACCTAGCTTGATTTTTAATGTATTTCTTTTTTGCTGGTCTGCAACCCGTTGCAACGCTCCCCCACCCCCTTAAACACACTTTATGCACTGGATGACTAGGCCATGCCACAAACATGAGCAGGGAAAAGATTTGCAAACATTGCTGGTGTCCTTTTGAGGAGTGACTTTTCAGTTGCAGGTCACTCTGTAAAGGTCAGGTGCGGAAGGAAGGGAAGCTATTTGCAGATAGGCATCAGACACACATTCGCCTTTGAACCTTGAAGGCCTCTGCTGCATAAAGATAAGGGTGTTCAGTTCAGAGCACAAGGTTACAGAGAAGGAAGGCACGGAGTTCTCTTAAGAATACTTTGCCTGTCTTCTCACTTGTTCATCTAAAATAAGTAACTCAGGCCAAAAGTATCTGCTTGCCCCTTGTGCATGGAAAAACAGAACACATCAGGCCCCCGACTCTCTGGCTTTGCAGCTTGTTGTGCTGGTGTTTGCATCAGTATAAATTGGGTGTAAAATGCTACCATCCTGTCCGGGGGAGTGGGGAGGGAGCATTTCACACCTGCTTTGCACTTGCTTAGAGGACAGCACGAAATGCATGGTGACTGCAAAACAGGCTCTGGATCCTTTTATTTTGCTCATTAGGCTGCAGGCCTGGGGGGCCTATTATGAAAGTAAGGTGAGCTGCACCTTCTCTTACTTTAAAAACTGAGATGGAGTTATGGCAAGAGGAGAGGAGCAGCCAGCTGAGCAGAAGGAAATCAGTGGTGCAAAGCACAGTGAGGGGGTGGGATTTGGAGGGGGAAGGCAAGGAAGGAGGCATGGTTTGTAGGAAGAGGAAGTTCATTCCAGCCATAGGGAGAAAGTGGAAAAAAAGGCATGAACATAAGGAGGTGGAGCAGACAAACAGTGAAAAGAGTGAGCAGAGGGCAGGGGCGTTTTTATGCCAGTTCTCCTGCACAGGATTTGAGTGCTGTACTCCAACAGGCCCAAGTAACATTTCTGTGTGACTATCTAAAGAGCTCTGTAGACCAGGTTTGTGAAAGACTTTTGTGGGTGTGATCCCAAAGGGCTAATCAAAATCCCTGTAGAAACCACTACTAATTGTTGTATGGTGCTCTATAGATCTCAAAGAACTTTACAAAAGGGGGAAGATGTCATTAATCCCCACTTTACAGATCAGGAAACCTCCCCCTTGGAATTCTTCTCAGGAGATTCTTGATGAATCAGACGGGAGCATTCCTTTTTGGAGGTGGGTAGCTGGCATCACCAAATGGAGTCCAATAGGTCACCTTCATGCAAATGAAGAACCTCTCCAGTCCAATAACGTCAGGCTGAGAAAGTCCATGGACCTAAACATTTACCAGTCAGCAGGGCTGTAGATAGTTTGAGACAGCTGAGGTTCTGGGTCAATGAACAGGCAACATCTCTACCCTTCTGAAAGGGCCGTCTCAAAAAAAAATGTCAAAAAGGGTAAAATTAGCAAAAAGGTGGAACTGAGAACAGAGGGAACACCAATCATACATTCAATCAGCCATGCTCAGTGAGGGACAGATCCAGACCAGTGTTTCTCAACCAGGGGTACGCGTACCTCTGGGGATACACAAAGGTCTTCCAGGGGGTACGTGAACTCATCCAGATATTCGCCTAATTTTACAATAGGCTACATAAAAACCACTAGTGAAGTCAGCACAAACTAAAATTTCATAAACAATGACTTGTTTATACTGCTCTGTTATACACTGAAATGTAAGTACAGTATTTATATTATTTATATTCCAGTCAATTTATTTTATAATTATATGGTAAAAATTAAAAAGCCATTTTTCAGGAAGAGTGTGCTATGACACTTTTGTATTTTTATGTCTGATTTTTGTAAGAAATTTTGTTTTTAAGTAAGGTGAAACTTGGGATAAAAAAGACAAATCAGACTCCTGAAAGGGGTACAATAGCCTGGAAAGGTTAAGAACCACTGTAACAGACAGCTGCTTATAACATGCCCTTTCTTTTTAAATTATATTTTAATGTCACTCAAAAACCCCAACATTAGAAGAACAATATTAAATTTGCAAAGTCAAGCACTCAGACATTAGGAAATGCTCGAATTAAGGGGGCCTGTGAGTGGACGGCAAAGGCATATCCCTAACATAAAGGTCATACTCCTACCAAATTTCAAGACCTGACTCCAAAGAATGGGGGGCTCCAGCTTTTCAAAGAGAAGGATGATAAAATTTTTTTACAGGGCAAACAATGTATTTTCCCAAGCTCATTCTCAGAGATAATTGAATTGTTTTGGTTGAAACTTTCCACAAACATTCAGCCTGAGGCAGTCATTCAGCATGGAAAATTTCAGTTCACACTATTAAATTTCAGTTCACACTATTAAAGTTTTGGTATTGGTGTAAGCAACTGAAAACAGGGTCCGATACAGCTCTGCTGCCGTAAGAGCGCTCATGTTATGCTGATGAGAGAGAGCTCTCCTATTTCCATAATAAAACCGGCTCAATGAGCGGCGGTAGCTATGCCAATGGGAGAGTGTCTCTCGCCAGCATAACACAGCTCACACGAGCACCTTTGCCAGCAAAACTTATATTGCTTAGGGGGTGTTTTTTTACATCCCTGAGCGAGCGACAAAAGTTCTGCCAATGTACGTGGTAGTGTAGACGTAGCCTTAGTAATAGGTGATGCTGCCAGCCCTGCCTACGCTCAACAGCTCAACTTTGAACAGCAATTTTTGACCCTCAGAATCACTGAAACGTTCAACTTCATCTTGGCCAGAGGGAAAACTTTTTTCCTCCTAAAATCATAAATGTGGGGTTCCATTTTTGTGTGCACATCTATCTGCCTCACAGGTTTACCCAGTCCTCTGCCAAAGTAAGAAGTCCTATGTAGAAGAAGGCCCTAGTGCTTCATAAAGTTTCCCTGATCTTTGAATAACACCCCAGACAAGATAAAAAGGAAGGCCTAGTGGTTGTTCCACCACAGACTTCCCGTGTAACCTTGAGCCAGTCACTTCGTCTCTCTGTGTGTCAGTTCTCCAACTGTACTGTCGGGATAACAGCACCGCCCTACCTCACAGGGGTATTTAGGTAGGCCATTTGTTCAGTTATAAGTCCTGTTGTTGTAAGCTTTTCCTTTGTCCGGAACTGATATAAAACCGGATATGACTTTGCCTGATATTTCACTGTACTGCGCTGCCCTGCAGGCATGATCTCATGCGCACTGTCATGCCGGCTGGAATGGAGCATCGTGCTCTGCAAAACGGCATCCTCCATGCGGCAGACCTCATGCACACCTTGAATGTGCACGCGAGGTTACACTATCCAGGATGGAGCAAAGTGCTCTGCTACATGGCATCCTGTGTGCAGCATGACTTTGCACTGAGAGGATGTCCTGCATTCTGGGGATGCCTCAGTGGCCATCCTAGGGATGTTGTGAGGATAAATACATTACAGGTTGCTGAAGCATTTTGACAGTAGGGTAATGAGGCCATATAAGTACCTTATCTAGAAGATAGATACATAGCTTCTGGTGACAGTAACCCTAAGGAAATCCTACATGCTAACAGGATGTGGGCGGATTCTGTTGATATTCTGGTGGACAGGTTCACCAAATGAAAAAGAATAAGAGCCTGTGGTCAAAGTCTGCAGTCTCGCAGATAAAAGTACACATGGTGGGGGAAGGTTTGAAACTTACTTATTTCTGATAGGGGAAAGATAGGGGCAATCTCAGTATTTTTTCACAAGAAGCGTCTCTCATTACTTATTCAGGTTGTCCCAATATCATAAACATATTAAAGTGATGGCCAAACTGTGGCTCCTGAGCTGTGTGCGGCTGTTTTACAGTTAAAGTGCAACTCACAGAGCCCCTTCTTCGCCTCCATTCTCCACCTACCAGACTCAGGGGGGGGAGCTGGGAGCTTCTGCCCTGCGGCAGGGGGGTGGGGCTAGAGGATTCTGCCCAGCGGGGGGGAGAGGTCTCAAGGGGTCAGTAAGTTTGGCCACCTTGACATATTACCTTAAAAATCATTAAAAGAACACTATTAAGGTTGCATAGTCAAGCACTGAAAGGTTAGGAAATGCCAGATTCCAATGGCCTGTTGGACCCTCCTTCGGCCCCCTTGTGTGTATGCAGTTGGGTTGCCACCTTCAAGGTACAAAAAAACAGGACGTCCAGGATGATCCTGAGTCCATACAAAAACTGGACAGCTGGCATCGTGTACTGAGCAACCTTACGGCTCTCCTGGGACAGCTACCTCAAAAAAGGGACAGTCCTGGGAAAACCTGGACAAGTGGCAACTCCAGCATGCAAATGATGCAGTCTTTAATGACATTACTACACACTATTTTTTCCATGGGATTTCTGCTTTATGGAGTGCTCAGGAAAATGGCACCTATGAAATAGAGAGCTATTCAGTATTGCCTTCGTACCCTCCTCATTCAATGTGTGTTCCCATGAATTCTTTACAGTACACAAGCTAAACCCTGACTTGAATACATTGAATTCTCTCCTGGGCCTTCTGGGCTGAATTCTCTGTAGTATATTGGTACTTTACAAACATTAATGAATTCATCTTCACAACACCTCGGTGAGGTGGGAAATGCTGATCCCATTGTATAGGTGAGAAAGGAGGCGCAGAGAGAGAAAGGAAAAGAAGTATCCACTCATTTTGAGTGGCCATCTTGAGACCCCGGGGCCTGATTTTTCAGAGCACTTAGCATTAACTAGCACTTTATATGTTCAGAGCTCAGCCACCCCGCTGACTTCAGTTGCAGCTGCGAGTGGTCAGCACTTCTGCAAATTAGATCCCAGGTCAAGCATGTTGATCTTCAATGATCTGACACTCAAAAAAGAGTCCTAGAAAAAATGGAAACTAGATCAAATTACAAAGAATTAATATAAAAAAACAACAGAATCAGATGGGGACGAAATTAGAGAGACCAAGGCACAAAATGAGATTAAACTAGCTGAAGACATAAAGGGTAACAAGAAAACATTCTACAAATATATTATATGCAAGAGAAGGACCAAGGACAGGGTAGGTTCATTGCTCAATGAAGAAGGGAAGACAATAATGGAAAATGTTGAAATGGTGGAAGTGCCAAATGCCTTTTTTGTTTCTGTTTCCACCAAAAAGGTTAGTAGTGATGGGATGTAGTCTAATGTAGTAAACACCAGTAAATATGAGGTAGGATCTGAGGCTAAAGTAGGGAAAGAACAAGTTAAAAATTACTTATATGAGTTAAGTGTCTTTGAGACAGCAGGGCCTGATGAAATACATCCTAAAACAGTCCAGGAGCTGACTGAGGAGATTTCTGAGCCACTAGTGATTATCTTTGAAAATTCATGGAAAATGAGAGAGATTCCAGAGGACTGAAAGAGGGCAAATATAGTGCCAATCTGCAAAAAGAGGAATAAGGACAATTCAAGGAATTACAGTTTAACTGCAGTACCAGGAAAGATAACGGAGCAAATAATCAAGCAATGAATTTGCAAACACCTAGAAGATATTAAAAAGTAACAGTCAGCATAGATTTGTCAAGAAAAAATCATGTCAAACCAACCTGGTGGCTTTCTTTGACAGGGTAACAAGCTTTGTGGATGGGGGGAAGCAGTAGAGGTGGTATATCTTGACTTTAGTAAGGCTTTTGATACTGTCTTGCATGACCCTCTGATAAACAAACTAGGGAAATATAGCTCTAGATGGACCTATTATAAGATGGGTGTTTAACTCGTTGGAAAATCATTCCCAAAGAGTAGTTATCACTGGTTCACAATCAAGGTAGAAGGGGATATCGAGTGTGGTCCTTCAGGGATCGGTCCTGGGTCTGGATCACTTCAATATTTTCATAAATGATTTAGATAATGGCATAGAGAATACACTTATAAAGTGTGTGAATGATACCAAGCTGGGAAGGTTGCAAGTGCTTTGATGGGTAGGATTAAAATGTAAAATGATCTGGACAAACTGGAGAAATCATGTGAAGTAAACAAGATGAAGTTCAGTAAGGACAAATGCAAAGTACTCCACTTAGGAAGGAACAATCAATTGCATACATACAAAACGGGAAATGACTGCTTGGTAAGCAGTACTGCAGAAAGGGATCTGGGTGTCATTGTGGACCACAAACTAAATGTGAGTCAACTATTACAAAGAAAGCAAACTTCATTCTGCGATGTATCAGCTGGAGTGTTGTAAGCAAGACACAAGAAGTAATTCTTCCTCTGTACTCCATACTGATAGGGCCTCAGCTGAAGTATTGTGTCCAGTTCTGGGCACCACATTTCAGCAAAGATGTGGACAAATTGGAGAAAGTCCAGAGAAGAACAAAAAAAGAAAAAACGATTAAAGGTCTAAAAAATATGACCTATGAGAGAAGATTGAAAAAATGGGGATTGTTTAGTCTGGAGAAGAGAAGACTGAGAGGGGGACATGGTAACAGTTTTCATGTACATAAAGGATTGTTACAAAGAGGAAGGAGAAAAATTGTTCTCGTTGACCTCTGAGGATAGGGCAAGAAGCAATGGGCTTAAATTGCAGGAATGGCAGTTTAGGTTGGACATTAAGAAAATCTTCCTAATTGTCAGGGTAGTTAAGCACTGGAATAAATTGCCTAGGGAGGTTATAGAATCTCCATCATTGGCGGTGTTTAAGAACCAGTTAGACAAACACCTGTCAGGGATGGTTTAGTTTTACATAGTCCTTTCTGGAGTGCAAGGGACTGGACCAGATGACCTGCGGAGGTCTCTTCTAGTCCTACATTTATATGATTCCCCCCATTCTTTACCTCCTGCATTCTAATCAGACATTTCTTTCTTCTTCCTTCTCTTCTTCAGTGCCTGGTGCCACCAGGTTGGGAAAGGGGAGGGGCGTTGGGAGCACAAGAGACAGAGTCTCTCTGCTGTCAGTTCTGGTGGCTGGTGCAAGTGCAGGGAAAATCTTGCTCAGTCCCGCAATCCTCGGATGGAGCACACTCAGTCACTTGATGAGGATGGCGCATGCGCACTCTGGTTGGAAGGTAAGAGCTGTGGGGGGATGGAGCATGCCCAGTGCAGCTGGACTGGTCAGGGAATTTAGCTGCCAAATCATTCCCCAAGTTGGCTGTGAGTTGCGTGAGTAGTACTTATTTGCGTTTGTTTTATACCTGCTGCCTATTCGTTTCATTGGCTGATCCCTGGTTCTTGTGTTATGTGAAGGGGTAAATCACTTCCCTATTCACTTTCTCACCATTCAGGATTTTATAGACCTCTATAATATCCCTCCTTAGCCGCCTCTTTTCTAAGATGAACAGTCCCGGAAGCTTTCCATGCCCCTAATCATCCCGTTGCCATTCTATGTATCTTTTCCAGTTCTAATACATCTTTTTTTGAGATAAGGAACCCAGATCTGAATGTGGTATTCAAGGTGTGGCGTACCATGGATTTATATAGTGGCACTATAATAATTTGTCCTATTATCTATCACTTTCCTAATGGTTTCTAACATTCTGTTAGCATTATTTACTGCCACTGCACAAGGATCAGATGTTTTCAGAGAACTATCCATGATGACTTCAACATCTGTCTTGAGTGGTAACAGCTAATTTAGACCCCATCATTTCGTATGTTTGGGGTCACGTTTTCCAATGTGCATTACTTTGCACGTACCAACACTGAATTTCATCTGCCAGTTTGTCACTCATTTTGTAAGCTTCCTTTGTAACTCTTCACAGTCAGCTTTGGACTTAACTATCTTGAATAATTTTCTACCTTCTGCAAACTTCACCTCATTGTTTACTCCCTTTTCCAGATCATTTATGAATATGTTACACTGCGCAGGTCCCAGTATAGATCCTTGGGAGACCCAGCTGTTTACCTCTCCACATTGAAAAGGGACCATTTATTCTTACCCTTTGTTTCCTTTCTTCCTGATACAGGAGAGGACCGTCCCTCTTTTCCCATGACTACTTACTTTGCTTAAGAGCCTTTCGTGTGAAACCTTGTCAAAGGCTTTCTAAAAGTCCAAGTGCACTATATCGACTAGATCACTCTTGTCCACAAGCTTGTTGACCTCCTCAAAGAATTGTAACAGACTGGCGAGACACGATTTCCCTTTACAAAAGCCATGTTGACTCTTCCCGAACAAATCACGGTTAATTATGTGTCTGATAATTCTGGTCTTTATTATAGTTTCAACCAACTTGCCTGGTACTGAAGTTAGGCTTACTGGCATGTAACTACCAGGGTTAACTAACTCTGGAGCCTTTTTAAAAAATGACCGTTACAGTAACTATCCTCCAGTCATCTGCTACAGAGGCTGATTTAAATGATAAGTTAAATGCCACAGTTCGTATTGCTGAAAATCCATATTTCAAATTTCATGCACACAGGAGGCTCACAGCCAGCAGTCTTGAGCTATATGTCTTTCATCGAGATCTGTCATTGTGCCAAAGTGAACAGAGCTTTAGAAGGACTGGATGATTTAGAAAAGCAGTAACGGGATATGTGACCAGGGACCCCTTGGTGCCAACTGGCAGAGGGCATAAGGGGTGCATAGAGGTTTACATGGTCTGGTGTTTACATAGCAGTGTGCCCAACGGTGGCATATGGTATCTACCAACAGCCAGTAATGCACTCGTCATCCTAATCATTGCAAAATGCATGGATAGATGATATTTAAGGAGCTCTGTACCTCTATTTAAAACTATGTTCTTAACGTACGTGAATGAAGATCAGTCACCCAATGGTGAGAAACAGGTTCTGTTCAGGCAAGTGGCACTAGATTCTTATCTCTGGCTGGTCCTTGTGTGGCTTCTGGTGTAAATCTATTTGCGTTACCGAGACAGAGGCTAATCAAAAGAACGTGAAACGGCACAAGAGGAGAGCTTCAGGAAAATACCATTAAGTACTGTTTGTTAAGCAGAGCTGGGATCTAAGGTGTAACTGGTAAGCTGCAGGTACTGTTCCTTTGGGAGCAGCAGATGTGTGTGTTGTGAGAGTATCCAGTGAACCAAGAGATGGACACTCCAGGGGGATGCTTGGAGGGCTTGAGGATTTAAGTGCTCCTGTTGCTAACCTGTATGGAGAGAGCAAGGCCTGCATAGGCCTGGAACAGTGTATTTCTGTGGCCCGTGGAGTTGGAGACTGGACCCCTGGCAGGCATAGGGTGGATGGTGGGAAGCATCACACAATATGGCAACTTTCTTCTCTACATCACTATTGTGAAACTGACCAAGTTAGAGGCCAAAACTTCTTTCACTCAAAGGGCCAAATTGTTTGCTGGTGTGAATGAGGACAAATTAATTGACTTCAGTGGAGTACTGCCTATTTACCTCAGCTCTAGCCCTGAAAGTTGGAAGTAACCTCTGTGAAAAGAGTTGGAGAGTGTCTGCCTACTTTTTAGTGGACAAATATTCCCATGACAGAAACTATCATTACCGCTGGCACTGATTTATTTATTTCCTCAAGTGTGTTACAAACCTATCCTGACCTTTGGTCAAATATTCAGAATACACCAACTGATTGAAATACATAAGACCGAGATGTGATTTTGTTATGGTGAATAAATGTCAACACAAGGGGAAAACACCCAGTGCTAAAGAGCTCTTCAATGTAATGAAGAACGGCATAACAAGAAACAAAGGCTGGAAGTTGAAGCTAGACAAATCCAAAGAACAAATAAAGCACAAATTTTTAGCAGTGAGGGTGATGAATCCCTCGAACAAACTACCAGGGGAAGTTGAGAAGTCTCATTCGCTTGATATTTTCAAATCAAGCCTGGATGCCTTTCCAGAATATATGTATTAGCCAAACACGAGATATAGGCTCACAACAGGGGTAATTGGTCAAAATGTTATGGTCTGTGTTATACAGGAGATCAGACTAGGTGATGTAATGGTCCCTTCTGGCTTTAAACTCTATGAATCTATGAAATATACTAACAAACTCATCCAAACTGGCTGGACTATCAAAACAGGACCTTGGTCCTAGTCGGAAAGATGGCTCCCAATAGGTGGCCAATCGCAAGGATGTTATCTTCACTCCAAACCTGTGATCTCGACCCAAACACAAGAGCCCAAGTCTGAACAGCAGTGAACTGAAAACATTGATTACCATCTCAGCAGAGTGACCAGGGATTGAATGGAGCCGGGGATTGAATTGCCTTCTCACTCCAGTAGATGGATGTTCCAGGCCTTCTTGAAAGACCTTGGAAGACAATGTAGGACTGTTGTTCCCGTTTTGTGGGTAAATACAGGATCTTGGCCTCCAGGGTTGTCATCCTTATACTTTTCATCTGTGCTACGTTCTTTATAGAATAAAAATAGAGCAAATGCAATGGGCTCTAGAGAACACAGTACTGCCAAACCAAAGCATTCAGAAATCATAAGATTTAGCTTAAAAATCATGAGATTTTTAAAATAATTCATGCAGGGATCTTTGTATTTGTTTTCTGGCCTTTAAGTCTTTAGGGTTCGTGTTTTCAACCTTTTCTCTTCAATAAGCATGCAAGCTAGAAAGTTACTGTTTTTAGATTAAAGCTGAGATCTCACACAATCACATGATTCCAGGAGTTGGGGCTTTAAGACAACTACAAATACTACAGGACTCAGAGCTGGTGATACTGAGACAACTGCAGGGAGCCTAGAATAGGAGTCAGGGAAAGAACAAAGACAAGATGGTACAAATTCTAGTATATATGTAAGTTTGGCTGTTTTCTTGCACCAGTCAGAGTTTACAATCAAAATATTGATGATCAGAGTAATAATATTTAGTGCTTTACATCTTTAAAGTGCTATGCAGATATGATTGAACTGAGGTAAGGAAGTCAATTATCCCTATGTTGCAGGATGACTGTCCCCTTTAAGGAAAGGTGTTCCCCAGCTTTACCTGATTAGGAGGGCATGGGTGGCCCTTGGTGCTAGTAAAAGTGAGAATGGAAAATCTCTCAAGAGGAGACTCTCCCATAATTGGGAGTGGAACAGACCAAGAGAAGAGAGGGTTGAGCAAGAATCCAGGGTTTGGGGAGAGAACTGTGAGACTGGGCATGAAACTCCAAGGCAAGTGACTGGGTGCAAATGGGGTGGGAAGATGTGGGATAAGAAGGCTCCATATCCTCTCCACTGGAGCACACCCAGGATGGAGAAAGAGAAACAAGCTCCTGGAGCCTGGGAGTAGCTTTCATAGTGAATCCTAGGGAAGGGTGCAAGAACCTGAGGGAAAGAAACCCCGTGAGTCACTGACCTGCTAAGAGGTCAGCGGATAAAAGGAAATCCAGGAGGAGGAAGGAGTTCTCAAACCTGTGGGACTGAGAGTGAGTGTTGAGAGCACCACTCCAGTGAGAGTCTGAGAAAAAGTAAACCCTGATTCGTGGGGAGGATTTGGAGGCTTCATTATTTACGTGCTGATGATGGTGAAGGACGTTGCTACAGACTGTGAAGTCCCAGAAGAGGTGGAACAAAAGAGGGGACTCAGCTGGAGGGCTGAGTATGTCACAACCTGGGAATGATGACAGTGCTGCAAGAAGGTGTCCAAGAGGTGCGGGATCGTTAGACCTTGTTTCACAAATGGGGACCCTGAAACACAGAGGTTGAGATGGCCCCAGGCTACAAAAGAAGTTGGTGAGAGAGCTGGAATTCTTGCTTTCCAGGCCTTTGTTCCACATACTAGCCCTTGCTTGCAGCTGCTGCCTGGGATGACTATGTTGAAATTCTTGCCCAGTATGAGACATTGCTAAAATCCTGGAAATAACCTCAGCTAAAATTTGCTGAGGCAAGAGGATGATATTCAGCAGAACAGTCTCGTGTCATCTATTTTTGGAAGGCTTTGCTGAACCCAGGGTCCCTTCACTGTTTCATGCTTGTGAGTTAAGCCCTGCAAATAACAACTGCTTCCATTAATGGCCAGAAAAACTCTAAACACCGACTGTGGTTTTGTAATGAAATCTTCATTCCCATCTCCATTGTGGCAGCAGCAGCAGCAGCAACCGCAGTTTCTTTTCTCTAAATGTCACTTTACATACAAACCATCTCAGGAAGGGGGCTGCTGTCCTCCCTCCTCTGCCCCTTCCCCCATCTTCCCCACTGAATGACACTTCAGTTTAAATTGTCTAGGGTTAGGAGCTTGCTTTTAACAGACTTTTCACACACAGAATTTTCACATCTGTATTTGGAGATGGGTCTTGAGCTGCAAAGGTCACATCCCAAGACGAACCTTGCCATAGGGGCAGGAGCCAGGGTTTTAGCTTTGGTTCCACCATCTAAATTGGTACAGTGACTCTGCAAAGAAAAAAAAGACACAGGCAGCTAGCAGAGGATAACACTGAAAACTAAATACCTAAATAAGGCAGAAAGGGAGACAGATAATTCACCCACTATGTGATTCAGTGCAGTCCTACTACCCTGCGAGTGCAGTCCAGAACTTCCCATAGACACTGTCTCCGTATTGCTAACCTCAAGCATCTTACAATCATGAGTCTGGCCTGCCCAGAATCACGAGACTGGCATCAAAATTATCAATTTGAGGTTCTTTTTCTTTGCCTTCTGGTTTTTGAGCATTTAGGTTACACACAGGTCACACTTGGAAGCTTTTCTCTGCAATCTCGAGACTAGAAAATGATTTTAATATTAACAATAAAAAGCTGAAGTTCTCACCTAATCACATGCCTTCAGTAGCTGCTGCTTTAAGAAACACCAGATAAAATCATAAGTTGACAACATTTTTCTCCAGGAAGCCACTCCAAGTATTTAAGACATTAATCAAGATTATCTGATCTCCACCTTCAGTATAGCTAACCCAGCCTCTTCAGTTACAGAGGAGGTCTTCCAAGATCATATGTGCAAATAACTCCAGTGCAAACACATTAGCCTTTCCACTAATGTTTGAACGGTTTCATTTGTGAGAGAGTGATTTTCCAAGAGTCTGTTTTCCTGTAAAATAAGCAATTTGTATAGGGTTGCCACCCATCCACTTTTCACTCAGACATCCCAGCGTTAGCTCTATGTTGGGGTGCTTGGTTTTCCGGGACCTGGCAAACCTAAATGGCACCCAAACCAAAGTCCAATTATTGTGGGGTAGAGGGAGGTGCCAGGTCATTAATCCGAGCCAGCCGCTGCTCTGCTGGGGCTGCCCCCTAGCCGCAGGCAGACTCCTTGAGACAATCCAGCAAGCATGTGGAGAGAAGCAAGTGATTGGGGAGGATTAGTTCATATAAGCACACAGACAATAGGAACTCAGAGAAGGATTAGATGAGGGTAATTATCGTAAGATGATGGTTATAGAATCACAAAATTTAAGGCAAGAAGGGGCCACCACGTCATGTAAGATGGCCTCCTGTTTATCACAGGCCATCAACACCATGCAGCACCTACTCACTAAACCCATCAACCAAAATTAAACCAGGTATTACAGCCCCCAGGAGACTCAAGTATTATGTGTCACAGGCAGAGAATAGGAAGGCTAGATGTTTACGGTGCCTGAGGCTCTTGCAATGACAGGGAAATGAGTAAGTGAGATATACCCAGATTGCAAAAAAAAAAAAAATCCCCAGGTGCCTGCCAATCTGACCTGGGGGAAAGTTCCTCCTCAACCCCACAGACCGTGATTAGCTAGACTCTTAGCACATGAGTAAGAAGCAGCCAGCCAAGCCCCTGAGAGAGAGAGCACCAGCCCACCTCATCCAGTGTGCCATCTGCAGCTGTGGCCATCACTGATGCCTCAGAGGAAGGAACACCCCCCCCCACATACAATGTATATGGAATCCCTTCTTTACCCCTGTATGTGATCAGCTGATGCCCTCAAGCATGAGATTTTAGGAACATCAGACCTGAAACTGAGGGGACCCTCAGGGCTGCTGAGCCCTGCCCCCTGTCATCACAAGTCACTACATCACACAATCACACTCAAATGTGTCCGGCTCTGTCTTAAAAGTTGTTTGCCACCACAACTTCTATTGGGAGGCTGTTCCAGAACCTCAATGCTCACATGGTTAGAAACCTTCTAATTTCCAGCCTGAGTTTTTTCATGGCCAGTTAATGCAGTTTTTCTTGTGCCAACATTGTCCTTTATCTTAAATAGCTCTTCTCCCTGTCTGGAATTTACTCCCTCACTTTATTTCTAGAGAGCAATCATATCCCCTCCCAGCTTTCTTTTTTGGTAGACTAAACAAGCCAAACTTTTCCCGTCTTTTCTCATAACATAGGTCCTTTAATCCCCTGATCATCCTAGTAGCTCTTCTCTGCACCTCTTCAAGTTTAAATTAACCTTTCTTAGCATAGGTGCCCAGAACTGCACACTGTCTTCCAGATGAGGTCTCACCAGTGCCTTGTACAATGGCATTAATACCTCTCTATCTCTATCTGGAAATGACTCATGTAATATGTCCTAAGATCACATTGGCCTTTTTTGCAGCCACATCACAGACACACCCCCAGATCTCTCTCCTCCCTCGCTTCCAACTGATGAGCTCCCAGCTTGCAGCAGAAATTCTTATTATTAGACTCTAAGTGCATGACTTTGCACTTTGTACTATTGAATTTCATCCCATTTCTGTCACTCCAGTCTCCAAGGTCATCCAGATCTTCCTGTGTAATGTTCTGATCCTCCTCTGTATTGACGATGCCTCCCAATTTGGTATCATTAACCAAATTGATTAGCATGCTCCTACTTTTCATGCCAAGGTCATTAATAAAAATATTGAATAAGATTTGTCCCAAGACCAATGCTTGAGGAGCTCCCCTAGTAATCTCCCTCCACCATAAAAGTTCACCTTTCAACACGGTTGCCCTCTCCCCTTGAGCCAGTTCCTATCTACCTTATAATTCTTGTACCAATTCCCATCTTCTCTAATTTAACTGATTTCCCATGTGATGCCATGTCAAATACTTCACTGAAGTCCAGCTATATTCCATCTATTGCATTTCCCTTATCTAAAAAATCAGTTAGCTTCTCATAGAACAACATCAGGTTAGTCTGGCATGATCTACCTTTGGTAAACCCGTGTGGTGTTACATCCCTTTTTCCATTTATCCCCATGAATTTAATTATTCTTTCATTCACAATTTAATATATCTGTAATTGTATGGATCACTTTTTTCCCTTTCTTAAATATAGGTACAATGTTAGCTATTCTCCAGTCACATGGTAGCCCCCCTGAATAAAAAGATTAAAATCCATGCTCCCAGACAAACAATCTCATGTTCCAGTGACTTTGAAAAAGGCACACCTGGGAAATCAGGGAGTGGTACAGTGGGGAGACAAGGAACTGATGCAGGATTACATAAGAAAGGAGGCAGCAATGCACAGGGAAGACAGAATTTCACCCCCCCGTTGTTGAACAGCTATTTAGAAGCACAAGAGAAACAGGAGGACATTTTTGTGCTGTACCTTAAATATGTCAGCACTGGAGCTAGAAGTTGTAAATTCCAGCTCTAGAAGACATACCTGCACTAAAGCAAATGTAATAAAAATAGAAGTGTGGCCACAGCAGTGCAAACAGCGTGGGCTAGGCACCCGGAGTATGATCCCGAGGCCCTAAGCATGTATTCAGGTGGCTAGCTGCTGACACCACTGGGGCTACACTGCTATTTTTAGTGCACTAGCTTGATCGGAGCTAGTGTGGGGGTGTCTATTTGAGCTGGAATTACACCTTCCAGCTCCAGTGTAGACATACTCTTAGAGGCCCAACATAAACCTCATAGCCCAGGGGAAGTGTGAGTGGGGAGGGGGCAAAAAAGTGGTTAAAAGCCACCTAGTGCCCTCCTGATTCTGGTCTGCTCCAGGGAGCGACCTAAGTTACAGCAGCCCAATCCGAATTGCCTGTGGGAGGCTGCCTAGACCAGTATTGCTGTAGTGCTGTGGCCCCACTCCTGTAAACTCTGCCATATCCATACTCCTCCTCTTTGGGGTGGCAGGAAGCTTCATAGAGCAGCCTGCAGCTGTCTGATGTAGTGCCTGCCCTGGAGGAATTCTCCCGTTGCTGGTTCCATAGCAGTGTACGGAGGGATGAGGGGAGTTATTATTGGTCTATACCACAATTGGCATCTATACCAGCTTCTCTTGCCCCTTCTCAGCCTTTCCCCAGTCATTCAATTACTATGCCACGTACATGGAAGGAGATGATGCACCTCTATTTCAGGCACTCCTAAGGCAAACATTGCCCCTGTCCATGGGTTTGTATGGCTTTTGCACATATTTCAGTATAAAAAAGTGTGGGTTTAAATCAAAGGGTCATGTGTACTTTGCACATCAGTTACAGCGGTCTTTAATACAAATCAAACAATACCTTCCCTGTTTCATTGTAAATCATTTGAAAAACAGCCAGACAGAGAATAACCTCACCGCCATAAAAACAAGGCTCTAGAAACCATCTCACAGTACAAATAAAGAGAGTTTGACAAGGATGCTTTTAATGCAAAAACCGAAACAGACCGGCATTACAGCACTTTATCTAGCTGATGCCCTACATTCATCTCCCCCACGCGGTTTCAAACTACATGCAACCCACGAGCTGCAAGCAGGGTTAAGAGTCACTTCTCTGTTTAGCACATAGGTCAAAGCTAATGTGGTCAGTGTAGCCTTGACTGACAACTTCACCTTTATTTTCAGATCCCTGCGCAAAATGCAGCAGACAGCTAATAAAAACATTAAGCACAGAGAACCCAGTGCAGTCAGTGGACATCTCCACCTTACTATCAGTCTTCCAAAAACGCACTCCACCCCCAACCTGCACTTGCTTAGTCGGCAGTGGTGTTTCTTCCCCTGTGGGTTTGTAAAGTCAGAGAGAGATTTCTTTAGCATGGCAACACTGGGCATGCAGGGGCACAGTGGAGACAGAAACACCATCAGCATTAGTAGGTGGTACTGATAATGCAGTTCCCCTTTGCTCACTCTTGAAAGAGCAGAGCATTTTTTATTGTAAAATTCTGTTAATATACACCTCAGCTTGTTGGGAAGAACAGAGAGTAGGTTCTGTCAACAGCTTTGGCACAGTTCAGCAGCTCCAGCCATTTATATCCTCAGTGAACTTTGGCACATGCAAATGTATGCTCAGGAGAACATAGACCCCCGTTTTCAAATATTGTATACACCTATTCTACTGTTGTAGAAAACTACCTATTTTAAGGTTGCCCAACAGTTCCCGTTATAAGACCCTGTTTTTGGTTGCTTATCAATTGACAAACTATAACCACTCGGGTGGAAATTTCCCAAACTGACTGTCTGCCTCAGGCTGACTATTTTTGGAAAGTTTCAGCCAAAATGCTCCAGCCATTTCCGAAAATGAACTTTTCTTTGAGAAACTCTAGCACCCCCCTGCTTTGGAGCAAGCACTTCAAATTTGATAGGGGGTGGCCTTTGCATCAGTCTTTAATTGCGTGATCACAGACTATTTTTTTCCACCGAAACCCTGCCTCATTCAGCATGGACTTGCTCTGGGGAAGAATCACGGCTGTGTAGTACAGGAGACTGTTGCCGGTAGGACCCCTGCTTCATTTGTTGCAAAAATTGGAAGGTGTGTACTGAATGTAGCAGGGGGCTGCAGGAAGGGGAAGGAGGGTCTCAAGGTTAAAGCAGATGAATGCTGCCCTGGAGAACTGGATTCTCTGTTTGCCTCTGCCATAGAGTTCCTATGTCATGCTGGCCAGTTCATGCAAACAACTTTCCACAGTTGGTCACTAATTTTGTGTTCCTCATTTTCTGAGTGCTTTACTTGAGACCTACCCTGGGGTCTAATCTGCAGGAGTGAGCACTCACAGCTGCAACTTAAGTCAATGGGAGCAGTGCCTGAATATATAAAGGTAAATACTCTAAAAAATCTGGGCCTAAGTGTCTTAGGTTGGTCAACTAACATGAGTAGATACTTTTGATCTTAATCTCGCTGTGCCTCAGTTCCCCCTCTGTAAAATGGGGCTAATATCCTCAACACCACTTTGTGAAGATATGTTAAGTAATGTTTGTGAAGCACTCAGATACCATAGGAGGAAACAAATAATTCTGTCTTCTGAGCAGGGTTTGAACAGTGTGTAGTAAATAAGGCCTGGGACTACACATTGAACAATGAGGAGAAAATAGGTGCTCATTTAGTGATCACTGTCCATTCTGTGTAGGGGTCCTGTGGAAAACTTAGCATGTGATCATATAATTCTGCTTCCAAACCCGTAACCATTTCCCTTTTCCCCAGCAAAAAACCAAACCAACCAGAAAAAATCCTTAAAAAATAAAAACAAACAAACCCCAGCAGAGCTTTGATCCCAACAGGGGAAAGCATCAGATAATCCATGAAGTCAGCTAGAGGCTTTGCTATGCCTATTGATGTTACATGGAAGGTGCTCAGCTACTGCAGTGATGGGTGTCAGTATAAAACTCTAAGGTGGAGATAATGAAAGGCTGTATCATAATGCATATGCGCAAGGTAAGCACATATGCAAGGTAAGGTTTCAGAAGCAGTTGTAAATCTGGTATTTCTTTGAGTGGTTGACTTTGCAAACGTTCTTTTAACACAGCTTTTGTCTGTAATTTATGATTGTTTCTAATGAAACACTCTTTAACTGGCTGCCCCTTTATTGCCACCTACTGATCACAGCAAGTAACTCCTGTGCCTTTTATTACTGGATTGTTAACTGTAGCCTTCATCTGCACTGGCATTTTCAGTCTGAGCAGATAAGCTTGCTGGTGCAAATCGGTAGCGCATTTGCACTCGAGGCTTGCACTGATGGAAGTACATTTGTCCAGCTACAAAAAACCCAGTAGAGATAAGGCCTACCTCTAGTTTGTTTCTCCTTCACTGATTTGAAATGGATAAACTGTAGGATCAGCCTTATCCCTATTACTGGGAGTTTGCCTGGGAACAGACTGTCCAAAGACACGTTCTGATTGGCCAGTTGAGCCTCTTTAGTAATGACACAGGTTTGCATTAACTCCAACTGTGCCTAATAAAATCTCCTGAATAAAAGAAACAGAAATCCCTACACTCACAATGGGGTTGAGAGCCAGAAAATTAACAAGGGGAGAGATCCTATAGTAATTCTTTTTGCCTTGTGTTTTTAAATTGCATATTATAAGCATTAAGTGCAAAGGCAGCCAAAATCCTTTTTTATACCTCCTTGCCACCTTCTTCCTCTTCCAGGCCCCCCTACTTTCCATACCTCCTTCAGGGACACCTTTAAACTTGCACTGTCAGTTTCAGTATTGAACTGACAACCTCAAAGTAGCTCCTAACTTGGCACTATAGAACAGCAGGTCCTTTAAGCAGAGCCCTGCAAATCCCTGGATAGCTACTTTATATCTGCAGATAAAGGATGCGGCTATCCTCAGGTCAGATGCAGATACAAATTTCAGCCCATCACTCTCTAGATCTGTTCAGCTCCCTGTTTGTAATAGAAGGGAAACAGATTCTCATTTAAGAGCTGCTGCAGTGCTAGGGAAGTGGCTGGGCTGCTCTGAAATCAACTCTGTAGGATGCTGAAGGGAGAAAAAGGTAGCTTAAAGACGAACCACAAGGGGGAAAAAAGGGTCTGCATTTCTTCATCTTTACAAGCCTGAAAGGTGTGTTTCTTCCCTCCCTCCACATTATTTTTTAAAATTATTATTATTACATCTCAGAAATAAGCGGGAACGTCCAATCTGATCTTCCCTGGTTTTGGGGGGCTTAGATGTACACTGTGAGTTTCCTCTATCCCTAAGTGGAAGAGGGAGCCTGGGTGATTCTTTAACAGGGCCATCTATTCCCCCCGAGTGTAGCAGGCCCGAGTTAAATAGGGAGTAACAAGGTCTACTCAAACCAGCCGACTAAACTCACTGCCCCGCTCAATGAACCAGCTTCGGCTGCTCTAGCACCTGGAGCCCTCATCAGCCGGGGCGGGGGTCTCTGGCTGCCCAGCCGCGGGAGGCGCGCACAGTCCGAGTCCCTGCGGGGCTGACGGGTGCGGAGCGTGCAGGGGAGTCTTGGGGGTGGGTGCGCGGCAGGCCCAGGGGAGGAGGGTGCGCGGCGCTGGGGCCCGAGGGAGACCCCCCAGGCACCCGCAGGGGGCCCGGGCCAGGCCAGCCGCTGCTCGGCCGCGCGGGGAGGGCGGCTCTGGTTCCCGGTCGCCGCCCGCTGCAGATTCCCCTCGCCCAGGGGAGCCTCCTGCCCGCCCGCGTCGCCGGCAGCTGCCGGGCCGGGCCCAAGCGCGGCGGAGGAGCCCCGCGCCGCTGCCATGGCAACCGCCACCTCCCGCCTTTGCCCCGGGAAGTGATCGCCCGGCGGGGCGGGCCCGGCCTGCAGCGTGCGCCGCCGCCAGCCGGGAACGTGGGTGAGTCCGCGCCGGCGGCCCCCC
>ML675651.1:654325-756253 GCA_007922155.1 Mesoclemmys tuberculata
GCCCCGCTGCCCCCCGGCCGCGCCCCGGGGCGGCTCCGGCGTCCCGCGCGCTCCGCGGCCCGTGACTTTCCCGGCGGGCCCCGCCGAGCGCCCTCAGCGCCGGGTCGTTGCGGTCCGGCCGGCCGGGCCCTCCTCAGCGCCCCGAGGGAGCCGCGGGACCCGCGCGCACGGGGCCGGGCAGCTCCCGCCCCGCCGCCGCTGGGAATGGGGAGAGCGGGAAACGGGCCCGCAGAGCCCCCCGCCGCCGCCGCTGCCACCGCGGGGTCAATATCCGTGTTGGCCCCGGGGCCGGGGACCCCCGTGCGCCACTGAGCGGCAGGCGCTGGCTGGCCCTGGCGGGAAGCGGTTTCCATCCTGTGCGGATTTGCAGGGGTTCAGTGGGTTTCAGCGCCCCCTGCTAGAAAAGTTGTTCCAACGTTGCCCAAAGTGACTCCATCCTCCTCCAGCCCCTTTGGCTGGGTTGCTCTGCTGTGCTGTCCCGTCCCACACCTGGACCATAAACTCGTTCGGGGCATCTTCTTCCCTTGGCGTGAGCAGTTTCCCGGGTGTCGCTGCAATGCAAATATAATCCCCCTCGTTAAAGGTCCCTCCACTCAGGGCTTTGAGCGTGAGACGCGCCGGCCTAGAGTGTGAAACCAGCCTTGGTTCGCATGTTGGGCCAGTCCTTTAAGAACTCTTCAAACCCTCGCAGGCTGATGTGTTTTTGGGAGTCTGAGCGGAGGGTGCAGAGATGCTCCAGCTACAAAGGATGGGGAGGCTCCTTGGACCCAATTGCCTGCTCCGGAGACACGGAGCTACTGGGAGAAGCTCTACCAAAAACGCATCGTTTTCGGAAGTGCTGCAGCTGGCGGATGCAAAGCTCACTGGCGTAGTTTTCCCCCTCCAGGGTTTAGAGAAATATCTAGCCCCGGATGTGAACACTGCAAGCTTCCGGATTTTCCACCCGAGCCTGCATGACATCCACAGGGCAGAGGCACTTTTCAGACCTTCGGGCAGACATGTGATTGATTATTTCAGTTCTGCCATCCGCATGGATCATGCGCCACAACTGTCGCAACCCGAGGTGAGATCATTTCCAGGGATGCTGTTGAGGGGAATGTGGGAACCTGGCTTCTATGGCCAGAACCCACGCTGGCTGGGGGGAGTTCAGCCTATGCAGCATTTTCTTTCCCCATCTACCCTCCCCTGAATTCATGTATTTGGGTGCTGTGGTTTTGGCACTTGGCTAGGTGAAACTAAAAGAGAGCAAACCAGGGCAGCCTCAGCCCTCTGCGAACCATGGAGCCTGTCAGCATAATCTTATGTAGGGAAATCTGTTCTGCACTCTCAGTTCCCTCAGAGCAAGTGGTGCATTTTTGTCTCAGATGGCAGGGGTGCTAATGGAAGGACCCAGGGTCCAAGGAATAGGGGTTTCTGTGGATGACCCAAGATTTTACAGGTCCTGGGACTTCACCAGGTTTGAAGGGCTAAGCCCCTTATGAAGGGAATAAAATATTTATCCCCACACATAGGACCATGATACAGATATTTCATGTTGTCAGGGCTACTAAGTTTTCTGCCTAACTGGGCCTTTTCCTGCAGCTTTTCATACAGGAGGGTATGAATTAGCACGCAGACTCTCAGGGATTGTCTATCTATATGGCCCCCATCACCATAGTATCTGAGCACCTCATGGTCTAGTAATGGCACCCCTGTAAGCCTCTCAGTTCCCTTTCCGCAAAGTGCTGTTATCCCTATTTTACAGATGGGGAACTGAGAGGCTACATGACTTGCTAAGCTTTACACTGGAAGACTGTGGGAGACAAGGGTCTTGAACCCAGCTCTCCCATGTCTGATGTGAATGCCCTGATCTTGTGGCCTTATCACCTTACATGAGGAAGGATGGTCCAGTGAACTAATTGAGGGCTTGCAAGAATGATTCACTCAAGTTGCACAAACAGGGTTGCATGAGGGGGGGAAATTAACAATGTTAATTCTTTTCTCTTGTCTGTCTCCCAGGT
This sequence comes from Mesoclemmys tuberculata, assembly GCA_007922155.1. Classification (NCBI taxonomy): domain Eukaryota; kingdom Metazoa; phylum Chordata; order Testudines; family Chelidae; genus Mesoclemmys; species Mesoclemmys tuberculata. The sequence goes on from ML675651.1 coordinate 656,326, forward strand.
GTGCTTTGTGGGCAGAAGCAATGTTGGGAAATCCTCCTTAATAAAGGCCTTGTTTTCATTGGCTCCCAACGTTGAAGTCAGAGTGTCAAAAAATCCAGTAAGTGAGATTTTTTAATTCCCTCCATCTCAACTGGAAGCTCCTGCCAGTTGAGGGAGATGGGATAAAGAGGGCTAACCTTAGCTCTGAGGTAACACAAAGCTGTGGGAGAGTTAGCTGGATTCTGTTTTGGCTTGTGGATCTTCAACAGCTTTTTTAAGTTTCATTTGCAAAAGCCTTATTAATGGAAATATGAGGTGAAAAGAACCTAGCTTGACTCTTAGAGCACAAAGTGAGTTTGCAGGGCTAGCAAAAAAAAAAAATCTTTCTACTTGGAAGCTGAGCACGCTTTGATGTGTGGTCATTGAGACGAAACACACACACAGCCCTGCAAACCTACTTTTAGTCACTTTTTGAGAGTAGTTTGGCACTCTGAGATAAATCCTCCTACTCAAGTAATGGCTGTGTGTGGTCTCTGAAGCAGTGGAACTATCACAGTTCATTCCTCGGAGAGGAGCAGGGTGCCTGTGCAAGGGGTCTCCACGCCCTGGAGACCCCCAGAGGGAAGATTTGGGGGAATGTGGTGCCATGACTCTGGATATACTGCTTTAAACACAGCATGGGCTTTTTTAGTGTGTCACAGATACTACTTCAGCACAGCGTCTTCACTAATGGTGCTGGCACACCTTCACAGTATCCTGTGTCCTGTTTCCAGCATGTGAGGTGGGAAGAGGATTCCAACCTCCTTCCTCCCCATCCACACTGCCCAGACTGAGAACTTCCCCTAGGCAGAGCCTAAGTTCTCTGGCTATGCATGGAGACCAGGATCTGAAAAGTGTTTCTCAAAATCCTTTCTGTTACCATGACTAAATGGTACTGCAAATACTAGTGTTCCGCTCTAGGGTTGTAATTTAAAAAAATATAAATCCAATACATCATGTGCCTGCTGAACTCCTCTACTCGGGCTCATACAGATTTGTGTAGTATCATTCAGACAAACTGAAGCTGATGTATCAGTCTTTGGGATAGTATCACAGAGTTGTATCTGCTAAACCATGGAGTGCTTTCCACCTTGTCAGCTTGTCAGTTATGCATGATACATTACAAAATCAATTCAGCATTTCTAATGAATCTAAAACACTTTCCCCAGTCTTCTAGGTCTATCGGATTCTTGATTCTTGTCCACATTCAGCTCAGTTGTCTAGTACTGGACGTAAAGTACTTTTTAAAATAAATCCATAATGCAGTTGTTGTTTAATAATATTTAATAAAGCCCAACCTTTCTCTCTCTAGGGCCACACAAAGAAAATGAATTTCTTCAAAGTGGGGAAATACTTTACATTGGTGGACATGCCAGGCTATGGCTATAGAGCCCCCCAAGACTTTGGTGAGATGGTGGAAGCCTATTTACAAGAACGTGAAAAGTAAGAGAACCATTGCATGGTGTTGTGTTCTACCTCACAGTGCATCAGAACAATGGGAAGTGGATGTTTGCATTGATTATAGCAAGATGAAAGAATTAAGTGTAGATATCGATGTTATTGCCAACAATGGGATGGAAAGTGTTACACCACGCATTAGCTTCCACAGTGAAGTGGTGGTGTTACCATTGTTTTGAGTCCTTTTTTGAAGCTTGGATGGATCAAAGCACCAGAAAATATTCCCTTTAAATCCTATCCTGTATTGACTCCTCTCAGGATGAACTAGATGAGGCTAATTCTCTTTTCCCATCTCCAAATCCTATAATCTAGCTTCTCAGTTCTCTTGCTAGGTAACTCAGAAACAACCATTATTGCATTGCCCCTTACTTGTATCACCATCCGTATCTTTGTTAGCTTGAAGAGGACATTCTTATTAGTGGACAGCTTGGTCGGATTTCAGAAAGCAGATCATATTGCCATCGAAATGTTGGAAGAGTTTGGGATCCCTTATGTTGTAAGTTCTACCTTTTCTTTAAAACACTAGAGAGCAGTGGCCAGAGTCAAGGGCATTCTGTAAACATTCTGTACCTTCAGTTAGCTGAATCTCATCAATAGAGCTCTAGCAGTGAGTTAAAGGTGATCTGCAAAGGGGGAAAAATTGTACCCCCTGGGGTTTTTTATTCATAACGTATGGGGAGACCTGAAAATCTGTGTGTTTGTTATTTGTTTGTTTGTTTTTAAGGCCTGGATTTTCAAAATGGACTTAATTTTTGGTGCCCCGTTTGAGACCCCTTAAAGATGCCTGACTTTAATAGGCTAGGTATTCAGCATTCATAGCTACAACATGAAGTAGTTTGAAAGCTGTGGGAGGGTGATACATCTTGGCAAGCATTTCCAGGCTTAAAGTAACATTTTCCCCCCTCCCTAAATCTTCCCTTTATGGATTTGTGCAGCTTGTGTTAACAAAAATTGACAAAGCGTCCAAGGCAGTGTTGGTTAAAAATGTACTGGAGATCCAAGTCTTTGCAGAGAAACAAACTCGGGGGTGCTTTCCTCAACTGTTCCCAGTCAGGTAAAGCTCACTTCTATTCATGTCTTGGTTTTTTTTCAGGTACTTAAAAAAAAAAAACTCACTGAATGGTATGACACATTGGGAGACCGAGCTCCTGTTTCTGCCCAGAACAAGTACTGTAGGAAGTGTCAGGGCAAGCTCCCCTCATGGTGACCCCACCCTATTTGAGGGAGAACACCTTTAGAGGGGAGAGGAGAGTTCAGCCTTCAAGGCCCATTCAGATGAGGTCGGCAGCAGAGGCACAACATATGATGGTGGGGTTTGCAGTGAATGCCTGTCTGAGACCACCAAACTAATTTTAAACAGACCAGGTGTAGGTAATATCTTAGTTGCTGTTGATGGGGGCCTGGTCTGAAATGATTGTGGCTTTCTTAGACATACAAAGGATAGTACTTGCAGTTATGCTGCTTAATACAAATTAACACTCCTTTGCTCTAAGACTGTATAAAGAGTATCCCTTCTCAGATTGGGCAACAGGCATAGAAGCTAACTTGCAGTTTTACTCTGAAGATGATCAAGGTAAAAATGGTGCCTTCCGTAACTGCTCTGCGTGTGTAACTTTAACTTTACTATTCTTACTCCTGTTAGCCCTGCAAGGTCTATACAACTCTGGGAGAGGGAGCTGGATTCTGTTTTGGATCCAGCATTAACAGAATAGGAAACCAAGTTTTGATACCATCTCACGGAGTCAGTTGTGTGGCACAAATGTAATTGAATGGAATTTGGCACATGGAATCTTGGTGGGTGGCAGATATTTTAGAAGGATCCCAGCTTGACTTTCAGCTTCTGCGGTGAGACTGTGGCAATTAAAAAAAAATTGTGTAAATAAAGCAAGGTTGATGTTGAGTGAGTCACAAACATGGGACCCAAAATACTATTTTTACAGAATCAGTATTCAGAATAGAGGCCTAGAGCCCCAAAGCTATGTAGGCTCCTAAGTGACTTGGCCAAGGAGAAACAAAAAAACCTGTGGCAGAGTTTGGGATAGAACCAACTTATCTACTGTTCTGCACCTTGTGAAGTCACTTACATCAGTGCAAAAGGCTACCAAAAATCAGAATAGTGATGTTCTATAGCCACTGGGCACTACCCAAAGCCTGTGCTTTTACTGTCATATTTCCCTTCTAAAGGTTGCTCTGCCCTTATTTGACTCCTAGCATGTGGGCTCAAGATTTTTTTTTTTAATTTGATGTCAAGCAGTGAGCAATTGTCAGTTTCGTGGGGCCATGAGGTGTCAGGGAGATCAGCACTGGATTTTGGAAGATAATTTGTAAAGGAGTACATCGGTTTGTAACATGATGATGTCTCTTTATAATCAGATCCAGAATTAAGTGATGAGCTGCAGCGAAGCTTCCATTGCTGAGCACTGTATACCTAATAAGAGTTCAGCTGTAGCCCCTTTAGGTAGAAATTTAGGTGAAATACTGGGACATTGAAGTCAATAGGTCAGGATTTGACCCATGACATTTAACATTAAGTGGTGGGGGTAGTGGGAGAAATACTGTAACATTTTTTGCTGTTTAAAAAAAAAATCTCAGCAGAGACCCTAGTAAAAATATTAAACATCACTTTATTTTGAATGTGTTTTATGAAGCTGTTAAACTTTTACTAAGGTTTGCTGCACTCTAGACCCCAGCTGTAGTGTCACAACTTCCAGTTATTATTGCAGCAATAAGCTAAATGGAAGAACACCTTATTTCATTGCATATAAAATGCTTAGAGCACCACTGAGCTGCAATTTCAAACTCTTGCAAAGCTTCATTTTTGCTCCAGAAAGACACAGCCGTCCTTCTACACATGAAACTAATGAAGAGAATCTGATGTACCATAACATTTTTTGCTGATCCCACTCTGTGATCATATATGGAAGATGGACAGTGGGTAGAATTAAAGTTGCTGCGTGAACTATACATTTCCTGATTGTTGTGGGATTAAATTATTGATGTGTTTTAAAATGTATCAGAAACAACTGGCTGTCTTTGAAGTTACCTGTTCCTCCAAGCTGTGGTGGCAGGGAAGTTAGCAAAATTAGGCACCTGCCTTTGAAGGAAGCAAGGATCTGAACATGTACATCTTTGTTTCCACAGTTCCATAGAGTATTCTGGGATCCACCTGCTGAGATGTTTTATAGCCCATGTTACAGGAAACCTTCCCCTCACGCATTCCTGACCATGACTCCTCTCTCCTCTTGTACTCTACTCAGCCAGCACACCAGGTAGCAAACACATTGCTCTGGACATTGCTTTCTGCTTTGTAAATAATTTAAAATATTGAAACTATTTTTGGGACTTGCAATTACTTGTCAAGGAAAGAATTTAATGAAGCTTAAAGCACGTTGTGCTGCATGAATCATTTGATTTTTCAGATTCATTCCTTGGTGATATTGTAATGAGTTGGCAAAATAAAATATCCTTTAAAAGCTATGTTTTTAAAAGTATTCACTGGTGTCTCTTCCTTCTTAGGAAGATAGCCTCAACTGTGAGCTAGGTTTTAAATGAAATTATAGATGCTAGAACATAGCTCTATGGCAGAAGATGAACATCAAAGAAGTGTATGGAGCCCGGAGTATGGCAGCACCTTTTATGAAGTGCATCCCACATCATCTGAGCAGCTGTGACTTTCACTTAATTTGTTTTGATCATGTGGCATTTGAACTTCTTGATGTAAGTGTTACATCATCCTTACCACTTCCTTGTCACCACTCAAGGAAACATGAAACTCTATCCTGCTGTATTGCTCTAGGACTTCACTCCAGGAGGTGGAAAAGACTTATCCTTTAAGAAGTTATGAGAGGATGATGCCTGAAAAGAAAGTCTGGTATAAAGGCAGCATGGAGGTGTTGATATCTACCAGGGGGTAACTCCACTCTGTGCCACAGAAGGAAATTACCCTAACGTAATCAAGCATCACTGTCTCCAAGCTGTGAGGGCTCTCCACCATCCTGTCAGTTCCTAGAAGAAAAAGCAGATGAAGGAGGAGGAAAGCTGACCCTTCTTGCTGTTAGTTATGTGAGGAAGACAGTAGTTAAGTGACTGGCATTCTGCTGGAAGAATTAGTACTTAAGTGGCAGCTGTTGCCTTGAAAGAAAGGCCTGGGAATTTCAAGGGGGATAGTTTCTCCTTTTTGTACTGTTTTTTATTAGCACTCAATTCATTGTGAACCTTTTAAGGGAACAAGCCAAAACTTGTCAGTGATAACTGACATAACTGAGTGAATTTCCATTGCAAATCAGGTACATGCTACATACCTGGCCCTCCATTGTCCCTCAGTCATAGTTGTAGCCTCCTATTCTTCAGGGGCACATTGTATCTGTCTAGCAATGCCTACTAAATGGCAATAGCTGTAGCCACTCCTAGAGAAGGATCTGGGAGTGGTTGGAACAGTGGCCTAATGCAGTATATTAATTCTTAAGTGCTGCAAGCAAAGGAGGAGATCAAATGCACTAACTCAAACTGCTACTGTCAAGCAGAATAAAAGGGAGAGGTGGGTTATGACTCCCTGTGTACTCATTGTTAGAAGTATCGTCATGACAGCAGATCTGCTGTCCCAGCATGCAGTTTCCCAGAGGGCACAGGTCTCATGGGCTCAGTGTCCTGGAGTACATGCTATGGCTTAATGGCAGTTCTTGGTGAATAGTGTTTGCTAGCATGCCAAAATAACATTTTCCAGAAGCATCCATCCAGTGCTGGGTGCTGTATGCTCTGGGGTCTTGCTAAGTTAAACGCCTAAAATAAATGGACACTCTTGAAAAATATGTAGTTTAAGTCCTGTAGCTTGATATACATCTGCCTACTGAACTCTAGGCTCTTATCAAAACCGGACTACACTGAGTGCTAGCAAAAATCTTTATTAAGTACTTTTAAAATGAGTATCAGTCTGTAATGTTAAAGATATACAGTTTACATCTGCATAGGAGTAACAGCTTTCAGCACACTATGGAACAAATCCTGTAGTATGTGTACATACGTAACTACCATTGGATTGACTTCATTGGGAGTTCATAGGGGAAGGAATGCAGGACTGGACCCCCTTACAGTTGTGCTACAGAAATCAAATGAATAGGTGCAGTCCTCCATGCAAAGATTAGAGAGCATCAGCTTTACTTTTATATGTGGCTAGGATTTGTTTCAAGTTGGCCAAGGACTCTTCAGACATAAATTCTTCAGACAGCATATCAGCTTTTGCATTATGTTCTGTCAGGTATTTCTAGGAAGAGAATACAACAGGTGAGATTTGAAACTTTTATTTTTAACCTAAAAGACATGCAACTTCTCTGTCAGCACCATATGCATCTCTTTCATTATCATCTACTGCAGTGGTATAAGGCCTTCTAAGTTAAATATTTAAACCAGTTTCTGCAATAAAAAATTAACCAAATGAATGCCCAGGTCTGACATAATGGTAAAGTAAGTAGGTCAAACAACTGTTTGACATTGGCATGCCACCCAACTTTCTAAATTCCTAGAGTACAAATCAGATCCCAAGGAATTCTTGTGAATGAAACACACCTGTGCTGCCTATTAAATCTCAAATCATGGGCTGAAGGTATAAACACCAACTCTGTTCTTGAGGGAGGTTTAGCATGGCAGAAGTCTGAAGGAGCATGGATAATCTGCTAATTTTTAGGACGCTTTAGATCCCTCTTAAATGTCTGCAGAGGGACGGGTAGCTCTCTGGTCCATGACATAACTCCTCTTACTCACCGACCTAAATGACAGGGTTTTTTTTTCCTGCTATTTCATGGTACAAACTTTCAGAGAAATCTTGTTTGCACAGAAGTTAAGGAGGCAAGATTTCACTCTTACTAATTGCGCCTCTTCTCTCGCTCTAGTCTTTTGTCATTAGTTTCCACAATTCTCCCTCCCATGGAATGTGCATCTTTCAGATTGCACATTTCCAAATGGAATTTTGCATTTGGATTAGTGTTCTAACCAGTTACCTTCCCCAGACCTGAAGGAGCACCATGAAGCTTGTAAGCTCTTGTCCCTTTCACCAACAGAAGTTAGGTGAGGTAATAATTATTGAACTATCTTGGTTCTAATGGCCTAAGCATTCATTTCTCAAACTTCTATAGCCATACCCTGCAAATTCACAAGTGTAATTCCATTTTAGAAGGGGTTTTGATGTCCCGATACTTTATATCACTAAACTGGTGTGTAGTTTACTGTGTTAAATCACCCCTTTATGGCTCTAAGACCTCTTAAGATTGTTTTCCTGAACAAAAGTATTGGCACTATGATCCAGTGGATAGAGCAACAGACCAAGAGTCAGGAGATTTATTCCTGTTCTATTCTTATTTCTGGCACTAGCCTGCTGGGTACCCTTGAGTGAATCCCTGGCCCCTCTCGGTGCCTGTTGCATCCCCTGTCACACTTTGTCTACCTTGTCTATTTAGAATGTAAGCTCTTTAGGGCAGGGACAAGCAAGGTTCTCTACTGAGACCAACAGGGTTGGGATCTCTAGCTGCCACTGTAATACAATCTATCAATCATCCCATCCTTTGCAGATTGGTTAATAGGCCTTTGAACACTAGAGGAGGCGAGGCCTGTAGCTTTGCAGCCTCCAATATCTTTTTGGCAAGAGGTTAAGACAGTGAGGCCCTACAAGAGGCCCTTTTGCCAGTAGTTTGAGGGGCAGGTAGGGAAGATGAGCTATGAAGTATGGATGGGTGTGCATGTTTTTTTTTTTAATATGTACATATGAGCAATTGCCCTAGTCATTAAATACCCATACAAGGAATCCTAGAACAAGAGAGACTGCTTGGCTGCTATTCCTAACACCAAACACTGGTTGGTTGCTCTGCTTGCCTATGGCAGTTAATTTCATCACATTTTTAATCACCCAGAATTTGCTATAGTGTCACTTAAGGGAGGTATTGTGGGCTTTTCTGTAGAGGAAGGGACAAGGTTCAGTGTGCCCAGACAAGCGTGTCATGTCATGAGACAGCACGCTGTCCTTTCCAAGGAGCTTGGAGATGCTATAAACAACCAGTCACGCCAGAGAGAGACTTTTGGGGAGAACAGGCAGACTGAAGAAAACAGTGGTCATGAACTGGGCAGGATGTGGGGAAAAAGTTAGAAAGGAGGGAGAAAAGAAGGTGAACTGACCCTAAGGTTGCCTTTTAGGTAATGTATATTTCTTTCCCTTGCTTTAATGTGAACAGTAATGGATATGACTTACTTCTACAGACCCTACATGAAATGCCACCATCTCCAGAACACGGTATGACTTATCAAGCAGTTTCATCTTCTCTTCATTTGTTGTCCTCACAACAATCTGGTATCTGAGGAATACATGTACATTCCCTTAATTGCATGCCCAGGTCAAAGAGAAACCTATTCATTTCAAGGTTGACAATGTAATAAATGTTCAAACTAAACAGGCTGGAAAATTCAATTCAAAGTAATTTAAAAATCGAGGCAATTTAAAATCACTTAGTGTAAAGCCTTGATTTGAGTAGATTTTAAACTAACTTTTCAATTTGTACTTCAATTTTTTTCTAAAGAAAGGTGCACTCATTGGACATAACTTAATGTTGATTTACAACTAAACAGAGCCTTTTCTCTAGATTTGGCTCATTTTTGCTACCCAAGAAGATACACTAGAAATTTATTTTCAGATTAACTGTACATTTTTAGTATGTTAGAAAATGGTGAAATATATTGCTTATTTACTAGATAATTAACTTTTTAATCATGATTTGTGTCAAGCTGCATTAGGATGGTAACTCGAATTTAAACAAAACTGCATATAAAATGTATTTTTGTTAAACAAAACTTTAAATGTTTTTTGTTTGATAACATGATCAAAGAACATGTTTCACATTTACAACTAAATGATGTATTAGAGGAATTAACTGTACTCAGTGAATTGAACTAGTTACTTCAGGTCAGCCTGGGAAAATTTTCAAATATTCCTAAGAGAAAGTGACAGGAGCTTACATTCCTACTCTAATTTTCAAGAGACTTAGGTGAGTCTCCTAAAGTACTCAGGCTGACCTATTGTGCCAATCTTATAGAAAAGTTGACCTTGAAAGTTAGAATCAGTTTGTTTTTTTTTTAAATGGAGACTCATGGATTCAGCATATTTATTTAAAATGTTTTAAAAGACTATAATAAATTTAGGCCTTAACATATTTTGTATTAAATTCAGATTGTATTTTAAACAGATTTGAAAAATATGTTTATACAAAAAATCCCATATTGTTAAAAGAACAAAACAATTTTTATCTGCCCTGAAATGAAAGGCGGCTGTGTAGATAAAATTGAGTACCCATACAGTTTGTACGTTCTCTAACAAACGTCAACATACTTCAGCATTATCAGACATTAGACTGAAGGTGGTTGGTGTAATCTTTACCAACACATTTTTCATAAGTTCAAAGATATCAAACTACATCACAGAATAGGCACTTTAGATGCCTATTAGATGCATTTTAGATAAATCTTAATTACACAACAAATATTAAGTGTGCTTTGTGTTTTAGTAATTTGTTAGTTAAAAATACTAACATGCAGCAGTCAGATGTATAGGGCTAGGCCTTGAATGGGTATGGTTTATGGGAGATAAAGCAGTGGACTGGGACTCAGGTTCTATTCCTGGCTCTGCCTCCAGCCTGCTGGATGACCTTGCACTTCCCTGGCCTGTGCCTCAGTTTCCCCATCTGTAAAATGGAGATAGTGATCCTGATCTTTTGTAAAGTGCTTGGAGATCTACGGTTGAAAGGCTATGTAAGAATTAAGTGATATAATATTAGGACTTTTATGTGTTAAACAATTGTCAACTTTTAAGGGCCTTTCTATCGAACTTGAAAAATGAGACTCTTGATAGATGGGACTTGGCATTATTGGATTGTATAACAATATTCACATGGTTGGATGTCAGAGAACGCATGACCTGTAAAGGACATTGAAAATTTTAACTACAGAATTTCCTTTCTTATAGTCCAGTTGCTACTGAAAGTTAAAACTTCTGAATTTCACAGCATATCAAAGTATATCCAAACACATACCCGTATTCAGGACTCAGTAAGTAGACTCACAGTAGCCAGGATGGTTAGATGGTTGAAACTGGGTTATTTTCCCCACAAATAAATTCAGTCAAAGAAGAAAGGATTTGTTTTGTTTTCAAAAAGTGAAAAGTTTTTTGACCTAGTCAGTGTTCCACTGAAAGTAATAGGCACTTTTCTTACATTTGTCTTTAGTTGAACACTCGATTTTCCACTGTAAAAAATGGAAAATTTTAACCAGTCTCACTATTTAGGCATGAATGAATACTCCATGCTGCAAGAGTCTGGAAGAAGAGAGTTAGCGATAAGGGGATCATAATATACATGAAAGACTAAGAGCTGATTATCTACTCAGTCAAGGAAACCTTATACAAACTACAGAAATTCACTGTCAACCCTCTAGAGCAGTGGTTCTCAACAGGGGTACGTGTACCCTGGGGGGTACGCAGAGGTCTTCCAGGGCGTACATCAATTCATCTAGATACCCTATTCTTACAACAGATTACAGGAATAGATTCAATGTGAATAAAAACTTCATTGTTGCTGTCGCTTCATTGCCTCCCAGAATGACAAGACTCAAATGAAAAATAGGTTCAAGGATTACATTCAAATGCAAGTATATTTATATTCCAATTGATTTATTTTATAATTATATAGTAAAAAGGAGAAAGCAAGCAATTTTTCAGGAACAGTGTGTTGTGACACTTCTGTATTTTTATGTCTGATTTTGTAAGCAAGTAGTAGTTTTTACATGAGGCAAACTTGGGGTACACAAGACAAAGCAAACTCCTGAAAGGGGTACAGTAATCTGGAAAGGTTGAGAACCACTGCTGTAGAGTATGGTCTTCTCACTACACTGCAATGCATCAGATTTGTCTCAAGTGAAGTCTGTTTAGAACAAATATCTGGATGCTGCACTTACTCCTTCTGAATTTCATGCAGCTCATTCAAAGCTTTGGTGAGACCCTCGTTGACTCCAGTCTCAATGAGGTTTTTGTGCATCTCTAGTGCTTGCCGCTCAGCTTCACATTTTTTTCCTTCCTCTTCATCCTCCTAAGGAAGAATAAACCAATTCCTATCAGCAACATATTCTTCAGACTAAGTCTACTTACCAGTAATTAAACTCCTAGAACTCGCTAGAAGAGTGGAGCTCCTTGCCAGCACAGGAATACAGGCAAACCCAAAGAATTCTCCCTATGAGAGGATCAAACCAGGACCTCAGAAGGACAAATTCCCAACTGGTAACAAAAATTAACACCCTGCAAGATCATCATTATAATCAAAAAGCAACTGTTTAAAAAGGCCACAAGTAGCAGTGCAACTCACAAGCCTGTTTTAAAAGGCAAAGCAAGTGTTCTTCAGTAACGGTTCAACTACAACAGCATGGCAGGACTGCGTGGAATGGGAGAAGATCATGCACAACTAGAAACGCCAATGATTAGATCCCTTTAATAAAATAGCGAGTAACTTCTCAGAGGTTTCCTTTCTCTCTCTCTCTTCCTCTTCTAAGAGGAGCCACTGTTCTCCCAGGCAGCCTGCCTCTCAGCCCCCAAGCTGAGTGGAATTCAAAATGACCTAGCAAGTAGTGAAAAAAGAAAGCAACATTTGTCTCACATACATCCACTAGATGAGTCTGGCATCTGGACAAGCAGGTACTGTAACAAGCCAGGCATAGCAACAGACTGCACACCCTGACGTGTCCTCGCTGCACCAAATCCTCCACCACCACCACTCAAACATTTTGTGCACCATTTTATTTTTAAAAATCTTTTACCCTGCCCATGTATGTTGGCACCTGCCTACACAAGCACACTGCCTGGAATGGTGTTTGGGAACCTCACAGGGCTTTCTCTAACCCCTCACCTTAGTGAGGAACAAGTGAGATTAGGACCGCTTTAAGGCAACCTGGGGCCCTAAACACACCACAGCATGGTGCAAATGGACTCCATTTTCTGCTATAGAGAAGCCATCAACAAGGCAGTTCCAGGCCCAGAAAGGGCTGTGGGAAAAGGCTGTAATGAGAGATTTGTTCCAAGAATTAAACTGGGTGTTTAAATACTTCTGTTTCAACAGAAACTGGGCACCGTACCTGACAACCGTTCAGAAAGAAGCTGGAGGCAACGTATCTCCAACAACAAACAACATCTAAAGAGTGTGGGGAAAAGAGCTCTTCTGCTGGAAGTTAGGCAGAGGGATAGCAGTTTCTACTGATTAGATGCCAGCTGTGTACTTATATGCTGCACTCCATCTAGAATAGACCCATCTCATTAATCATATGGTTTTGAACAATCAGGCTAAATTCAGAGTGACACAGGATGGAAGTTAGTGTAGAATTTAGGCCTGCTCATTCAAAGATCTCCTCATTTGTTTTCACTTTAGAAAAGTAATTTCCTACCTTGAGCTTCTGCTGGTGAAGATCATCCAACTTTTGGGCTTCTTCTTTCAGCAGTTTTATGTAGCTTTTCTTCTCTGCTATCATCACATTCAACTTCAAGAACAGATTGGGTTAAAAAGAATAATCTACAGATGCTTGCAAACATCTTGCAAAACCTCAGTTCTATAGCATTTCAAAACAATAGACTAGTTATAGGGGGCCGAAATGAAGGCCAAGGACCCTTACTCAGTTGCTAAAGATAAATATTCAGCATGAACTCACAGTACAAACATTAAGATAAGGGAACTACTGTAGAATGATTTAACGTCATGTTAATTTTCCCACATCAGGAAGTCAGATGAATTTATGTTCTCTCAGGAACAGAGAAAGGTGCTGGGAGATTATTTTTTCAGGTGAAAATTTCCCAAACTCACATGCTCAAATTTTGTACACCACCTTTGACCCATACAAATTATTTTCAGTGACACACTATAATTCTATGGTAGCTTACACTTACACAGCAATAAGAAAATAACCCTTTTCAATGGGCATCTGAAGAAGGCAGAAAAGTGAATGGACTTCTAGTAAAAACAAAATATAAACTATTATATAAAATAATGTGAAGTAGTTTTGCCTCAAGAGGTGATGCAATGCATTTCCCTGTGTAGTAAGTATTCTACTGTACACCTTCAGCAGACTAATGTTTCTCCTATTTCCTGAACTAGAGGAAGAAGGGTAAGATTCATCATGAACATCTTACTCTCCCTCTCCTAGATTAATTCCAGCAATCTTTGCTCCTTTGGAGATTAACTGAACACCAATGTACATTAAGTGTCAGTGTCTGAATCTCTACCACCTAGCCCTGAGTCTTTACATCCTAGCCCAAGCGGTACTGTCTGCTGGAATACTTCAGTGGCTAACAAGATCTTTTATCCTGCTGCTATCTCCTCCACGGACCCAACATAGGGACCGAGCCAGTGTCTCGGCATTTCGCAGATTCCTGTTTTCTGTTGGATGGATTGTGGAGTGATTCCAGTGCCGAATCACTTGTCCTACACGTGCTTTGCTGCAGGGGTCAGGGTAGAGGTACAATACTTCAGATTCAGGAGGCGGTATAGTGCTCAATTCATGTGGATTAATTGAGCAGGCAAGGTCTGGAGAACTGGAGGTGGTAAACTGCTGATGTGGATTACAAATGACTGTGTTACTAGCAATGCGGTATCCATCTTAGCATACATAGCACCTGCAACTCAAGTTAGTTTGCTGACTGCTGTTTTAGGAGTAATCTGTATTTCCTTGTCAAGTCTGGCTCCCTGCTGAAACAAAATCAAGGGGCAGCAGAGTTATCACCACCGAAGAATATATTTTGACAGTACATTTTTCTCTGTTTTCATGGTTTAAACATTTCACTTAAATTGGTTGTTTCACCATTTTACAAAACCTTATATAACATAGGCCAGGTATTTCTGCTTGCCGAATTCATTTACTCTTACTTGGTATTGAATAGAAGAAAATCAACATTTGCTTGACCTAGTGCAGATCTGTAACACCTACAGGGAAGTTGGTAGCTGGGCTTTTCATCCATACCCTGTGTTGGACAGCTAAGTGGGAAGTTAGTTTTCCTCTGTATGTGCATATTTACATGCTTTCACAGCACCAAACCATACATGGTGGATGAAAATATTTTGTGACAGGTGTTCTATTAAAGAAGGTTGATTGAAGAGAAGTTACAGTATATGATTAGCAGGTTTCTCTAACTAGAAATGCTGGTATATAATATATAGCCCACTGACTCACTGCCGGAATGCAACCATTCTGAAAATATTTAAAACCTAATCAAAAGCTTTACACATCATTGCTTATAAAACTCACCTGTTCTAATGTAACCTCTAAACTGATTTTCCTGTTACTAGCTTTACGTATTGCCTCTTCAGTCTCATTTATTATCTGCATAAGTGGAACCTGTAATGCACATGGAAAAAAGATACACACACACAGATGAGAGCCATGTGATATAGTTATAACAGCTCTGCAACTTAAGAGGCATCACTGACTGAATTCTGCCCACTAACGGGTATCTGTGGGATTTATAAGATTCAGAAATCTCTCAGCATCTTCAAAAGACTTTCTTTTTTAGATCAGCCTGCCAGAGAATTGTTTCCTCTCCACATCCCAAGACACGTACTCTCTTCCTCCTCCTTCCGCCGTACATGCACGTTAACCCCTGCCAGGTAAGATTCTGCCTTGCATCAGAGGCAGGTCACTGTTTTAACCCCCTGAAACTTTAAAACAAGTGCAGCACTACTGAGACGCACAGAGATACAGCTATGTGGTGGACAGACATGGTTGCCTGGTGATAGCTATTTTCCACCACATTTCTAAGGCTGGGTCTACACTGACAGCAGCAAATTCACCGCCATCAGATCGATTGCTCTGGATCGACTGAGCGGTCTGTATAGACGCACTCAGTCGATCCAGGAAGCGACGCAGGAAAACCACCCCCACAAGTAGAGTAGCGCTGCGTCGGAGGGACGCTGTCCCCTTTGACGCAGCGCAGTGTGGACACCACATGGAGGAGATGCTGCAAAGTCGACGGGAGATAGGCAAGGGATTTACATCACTTGCATATCTCCTGTCGACTTCCGCCAAATCGCCAAGGTAAGTGTAGACCGGGCCTAAGAGGCAGCACAGCAGGCGGGGTGAAAGAACAGAAGCAGCTCAGTAGGTTGGAAATGGCTGCAGGAAAGAGGGCACAATTCATGCTGCAGCAGACAAAGAATACAAATGAGATGAAGATGGCTTTAGAGTTTTCCTCTGAGGGATTGCAAGTTTTAGCCAATTCCTGCACTTTGTTTGTAACCCAAGTGTGTCTGTCCCTCCTTCTTTGAGTCAAGACATCTGGCTTGTTGATGTTTTCCTCCAAACCTCCCTCCCTGCCAGCACTTCATTCTGTAGCAATGAGAGCTGAGCAATGCTTTTTCTTTGCATATATATTCAACTAAAAAACCAACCCACCTGAAAATCAAAGTTTTGGAAATGTCGAGTTGAATCTACATTCAAACATTTAGTTCAACCTGAACTTTTTTGGTTTTTCATTTTGTTGGGGGGAAAAGGAGAAAAACAAGATGCCCAATTTCCTCCCCCGGTTTCTCTGTTCGGACACCAAACTGAAAAAAAATCAAGTATTCACCCAGCTCTAGTAGCAACATCTACGCAGGTTAGACTGTACTGCAGTTATAATAGGGACTGCTCAAGAACAACCTTCCTTGTGTGCTAACTAACATTTTACAGCTGAAGCATGGGCCCTCTTCCAAGGACTCAAATGCTGTGAACAAAAGTAGTCAAAGCACACCTACATTGATCTGTGTTCTGTATTTGGTCAAAAAAAAAAGGGGTCCATCCTCTGGTCTAAACTTAATCTCAAAATCATGGCCTCTGGAATTCTCCATGCTTGGTGGGATTAGCTTCAGTTTCCGAGCCAGTTTGTGATAATCATCCAGTTGTGCTTCAATCTGGGAAACATGGAGTTGGAGGGAATGGTGAGAGAAACACTGCATAAAAAAGGCCAAGCATGGCCACTCCTAACTTTCTCTGACAGATCATTGTTGTTGCTGCCTCCAAGAGGGTGTCACTTCCAGAAGGCTTCATAACTGCCAATGGCGTCACTCACCAACTCTTTGCCTCTCGCATATTTTAGCTCTTCAGCCCATAGCTGCTGCTGTTCTGTCTCTAGCTCCTTGGTAAGCTTGCCGATCATTTGCTGAAGCTTATCTTTCTCACGGTTTAGCCTCTCGATGTCCACAGCTGTGTACAACTGATTATCAACAGTGTGTTGCAGCCAAGCATTTTCCTGCTTTATCACTTCAGCTTCCAATTCTGTAGTCAACAACAAAAAGAGGAGCTAGAAATCTCCGGACATTTGCTAAGTTGCCACCCCTGCTCTTCCAATATAAAGATGTCATTCATCAGTGAGGTGTACTCTTAGCTGTAATAAGATGCGCATTGCTTACACGGATGCCACTCTCCCTCTTTTAAGTGTTCTACAAACTTTAACCCACCTCACAAAAATGCGAGGCTTAGGCATGATCTCCATTTCAGGCTCCATGTGCACATTTCAGAGGCCCTTCTCCCCCTCGGGCTGCCACTTTGTTCTAGAATAGGGAGACCCACTCAGATCTACTGTTTTTAAAGGGAGGGATTTCACTATTCAGAGTGGAAGGACTTTCCTTTAATTTGAGGCAAGAAAGTTTAGGTGCGAGATCAGTCTCTACTTCCTTCTCTCACTGAGGTATGGAAGAAGGAGACCAACTGTAAGAAAGCTGGTCCAAGAGGGCAGAATCTCCCACACTCAACAGCCAGACAACTTACATCTTTCTGTCTCAAAAGACTATTCCTTGCACCCTAGAAATCAAGACAGTGTCTTTTAAAGACGCATCCAGCACCTTCCAGTTCAGAAAGCACTTACCCCTGCATGTACCGCCTCACTGTTTTCCCATAAAGTTCAACAAAACTACTTGCCAAGTAAAATTCTGCTTTAGTAAAAATCCATCCATGGAACAAATTTATTTCTGTTTTAAAGGTTTCAATCTGACACATCATCATCGGTCATCTCTGATGCAGCTTCCTCCTCACCTGATACCTCATACTCCTCAGTGAGGCTACGTAATTTCTGGTCCAGAACAGCTGAATGGGATTCCAGATTGGTTAAATAAGCTTGATATTTTTTGACATCAGCTTGCAGTGAAGCTTTCAGCTTCCTCAGTGTTTCTAGACGATCCTTTGAGAAGAGAGAGGAGTGTGAACAACCTAACTGGTATATATAGAAGAATTAGCCCTGCTTTACAATGGCTACTGGAAACATTTGTAGCTGAATGACAGATTTTCAGCTGCACCTTTTTTTGAATTATCTGCCTTGGTAGCAGCTGATTTTTCTCATAAGCCTAAATGGTGGTGAACCCTGCCACAGTTTCTATCCCTGTACAATCCCTAGCCTGAAAACATCTTCCTTCATCTTATTTTGGCTTGTGTGGATCAAATTTTCAGTCTCTGCCCGACAGATATTGTTATTCCAGGCCTGATAAATTAGCTTTTGGGAGTTTAGAATTTTAAATTCTGTCATTGTACCAGCTAAATTGAAGCATTAAGAAATTAAAACCTGCAGGAGAAAAGAAGATCAGAGCTGAGGTGGTCATGCATCACAGGAGTCTAATAATGCTTAAGTCTCATGTACCAGATGCACTGCAGTAAGTAGTCATAACTCTGCAAGGACAGGGAGAAGCTCAACTCGGATTTTCCATGTATTTAGAGCTTTAAATGAGACCTTTCATATAGGGCTTTTTTTTTTTTTTAAACTAAAGCAAGATTCTGCTATGAGAGTGAGACAGTGACTTGACTCTTCCACCAGCTGGGGCCAAGAGTTGTGAGTGTCCCGGTGACACCTGCAGCTCTGGAGTTCATTCCCTTTGCAATACTTTGGCCCCTTTTTACCACCTTAGGAAGCAGAATTTCAAGATCCTCTGGTTCAGCTGCCCCCATCTTGCTCAGTACGTACATGTTACTGGTGAGATTGCAGTACCTGGAGCCCCAGTAAGGGGAGCCCCAGCTTTGATATAGTTAGAAGTAGAAGAAAGATGTGTTTACTAACCGGCATACTTTCTCTCTCTTGTTCTAGCCTTGCAATATCTTCATTCAACCTTTTGTTCTCTGCTTCTAAGGTCTCCATTTTGGAATTGTCTACTTTAAACACTTTCTCTGCAAGGAAACAAACCGTATCTGAATAATCCTTGAGCCTCTACATTCCTGCCAGACAACAGTTCTGCAATACTGTAGCGTCAGGCACTTGAGAAATGCTTAAAGACAGGTGGCAATATCATCTCTTCTTATAGCATACCAACTAAAGCCCAGTCTTGGGAACGAAAGAGTGTGAAAAGGAAAGTGGAAGTCAGTTTCCAATATTCAGAGTGATTTGCAAAGAGAAACCACACCCAAAAAGAGTCACTCTTAAAAAGGAGCACCTTGCAGTGTCCTGTGAACAGGCAAATGAGCTGCTGCTTGTTCTTGGAGAGGGTGTGGAATCCTGACCCAGCTGTCTTAATCAACAGATGATGAGCTTAGGACATATAGGTGAAAAGTGGCCAGTGATTTTGGGTGCTCAACTTGAGACACTATAAAGGGGCCTAATTTACAGAAAGTGCTGAGCGCCCACTCTCTGACAGTCAGGCCCCTTTATGGCACCTCCGATTGGACAACCAAAAATTGAGGCACCAAAAGTCACTTTCACTTCTGAAAATGACAGCCATAGTGAAGACACTTAGACCAACACTTTTAAACATCGTTTTCCTAATTAAACATCTAACTATGAACTGAGGTGCTTAACTCTAGGCACTCAAACCCATAGCTGGGCACCAGTATTTGAAAAATGCAGATGTTTGAAAATGTTGGCCGTACGATAATCCATGTAAGGAAGGCAATCAGTGTAACAAGGCCCAGAATTCTACTAGTCTGCATGTGGTTCCTTTCAATATTTAATTCATATAGCCACACTTACTTAGTTTTGCCTGCAGTCTTGCATCCATCTCTTCAAAAGCATCTCCTCCATTCATGAAGTGATCATAACACGTTTCAGTGTACTCCATAAGTAGCTGAAGACAAACAATGCGGTTTTTAGAGCCTTTTAAAAACCCATTAAATAATCTTGACCCACAAAGCCATGTGGTAAACCAACATGTTAGTTAATTATTATCATAATGGACATATAAGAAACCAAGCTCTATTGTAAAGCTTGAACATAATGACAGCCCATACAAACCACCTCGTTTAAATCTAAGATGATGCTTTAGGACAAATTCCCAACTAAAAGATTGGGTTATTTTTGTTGCTTTTAAAAAGAAATTTTCACTTCAGGATTTTTGTTCTCTAGCCTGGGTGTCCACTTGCTCATAGCAGGTGTGACTTGGGTTTCTCTGGGTCTGATGTCAGGGCCAAAGCTAACAGAACTGTGTGGGGAGCATCCCAGGTGCTAAGGTGGGAAACGGACACAGAGGAACCATCACAAGGGAACCACCTTAGGCCTCACAGACAAAGCTAATTTTATTTGAGGCGGGATGGGTACTCCCAAATCCAACTGCCTGTGATTTATGGATGGGCAGAGAGGAGTAATTAAACAACCAGCCGTCCTCTGAGCAGCAAGCTCTGAAAAAAGCTGCTGTGATTTGAGAGATCAAGTAACTAGCCACTGGGATAGAGAAAAAACCTTTGATTCGCATATGTGGTCCCAAAGTGGGACCGCCCTACAAGGAACTGGCCATGCCCCCTTGCACTTCATCCCAGTGTTGCATAAGCAGTATGTTCCCTTCATCTACTCCCACTGCTTCTGTGGGAAGGGCAGCATGTGCTGACAGCGTTAGGAAAGAGAGGTGGCTTCAGGCAATGATCCTAGCTATTGGCCACTGGCGGGGGAGGAGAAAAAAAAAAATCAAAGGATGGCAGATCCATTCCTCTCCTTGAGCACTGTATTATAAAGGTAAAAATGATGAGTACAAACTTATTAGTCTAAAATTATTTGCCTTTTGAATGAGATAGCACTTCTCATCCATACATCTCAATGTACTTTCCAAGGTAGATCAGTGGCATACTCATTTTACACAAGGGAAAACAAAGTTGAAGTAAATTGCCCAAGATCACAAAGCAAGTCAGTAGCAGAGTGAAGAACTGAGTTTGGCTTTGACCCCCACATCAAATGCATTATCCTGCAGATCAAACTGCCTCCCAAAGCAAGCTAGAAAATAAGGCTGTTATTTTCTCCCTTCCCTTCTGTAACTAATCCAATGGCCAACTACATCCCATGCCAGTTGTAAACCAGAGGTATCTAACTTGTTATAGAAAGCAGTGGGGTTTTTTGTCTTTTGTTATTTTAATAAAACAGTTCTTACATTTACATTCTGTCTACCTCTTTTGGAAAAGCATGGCGAACAATACATGCTTGAGTATGAACAGAAAAAAGGCAGCTCAAAATCCAAAGGAAAAACTCCACACAAAATGGGAGTACATTTATTGCATTCGCTACTTTTCCTCACAGCACAGTGAATGTTGTCTGATGAACAATTAGTACAGTACAATACCTTATGAAGTACAATTTCATCGTCAGCCTCTCCTGACCAGCACTGAGCATTAGCAAGCACCTCTGAGTTCTCTCTCAGGACACTGTATATCTAAAAGGGACAGAGTGGAAATCTCACAAATTAGAAGTGCACATGTTGACTGGAGATCCTTGTTCTATATTCCCCCTCTCTAGCCTCCATATCAGAGTCACATTTGTATTAAGAAAACAATTTAAAGAGGTAGAGCTGGCCCCATCGGGGTGGGTTGCACACCCTCGGCGCTCCCCATTTATTTGGTGTGGAAGCATCCTTTTATCTCCAAACAATAAGCTGAACCCTGGTACTGCAACAAAATGCTGAAAAAAGGAATCTTGGGGATTCCTAGGCCAAAGTCTCTTTTGACAAAACTGGATGGGAAATGCTGCTCTGATGACACAGTAACTTGGCCCAGGTGAACCCCTGACTTCACAGAATAGCATTACATCCATTGATGGAGCAGTGGAATCTTTGTTAGCAGATGGTTGGATGTGACACAACATCAGCAGGAACGATGGAAAGAATGGATGAAATACCCCAGGATTAATGGGCGTGGCACCACATTCTGCGCACAGCAGCCTGTTAAATTATCAAAGTGTCAGTATATTTTGTCTGTGACTTTTACCAGTGAAAAACAAGTCCCTGCACACCACCTGGATAACTAACATGTACCTCAGAATTAACGTAACTGATATGGTCAAAAAGATTCAGATTGCAGGGGTCAAAGCCCCGTTCTCTTCTATCCGTCAGTATATTAATGGTAATACATCTCAAAGAGATGCCACTTTAATGGAATACCAAGTCCTGAGGAAACACTGGTAAAATCATGGGAGGAAAGAGAAAACAACATATTTTGAGGATAACCTTAAAGTGCTGTAGCTTGACTCAGAAAGTAGTCAAAAGGGCAGGTGTACCTAAAAACACCATGAAGTTCTATGAGTAAGATAGCAATCACCTTACTGGGCTTCCACGGAGATCATCACACTGCAAGAGATGGGTTATTATTTTCCCCACTCCCAGAAATGCACCCAGCTGGGTTCAACAACATATAAAGATTGTCAATAAAATGGAATTTTCTAGAGGAAGAGAGACTGTGGGTGAGATAAGAGGCAGTTACTAGAGAAAAAGCCATTTTTCCTCCAATAGATGGAGAAATGTCAAGCAGACAAAGCTGCTGAGGCATCTGATCTCAGTGAAAAAGCCAGACAGCTTCTGAATCTATTGCTCTAGGGCCATATAGCTACAGAATTCCAGACCCTGGAATTCTATAAACCCGAGGATTATAGAAGTGAACTGAGGACTTTAATCCATCAATACCTAATATAGACCTATTTTCTCTTGTTTATTCTCTCCTCTTACACCCTCCGACCCACCACAGGTATTGTTTGTCATTATTACTACTTTTCATTTCTCTAGCACTTCATTGAGGATTTCAAACCACTTCAAAGAAGATAATGAATGTATACGCACAACACACCTCTGCAGTAAGGAAGTATTACCATACCCATTTTACAGATGGGAAAACTGGGGCCTATGGATTAGGGACCAGATTTTTAAAGCTATTTAGGCACCTAAAGAGGCAAATAGGCACTTTTGAAAATCCTACTAGGTGCCTATATATGTTAGGTGCTTAAAATGTATCACTTTCAGTGGAAGTTAGGTGCCTACCTTGCTTAGGTACTTTTTGAAAATCCCACTAGTTGGCTCTCTGCCTTTTCAGACACCTAAATACCTTGAAATTCTGGCTCTAACTAGTCCAATGGCAGAACCTGGATCAAAACCGATATTTCCCTACTCCCAGCTCAGACCCACTAGACCAGAGCTGTCTACCCCTTTTTCTCAACTCAGTCTCACCATACCTTGATGCAGTCTATTAACCACATTAGTGCAGCGGAGACCTGAGGCCAGACATGTGGTGCACCCACGGTGTACATGGAGCTTTTTGATAATGGAAAGGGATACCTACAGGGAAAGAAAAGTTAGAACCATTTCCAGTTACTTGAGCTTGATTATAATAATCAAAAAGACATCTTTCTGCCAAATAGATTTGATTTTTTGGACACATACAGACTTCTGTGTGTTTTATTGATGAGCTTTCACTATTGTGAGAACTACAGATTATGAACTCATTTCTTTCCTCTTACAGGGATCAACAAAATCTGTCCACTATAGTCAAATTGCAGTATCTTTATCACTTGTAAAGTTTTAAAAAGCACAACTCAGTTATGGACACCAGGTGGACACTGGCAATTAGAAAAATACCCTTGAGTTGTAAATTGAGCAAACTTTATATGAAATCACTGAGAAATGACAAAGCCCACTGTGTCATTTAACAGGGATTTCCCAAATTTTGGAAGAAATCCACAGTGGGACTGGTCAAGCATAGGTACATTGAAAAATGAAATTCAAGTAGTTAGATCCAAGGCTTTGTGTGAAGAAAAAAACCAAATCTACTAGTAGAAATGGTTCCCTCACACTTTTAAAGTCTTATTGAAAAAACTCAAAGTATTTCCCTGCAAAATCAGAAACCCAAACATAACAGCATCATGCCAGAGCACAGGAACCAGAAAGTAAAATAGTCATTTAGTTTCACTGTCTATGATAAATGAAGGGCAAAAAGTAGAGCAGAAGTGGTGAAAGAGCTAAGTTTTAAAAAATATTTCAGTTTTCATGGGTTTGGGTGTTATCTTTATTACTGTTATGCTTTAGTCCCACACAAATTATTGGGCTTAAGGCAGGAGCAACTGGCTGAAATTTTATCACCTGTGTAAACCTGTCCAGGAGGCTGGACTAGATGATTTAATGGTCCTTTCTGGCCTTAAAACAAAAACAAACTAACTATGACTAACTCTCAGGTAATGCAGGGAAACGAATGTTTTAAACTATGATATTTAGACTGAAGATGCACTTGTTCTAGCTTCAAGTATTTGCCAATGTTTCTTGAACACTGCAGCCCAATAGTAGCTAGAAATGATACTGGCAAATGGAGCCAACTCAAACTCTTAAAGGGGGAGGAAAACGTTGAGATTGAAACACTAGAAGACAGCAGGATACCCATAAGGCAGTGGTTCTATACCCATGGCCCAATCAACACACTGCTGCAGCCCATGTGACATCCTCAGGGCCGTACAGATAGTATGTGTATATATATTTTGTGTGGATGCAGCCCAAGAAATACCCAGAGAGCTGCATATGCAGCCCAAAATGATAAATAGGTTGAGAACCACTGCCCTAAGGGAACATGAAGTAAAAAAACAATGAGAGTCTGAGTTGAATCAGACAGTCGTGGTGCCTGAAGGTTGCAGTGCCTTCACTGAAAGGAATTGGCACCTCATATACCAAGGTGGCATGTGTGTTCCATTGCACCGCCTGACACAAGAACCACTGCCTTGTTCAAACACAGAACCTGGATTCAACAGTGGGGATCTTTAGAAAAAGATAGTGTTCTCAATTTTATGTTATCAGAGTTGTTTTTAATCCAGATCTTTATCTCAACTCTGTCCCTTTGACCATAAGGGTGCCCACTTTATACAATCTCTGATCAGCTCTGGTACATACCCAAGTTCTTTAAAGACTTTTAGGATCTCCTCTTCAATTTTAGAATCAGGAAGTTTATAAGAAGGGCACAAAAAGCCATATATGAAAGCAAAAATTCGGAAAAAGTCTTTAGTAGATGGAATTTGGAGAGATTTCACAGAGACATTCTGGGCATAGCCATTCTCTACAAGAAACTAAGAAAGGCAAGACAAAGATCAATGCAGACTAGTAATCAGATATTGACCAAGGTGAGGTTAATGTCAGCACTTATCTTGAGGAATAGTAAATCTAGATTGCCCCTAAAAGAAGTCACTATACATACACTGATCAATACATTCTGAATGTGTTTTAAATGGAAAATATCAAGAAACCTTCCTCATTACAGCTACATATTTCTGGAAGAATCTAACATTCACAAGGGTGAGGGAGAGGCTCAAAAAAAAATCTATTTCTGATGAGCCAGTGAATTAGATGACATTTGTATAAGATATCTGTCTACAGCAATGATAATCATAGAGAGCATTGTTGTCCTCAGCAGGTAAACAACTAATTGAAAAAGTGACTAATTGAACAGATGTTCCTTGTGCCAGCACTTCTGATGGCCCAACTGTTTCTGGTTTTTAACTGAAAATTTAGAGATTGCAAACACTAAATCAAGTGGCATTATTCTTGCCCTTGTAGATGCTAATCTTCCCAATGTGACACAATGCCATGCTGTCTTTCTAAGCTGCCCAAGAGAGATGCAAACTGGCGCCATCCATCTCAAGATGGTGTTAATTCTGAAGCCTAGGTAGGACAACTTTAATATCAACTGCTCATTTTATCAGACAAACTCAGGTACTCTGGGATTGCAGGCATAACCTGATTAGAGCACCACCACTTTCCTCCCCAATCTGACACCTGCTTATCACAAGCTAGCACAGTTTCGTCTTCTGTGTACCACATGTATAATCCTAATGCTGTAATAAAACAAACTCATCTATCACCAAAGATAACAGCATCCTATGTTTGCATTTAGAATACAACTGCATTATGAGCAGAAACAGCAGAAAGCAATGGCACAGTGTGTGGGAACCAAGGAATACTTCGCACAGCTGTCGGAGACACTGCTGGATGTAATGCTTGTCATGAAGTGGCCTGGGATCCTTTAACTTTTCTGTACCAGCAAAAAAGCCCCATGAAATATTTTGTGATGCTCCAGAACCACTCGTCCTGAAACCAAACAGAGAAGTTTAAACTGTTTTGGATTCCACGCTGTGTGCTTTTAACATTTATCGAGCACCCAGAATTATACCAGATAGCATATCAAAACTGCACAAGAACTATAAAATCCTCATGCTTCAGAGCATGAACCAACCAGTCGATGACGGCAGTTAGGAAAAACTGACCCACAGGCAGATTATTCCACAATTGTCCATTGTAGGGATTCTTACACATTTCTTTGAAGCATTTGGAACCTGCTACACTGGTCTCCTACAACAGTAGTTCTCAATCAGTGGTACGTATACCCCTGGGGGTATGCAGAGATCTTCCAGGGGGTACATCAAGATATTTGCCTAGTTTTACAACAGGCTACATAAAAAGTACTAGTGAAATCAGTACAAACTAAAATTTCATACAGACAATTGCTTATGATGTTCTATAGGCTATACACTCTAATGTAAGTACGTTTATATTCCAATTGATTTACTTTATAATTATATGGTAAAAATGAGAAAATGAGCAATTTTTTCAGTAATAGCGAGCTGTGACACTTTTGCGTTTTTATGGCTGATTTTGTAAGCAAGTAGTGTTTAAGTAAGGTGAACCTTGGGCTACGCAAGACAAATCAGCCTCCTGAAAGGGATATAGTAGTCTGGAAAGGTTGAGAGCCTCTGTCATACAGGATAGCAAGCTTCCTATGCACTTACATGACCCTTATTAACATAGTAATTGTGCTTAAAAGCTATGTGCCTACTCTCTAATCAAATTAATGAAAAATCAAACAGAAAAAAAAAGAGCCTTTGAGGAAAAAACAAAAATCTTTTATGTCTCCTTTATACATCAAAGCAGTTAAAAAAAAGGGGGGGGGGAAGGGCACAACTCCATTTCCCTCCTTTGCAAGCCGCTTTTACAGTGAATTTTTACTTAGATTTTAACTATTCACCATTTTATATTGGAAACACTGACTGAGACACAAGTTAGGCATTGTAATGGTACCTCTTCACAGAGAAGTTGTTTTTTCTTTCAGAGCCACCCGTGTACTTTGATAGACTCAGTTTCCCTATGTAGGATCGTTCTCTATAGAAAAAATAACAGAAAGTGACACTTTTAAATTAAAGAGTTGTTGTGGTGCTGCTCGTAGTTTTGCAACTATTGTTACAAGACCCAAGGTTATTAGGAACCTATTTTAATTACATATTTGGATTTTTTAAAAACGTGATTCTTCACACAGTGCTGTCAGAAGCACAATTTCCTCTACAATTTCTCAGTTTGTGTAGCTCTTTTGCACACCATCACTGGAAAGAAAAGACACTGAAAAATAAGAAAACGTGACATAAACAACCCCATAGGCAAGTGGGCTGATTAGATGGCATAGTAGTTATTTAACTCATTTTTAATTGACAAATGACGAGCTTTCAAATACAGTGCCCCTTTAAATGGCTTAAAAAAATCTTTTGTATTGAAAATTCTAATGTGGAGTTAGTAAAAAAATTAGTTTACAATGCATTATTTTAAAATTGACATTGTTCCTTTAAGTCAAGTCACTGTGGTATTCTTGTTTCCAGGAACCTGCCTACACAGGTGACATTTACAGGAGGTACTACCAATGCCACCTATCTAAAATGATGTTCGCCTTAGACCAGGTCTACACTATAAACTTACACCAGTATAAATATGTCACTCAGAGGTGTGGTTAGATGTGAACTAGACATCCAGGTACCATTTATCGTAACAGTGAATCCCTTCACACCAAAGCCACAACCACAACCCTCCTCCCCCCAGTTACATCAGCATAATATTTTGAGAGCAGAAGCACATACGTTGCTTGAGGTGTATGCAGACTGACTCTGCTTGTGTCCTGGACTCTAAGGGGCAGCAGGGAGGCCCGGCCATTGCTACCACCGGAAGAGGAGCTCTGTTTCATCTTGGTTAAGCTACAAGACAAAGGACTGTCAGCCAAAAAACCCACAAAAGGAAAACAGGAAATATTTATCTTATAGCTCAGAACAACAATTGGAGAACCCAGGCTGAGCGTGAAACCAGGCCAGAGACAGGAATAGGGGAAGGAGCAGCTCAGAGGGTATTAAACAAGTCCCCCATGTTAATGAGTCTCAGACAGGCTCTTTTCCTGTTTGGCTGGTGAGAACAGTTTCCCTGGGGTCTGGTCCCAGTTTTGGTTTAGTTTGTTTAAATCTTCTGTGGAGTCCCTGACACAGAAACATCACCCATCACTTCCACTCACCCATACCCCTCATCTCACATCCCTTGAGCCTCTCGTCCAACAGAGGTACAGTCTATTTTTAAAACCTCTAATGGGGTGGCAGGGAACCATTCCAAAAGCCAGATTCCCCCTCAGTCCCATGTTGTGTGGCAGAGAAGTTCTTCTGGGCCCTTCTACTCCCCAGGAGTAGCTCCCCTTCCCCTAATACCGAGTTCACAGCAAAGGACACAATTCACATCAGGGAGACATATAGCTGGGTAACTGTGCCGACGAAAATGAAGGGCCCAGGAGGGCAGATTTCCCCCAGAAGGCACCTGCAGGGTCTGCAGAGTGCACTAGCCTCATTGCAGTGGAGGGGCAGCCCCTGTGAAGCCTGGCTTTAAAAGTTTGGTCTCCACGTCCCGCTCTTCCAGAGAGGAGGAGAAAAGCGCCGGGGTATCTAATCAGTGCCCCGTCCCTGGGGGCCGCTCCCTGCAGCTGCTGGCGTCAGAACCTCTCCCACCTCCCCACAACAGCTACGTGTTGGGGTGGGGGGGGCTAGCAAGGCTCTTTCCAGCTGGATATTTACATGCTAACCCCCCCCCCCGGGCCGCCCCGCAGGGCGCCCGTCTCCGTCTCCGTCCCCGCGCGCCGCACGCAGAACGCGGAGCCATCAATCACACGCACCGCGCGCGCGGCCCCGCAGCTCGGAGGGGGCGGGGCGGGGCGGGGCCGGTCCTGAGCCCGGCTGCGAACGCCCGTCCCACGCCGGGAAGGGGCGGGGCATTTAAATCAGCCGGGAGGGCGGGGGCGGGGCGGGCCGGCCGGTGCCGTACAGCAAGATGGCGGCGCCCGCAGAGGCAGGAGGGGGAGTCAAGTGAGCGGCTGCCCCTAGTCCCGCCGCGCGGCATGGCTGACGAGGAGGAGGACCCGCCGGTGAGCGACGCTGTAGGGCCCCGCTGCCCAGGCCCGGCCCCCTCTTCCCGCGACGGGACGGTCTCGCGCCTTCCCCTCCCCCCCCGGCTGGTCCCTGGGTGAGGGGCGTCGGCCTGTGCCAAGGGCGGCGCCGCCGGCCAGCCCCGGGCCGGCTCCACGCGGCGGGAGAGGCCCTGAGCCGCGCCGCGCCCGGCCGCCCTGCGGGGGGGGCCCGGCTTGGGCTGGGCGTGTTTCGGGGCCCTCCCGTGACAGCGCCGCGAGGGAGCGGCCGCCTCGTGCCCGGGGGCAGCCCCTGGCCCGGCTGGTGACGGGGCGCGGGGGTCTCCGGCCCCCTCCGCTCTGCCGTGGGGAGAGGAGCTGGGGCCTTTCCCGGCTCCTTCCCTGGACTGGCCCTGCCGCTCTCCAGCCGCCCCGCCCCGCCTGGTCTCGCCCTGGCTGCTGGCAGAGATACAAGTCAGCGGCTTAGCAGGGGGTCCCCATTGTCCCGCCAGGCTGGGGCGGCCAACGACTTGTGGCCCTGCCTCGGCTTCTCTGAGCTGGTCTGTCCGCAGCCGCGGCCCGGACGCGCTCCCACGCTGAGGGCTGTGAGTACAGAGAGCGGGGAGACCAGGCGGGTGAGGGGATGTTTTTTTCCTGGACCAGCTTCTCCTGGTGACACAGACCTGCTTTGGAGCGCCGCGGAGCTCTTCTGCGGGGCTTAAGCACAGATAGCTCACGTGCTCGAATGGCATTCATCATTAGACACGCACATGTCGCAGTGGGGTGGTGCAGGGGTTCCCCAGGTGTGGGGTGGCTTGGGAGCCCTTGTGTGGGGAGGGGGGCGCCTTGAGCTCTGTGACCACCTGAGACTGTCTGCTACGCTGCTGTGTCTGATCTGCCTCTGGTGTCTGACTCCCCCTAGTTTGAAGAGGACACTGAGGAAGCCGGAGGAGGCCCAGACGGTGGCCAGGGCAAGAGGAAGAGGCTGTTCTCCAAAGAGTGTGAGTTGGTCGCCCACATGTCTGTCTGTGTCTGGGTCAGTAAGGACCTCACCCCAGGCCCTCTGAGAGCTGCCTCTGTCACTCAGCAGGACACCTTTTGCTCCTCTGGGGATTATAGTCAATGTTAAAGGAGGATATAGCTGTAAATTGAAATAAGCCAGTCAAAGTGACTGGCCCCAGGATCTCTATGGGAGTCTTGTTCTATAATTTGTAACACAGCTTGGTGTAACTGTGAAAAAGGCAACACACCATACTGCTAATTAAAGAGTCACGATTTGGATTGTGTAGTCCCTGCACCCATAGCATACCAGAATGAATACGATCCCTCAACATGTTAACATTTGGAGCCTGTCTACAGAGACACAGTGAAGACCTGAGAGACTGATCTAGGATGCTGAAAATCATTGTCAGATGAAAAATGAGGCCCTTTGAACCTGTTCTAAAAGTGATTTAACTACAAATAACTTTCATCAGAGGTATAGAAAATGTTCTTGGGAAGCATAGGAACTGCCACCTTAGATCAGACCTGGATCCATCTAATCCAGTATTTGGATCCTAGAGTTTGCTATCAAGCATGGTTTTGGTAGTACTACATGTATGTTTTTCAAATGGTTGTTGCTAGTATGGTATCTATTGACAGCCTACTAGTATCTACCTGTATAGTCTGATCTGCAAGCCATTCTTACCATGATTCTATCATGTTTGGCTTGCATAGACTTGCAGACTGAGTTTGTTTGAAGACTTTAGTGCATGTTGCTAAGTCTGCTGCATAGCTGGAACAAGGGAGCTCTTTCAGTCATTCCATGTTTTCTCTTTCCCCAGTAAGATGTATGATGTATGGGTTTGGGGATGACCAGAATCCCTACACAGAATCAGTGGATATCCTTGAAGACCTGGTGATAGAGTTCATCACGGAGATGGTAGGTCCTATTAGAGATGTGCTTAATTTGTTTCCAGACTGTAATGATTAGAGAGATCTGTCCATTTAAAAACAAATAACTCTTAATGAGACGGGGGATAGGAAAGCCCTTTCAAAAATATCAGTGGAGAAGAATAGGTTGTTTTTCTAAAGACCCTAGAACTAGACTTTTTATTTTTCCCCTAAAAAGACCTAACATTTAAAAATACCTACAGAAATTTAAACCATTAATGAAGGTCTTGAACTAATCAAGTAACTGGCTCATTAAACATCTGCTTTGCATCTCAGCAGTCGCAAACCTTTCATCATTCCATGATTGATAGTCTCATGCATTCAGCAGTGTTGATAGCATTTTTAGATGATACCTTTTTTTAAAAAAAAAGTCCTGCCTGCTGTGTGTGGACATTGGATCCCATTTCTATTCTTGTAAGAGAAGATTTGCCTTGTTGTCCTTAGCCAGGGATTCCTGAACTCCATTTTTAACTGAGCTGTATATATCCTCTTCTTGGGTGCTGGAGTTTTATATATTGTGTTACCTAATTTCTTCTCACTGCCTGCAAATCATAGAAAAATAGGATTGGAAGGGACCTTAGAAGGTCATCTAGTCCAATCCCCTGTTTAAAGCAGGACCAATGCCAACTAAATCATCCCAGCCAGGGCTTTGTCTCCCCTTTTCCCCCCAATGAACAAAGTAACTTCCAAAGCTATCACAAGCCATGTCTACACTACAAATATTTGCTAAAGCAAGTTACACTGGCTTACAGACTCTAGGACTCTTTTCTATGTGGTTTTGCAGGTGACGGCTGTCTTCCTGTGCACTTGCTATTACTCCTCTTTTGGTTTCATCTGCAAGTTTGATCACAATTCACTATACTCACAACACTCAATGAAGCATGAAGCAACTGCAGGGTGCAGGCATTGACTTATTGGTTTTATATGTTTGTGACTTTTTTTAATGACAAAGTGCCTCAAAACTTAGCACTTATATGAGTTGACAGGAAATAAGGTGTCCAGATTTAATGTATTTAAGTTTTGGAATGGGTGCACACTGACTAGCCTAATGGGTCCTAATCCGTGAACCAGGCTCCTACCTGTTATAGTAATATGCAAATATTAAATAACTGGCAGGAAACATTGCTGCTTAAAAGACTGATTTTACCAGTGTGAAAGGTAGTTCACAGACCACCGAGAAAGATTGTCCTGACCATAGTTTAGTTAGGATGGTGGCTTTCAAACTCTGAAACTAATGGTTTCCTCTTCAAAAGTGCTAAGCCCTGCTTGTTAGAACCAATGTGCCACAGTGCCATCTAAAAACACTGTGAAAGGTAACTTACAAGAGGGAAAAGAGAGGAGCATGATTTAACTGAAATGCATTTACTACATTTTTTAACAGACACACAAAGCAATGTCAATTGGACGGCAGGGTCGCGTACAGGTTGAGGACATCGTGTTTTTGATTCGCAAGGACCCACGGAAGTTTGCCAGAGTAAAAGACCTGTTGACTATGAATGAAGAATTGAAACGGGCCAGGAAGGCTTTTGATGAAGCAAACTATGGATCTTGATACCTTTGTTTGTGCTGAGATGGTAAACATTATGACTGTTCTCTCTGCATTTTTTTTTCAGTACCAAGAAAGTAACTCATACTGGTTCAGGTTTGTTTTTTTAGGATGGATCTTAGTGCTAGATTGCCTGTCTAGGCTTTCAGCCTTAATTCTGCATTTACTCATTACATTTACAGGCTTGTCTGGCAATTCTATCTTAATGTTTTTTGGAAGTATTTTAAGAAAAGGCAGGGGGAGCTTAAACTAGAAGTGCTCTAGTTCTTCATGCTTGTTTGTAGCAACTCTTGGTTTAAGCTGTTGCAGTCTGTCATGTACCAGATGACTAGAAGGCTAAATGAGAACAGATGTTGACACTACCCTGCAGTTCTCATTAGATTCAGATACTCTTGTCCTGATCCACCTTCAGTGGATTTCAGAAGAATAACTGCAGATGCTCAGTGCCTGGAGATCATTGGCTAATGACACTGCATAAACCTCTCCAAGCACAAAGTATTAGAATTTCTGCTTTTCCCATGTGTTCTCTTTATAGGGGTATTTATGAAAAATAAAACGTTTTAACAGTTGCTTTACATTTCTCTTGCTTTCAGTCTGTTAAATCTGTTCAAGGCCCAGGAGAATATTTCTATATGCTAAGAAACAAGAACTTATTTGCTCTAAAATGCTGCTTGTCCAGCAGTCTTAAGCCCACAATGGGTATTAATCTAATATGAATGTATTAATGGAAACAGCTTTGCTTTTTTTGAGAGCTGCCAGATATTAGTGAGGATGCTGACTTTTTAGATTTGGTTTCACTATTAGCTGGGACTCTAGGCTTACCTTCCCTAGATTTAACTGCATTCTAATAGTTCTTTCCACATAATGCATTAAAAAGACAAGACTGAGTTTTCAGACATTTATTAACCGAGAGGTTAGCTACATATGAATAAAACTGCAGGCTCCTGCTTCCTTCTAGCATAATGCCTAAAGCTTAATGATTCTATTACTTGAGTCAGAAATAATTTTCATTGAATAGTTCTTTGTGCTGGTAGAAAATCCAGCTGCTGTGGTATTTCATAGCTGATTTAATGTTTGATATAATACGCTAGAGAGAGCCTTTCAAATCTAGATTTAAATTCTACCACGGTTGATTTACCTTTCATCCTTAAGACACATTGTTCTTTATATCTTACTCTGAATGGGTTTCCTGCAGAAAACCATAAACAGAAGTTCTGGCTCTTTGATAGGAACACTACAGATCCTATGGTGCTCCTTTTGAAAGAGCAGGCATTACCATATTTACTCCTCTAATCCACTGGTGACAGCATTTGGGATTGTACATTGATAGCTTGTAAATGCTGATGAATCTTCTAGAAGAAAGGTGTTAAGGGTGAATTCTCAGGGCAATCAAAACCCTAAGAAATAGACAGCTTTCTCTGAGAATGGCCTGCTGTATTATGCTGCATGACTACTCAAGCCTATTGCCTGAACCTAGCATTTAACTTTGTAAACAACAGCATAGAGGACTTCTGTAGAAATTTTAATTTATTTGTATGTAAAGAAAATAAGATCACAACTTGTGAAAAAAACCTTATGCATGGTTCAGAAGTTGCATAGTTACTCTGAAAGCCTGGTATCATTCAATAGAAATCTTTTCCCACTTCCCGAACACAATCAGTATTCAGATTTAGGGTAGTGTGACTTTTACTTATTTTGAATACTTAACACCAATGTGTATAGTGCAGTGTAAAATATACAACAGGAGATGCTAGGCAGGATCCTTAAGAGGAAAGAAAACCAAAGCTGCCCCCCAATTTTATCCTCTTTCTTGTGGGCACTGTTGTAAAGATGGGTCTTAAGGAGGCATGTGCACCTCGCTTATTTTGTGTTACAGGTATTTAGCAGCTCCTGCTGTGGCCCAGGACTCTAGTCCTGTATAAATAGGAGGGTATTCCATACATCCCCACCATTCCTCCAGGAGAAAACAAATCAAGAGTTGTTCAGTGATAAATGTAAGATTTCAAGGGCATCATGGGAACTGCTGTACAAGGTCACCTCCCTCTTCTCAAAGCTTATGCTGCTGTGGTGGCTACAGGAAATCAACTAGCTGGTGTTAGGGAACAGGGAATGCAGAACTCGAAGATGAGATTGTATCCTTTTCCCCTACTCTGGTGCTTAAGGCAGTGTTTCCCAACTAGTGTGCCATGGTGCGCTGTCAGGCCTGAGCAGGTGTGCCACGGAATTTCTTGAAAAACTGCTTGAAGAGTTCTGAGTTGGCTCATGAATATCCATGAGTTCATTTGGAGACTATATGGTGGTGTGCCTCAAAATAATTAAAAGGTATCAAGGTGTGCCACAGCAGAGAAAAGTTTGGGAACCACTGCCTTAAGGACTGGTCCCATGAACTAAACTGTAACTGCATAGTCCCTGTGAATTCAATGACTACTCCTGTACAGCACTGAGTGTAAAAGCAGGACCATAAAGTAAGTTCTTCTCAGCAGAGATCATGGCTTTGTACATACAAATAAATGCAAAATGCCTTTGCTGATTGGGGCCTGTGGGCATTAGGGAAGTTAACTATTTCATAATTAATTGGGTGCTGCTATTTGTACACCTTCCTCTGAAGCATTTGGTGCTAGTCCCTAGTAAAGAGAGGCTACCAAACTAGACAGAACACAACTCAGCTCTTGATACATTCCCCATCCTTATCCAGTTACTTGTATCTTTCCCAGAACATAACTAACTTAAAGCTGCTTCTGGCTGGGCTCAGTCTAGCAATGTTATGGAGTGTTTTACTGAAACACTTTATCCAAAGCTTAGGTACCTTCTGTACTTTTATTTGACAGTGTAATAATTTAGAGGAAGTGGGGTTGTCCTCTGCTGGATAAAGGTAGAAGGCTTTTCAACATCTTAAACTCCACAGCTAGGCTAGTCTACTTCAATGCACTGGAGTTGGCTGCTACCCTTGAAATGGCCTCAGCTACATTCTGTGTAAGCTGAAACACCAACTTTCCCCCTGCCCATCAGCTGAGCTGTTTCATGCACAGACCCAGCACTTTGAATAGGCAAAGGTCTCTTCAAACTGGGATGATCCACAGAACCTTAATGGTTTTGAGACACTGATTTTGGATTGTCCCTCCAGCCCTGACCATTAGATTTACCACATGGATCACTCTCTCCAGGGGGGGGGGCGCGCGGGCAGCAGCAGCTTAAACTTCAAGCACCAGCAAGAATACATTCTTATTGCATGAACTAGGTTTCAGAACCTACATGCTCTGGCCCTGCCCTTAGAGTTGGGGTAGCTTAGGTTGGGTCCTACAGCAGTGCCTTTGTCATGCTGATGTAAGACCTAAACAGTTTAGCTTCTCTACTAGCAAATATTTTTAAAAAGGGGTGACACCCTATGCCATCATGGCTTGTCTGAAGTACACACTAAGTATTTTAAAATTTCTCTCCTAGCAGGGGAGGCATTGGACAAGTCATTGCTCCTTTGTTAGCTAGAAGCAGGTGGCCTAGCTCCTTCCAGCCACTCCAGGAGCCTTGCCCTCAATTTGGTTTTGACCATGGTGTTTTGTGCATCTGCTGTGATTGCAGTACTTATGTCTCCCATCATCATGCACTCAGACTGATTTTCTTCAAGAGATGAAAGTACCCAATAAAACCCCTGTTCCCTTAAAGCAGGGCCCTGTCATCCCTGAGGATTTATTGGACAGATTGCCCCGAAGTCACATTTTACAGAGAAACAGTGAATAGGGCTACTATCTTGTCTACAGTACAGTCTCACTAGCCCCCACTAATTATTGGGGGGTATTAAGCATGTGGATCAGAGACCAATACTTCTAATAGTTTCACTTAAGAGATACCAGCTCATCTTTTAAAGCCACTTCTAAGAAGCTAGACTGCAGGGTTCTACTACAGTGACTTACCCTCTCTTCCCCCATCCCCCCAAAGTCTCATACACCCATTGCTGCAAAAATGTCATCAATATCATCAAAGTTCTCACTAGCCCCTTTCACTGTAGGCCCAGGGTTTCTTTCTAACACCACTAGTTCAGAGGTGCCCACTGTGTCTCCACCACACGTGGTAGCACTACTGTCTCCTGCTTTTCTTACATGAAGTGAATGCTCACACTGCTGAGCAGGACCGAGGGACAAAGCACCAGGCATACTGTCTTCAAAAAGGATGGATGTGTTTTGTTGAACAAACTCTGGACTCTTCTTTGAGACCGATTTTGACCTTCTGGACAATTTGATCTTCCTTTGCTGCCAGGAACTTGCTAGGTGGTACTGCTTTGCCCAACATGCCTTGTGTAAGCCAGAGAGAAGGTATTTGTGGATAGATGCTTTAACACAGCTCAGTTTTCTCTGCAAGCTTTAAGGGGAAGGAAAAAAATTTTCCGTGAGAAAAAGACAAAATGGTTTCTGCTTTGGCCTAAATTTTACCATCTCAGCTATGGGAAATGGGGCACTTTAGGGCATTTCCTTCACAGCCAGGAGCTATAAAAGATTTTGAAAATCATAAGCCCAGAATTACCAAAAAAACCACCATCCCAGGTAAAAAATATAAATCGCCTGCCCTTGCATCTTAGTGCAGTGTAGAGAATATTCATTCACTCATTTAAAAACCCTCACACCAGCTCAGTGAATAGAATAATGCATTCATAGAATAAGTCATGTCCTCCCAATTGCATTTCTAGATCTGTGACCATTCCAAGGACCTGTCTACACAAGACCTTGCAGATGTTTAAATTGATTTAATTAAGCAACTGCACACTGGTGGACTTTTACTTTGAGTTAAGAGGTTTTTTTACTGTGATTTAAGAAAGTTTCAGTTTCTTAAACCTGTTCCTAACTGATTTAAGATAAGACAAAACACATTCATACCTGAAAGCAGCATCCACACATGGGTTTGTACTAGCTTAGCTACATTAGTTTTAATTCAACACTTAGGTGTCTTGGTGTAACCTTTCTAGGTGAGGCCTAAATAGTAAGATGTATTGAAATGTCATCCCTGAAAACCCCAAATCCATGTTAAGTTGCACATGCCTGCAGCCCTGAGCCTCCACATGCTGCAACCGTTTGCTCTTCAAAAGTTTGGTTCCCAGAAAGAAAGCTTCTGACTTGAGTTTTTTGCTTTTGCACCAGAGAACGGCCGTTTTGAGTGCTTCGGAGAGTTCTCTGAAAGAGCAGGCTTCTCTAAACCTCAACACAAGAGATTTGGCATGCTGGGATCTCACTGCTTGACAGGAAACTGGTGCTGACCTTGCTTTTGCTTGGGAAAGTGTTAGCCTGAAGTCTACATCCTGAAATAAAGATGAGGGAAGAAATTAGCATTTAAAAACACCAGTGTCCAACTGATCCTTGACAGGAGAGCTCCTCAGATGCTTAGTGTTACAGAAACATCCTTTATTACACAGGGAGGCAAGAGGATAGTGGTCTAGGAAGTAAGAGCAAGGGACCTGAGTTCAGAAGATTACAGTTCTATTCCAACTCTAGCACTGACTTGCTCTGAGTCTGGGGGCTCACTTCACTTCTCTGTGCTTATGTCCTTGTCTGTGAAACAGCCGATACCCTCGTTTGTAAAGCACTTCAATCCACAAGCAAAGGATAAAATTACATCATCTACTCAAAGCCTCCATGCCAATCTGAGGACGCTAAGAAAAGGGTAGCTATGGAAAGCAAAGCTACTGGCTTCCATGGCAAAGTAGAGAGAATATTTTCCATCACAAAAAATACAGAAAAAGCCTTTTGAGCCCTAATGTCATGTTTAAAAGTACAACATGTTAATTTAAGCCATACAAACCTCTTGGACTCTGGGTTTAAGTTGCCTACATAAGGTCTTGATATCAAATCCCAACTGCTTCCCTAGGGAGGAAGAGAAAGAAAAATTGTCACTTAAAAATGGGAAGAGAGTTAGTTTTGGTAAGAGTCCTTTCCCACAACTGCATTTTCGCCCTAGCTTGTCGGATCAGTCTGCACAGCCATATCAGAGACACCGAGTCATAAGCTGCTAACTAACAACTGGCTCACATCAGTGCTCAGCATTGCCAGCTGGCAATGCAAAGAGGGGCAAGAAAAGGAGCCACACGTGATACATCGCCAGCTAGATGCAAGGAACAAAATGGATGGGAAGATTCAGAGGGCAACAGAAAAATTAAGTGGATAAAAATGATACACACACTTGGATGCTTTTGGCTTCAGCCACCATCCCCACTGGAAGGGGGATTTAGTGGTTAAAGCACAGAACT
Organism: Mesoclemmys tuberculata; assembly: GCA_007922155.1. Classification (NCBI taxonomy): domain Eukaryota; kingdom Metazoa; phylum Chordata; order Testudines; family Chelidae; genus Mesoclemmys; species Mesoclemmys tuberculata. Next base: position 694,935 of record ML675651.1, read on the forward strand.
AGGAGTGAGAGGATCTAGATTCTGCTGTGAGAGTTGGCCAGTTTACCTGGCTTCACTGTCCCCACCATTTATAAAATGGGGAGGAGGAACGGTAAGAACACCCCTGCCTACCTTATAGGGTCTGCTGGGAGGCTTAATTTGTTCATCTTTGTGAAGGGTTTTGAGATCCTGTTCTGGAATGCACCGTAGAAGTGCCAAGCATTATTTAACACCCCCTTATCCCCGCAACAAGTCTGCACAAATTTCCAGAAAAACAGTAACAAAATGGCCAAGCTTTACACTTCAGAAAGTAACGTGAAAGGCAAGAGTGGCCAAAGCAACCCTTCTTGCCACTCTTCTGTTATAGATCCCAGCCTGAATCTGGACCAGAGACACTTACGATGAAACATTTCATGCAGGGGCCTGTGGTGTTATCGCTGAGCTCACACCTCAAGGATGGCAGCTGGATTTTCTCCATTTTATGCAAATTAGATAGCACCTCAAGGTTTGGGACAAGTTGCTAACAGGGCTCTTTCCACCAAAAATACTACCTCAGAACTCTTTACCTTTGTTAGCTCTCTTCACCAGAACTGGTTTCCCAATATCAATGGGGTGCTGGATATTCTTGGTCTTCTTGGTGACCTTTGTGGGAGCTGCCAGGCTTCTCTCTCTACTGGACCTGGATGCTGCTGCAGGTCCTAGGAATAGTTTGTTCAGCCATCCAGTAGCCTTTTTTGTTCCAAGTACTTTAGGCCTTTTCTTAATCTCCAAATAAAGAGGTCCCAGAAACTCACTGATTTCAGAAGGGAAGGTAAACCCCTTAATATAAGGCATCTGCTGGGTCTTGGACACCTCCTGCAGCAACCGAGACAACACCCCATATAAAGAAATGAGGCTTTGTAATACACACCTAGAAAGAATCCTGGGAAAATTAAAAATTAAAAAAAATACATCGGCATGAGCCAGCTGAAGACACAAGCTGTTTAACTTGTATTTACTGAGCAAGTCCACTAATCTTTAGTACCTGCCTTTCCCTCTTCCTCCCCCTTTCTCCTCAAGGGGTCCCTTCCTTCTCCTCCCTCCCTTCCCCCCCACTTCTGGGTTCTGACTTCATGCTCTCCAACCACCTTCTCTTCCTTGTTATCTCAAAACCGGTTCTTCCCTACAAATAGCCTGACCACCAAAGGTAAACTGCTTCCTCAATGCTGGTTTCCGGCCTGAGGGAGGCATCTGAGGTCAACAGGGAGCTATGCCATGCAAAAGGTTCTACATTTTTTTCAATTAATTATTTTTTAGTCTAGCTGCAGTTTTTTCATGAAGCAAAAATGTGGAGAGAGAAACAATGATTTCACTGAAAAAAAACAGACATTGGGGAAGGGCTCCATTCTATCCATTTCATTTAAAACATAAGGCAGATCAGATTGGTTACTGGAAAGTCCCAACAGTTAAACGTTGTGGCAAACTGACACCGTGTAGGATTAGATAGGAATGCTCAAGGTGAAATGAACTTGGCTAAAGAAAATATATGCTTTGCAGTTTATGTCAAGTGCAGGTCCTGTTAGCAGTTTTGGGAAAGCTTTGAAAGAATAGGACTAATTGGGGAAAAAAAGACTTTGGAAGCAACTGGTAAGATAGGAGGAAAAATTCTTGAAGACAACACCCTAGTTATCCAGGGTGGTTCAAATGGGTTTAAACAAAAACAAAATTTCAGTTATGTAGGGGCTGAAAAAGGCTTCATTACTAATACCTGCCCCGTCCAGTTGGAATCAGCCAACATGGGTTTGAACACCCCGTTGTAAGCGTATGACCCATGTTTAGAACTGCATGTTACTATATGGATGTGGTTATTTAAGGCATGTTTGGAGCAGCTATATAAACATCATTTGGCCTTTGGATTTAATAAAGGAATTAATGGTTACATTGGTGTCATGGTAATATCTTGTATTAATAATAATACTTCCAACCACACTGACTGTGGTATAGTTAGTGCTGGAGAAATTTTCTAAGTGCCAAGTATGCACACTTCACAAGCACTACAGCATCACTACAGCATCCTACAAGATAACCAGTGTGAACATTGTCTGTCACACCTGAAACCAACAGGTCAGGGGGGAAGAAAGGTGCCTTGACTAGTGCCACACCACCCTAGCCTGGTGACAGATAGCTCACTTAGCAGAAAGGCCAAAGTACAAGTCATGCCATCTGCTGGTGAAAGTACCAAGGGGAAAGAAGACAACCAACAAAAAGTAAAGATTAGTTTTTAAAATGTACAAACCATAACCTGCTCAACAATCCTGAAACCACAGTGTTCAAGAGGATGTATTCTTCCAAACACAGATGCTTAATAGTCAGGCTGAAAATAAAGCTGATTAAGGTTAGACAACATTACAATGGAACTCAGTGAGCATAAAGACTTTCTTTAAAAAAAAGCTCAAAAAAGCAATATCCTTGGTAGTTGTACAGGCTACAGATACCCAAGTTCTGGGTAATTTGGGGCTGCAATGGCAAACCTGCCAGCAACCTGAGTTTCACACCTAATAACAAAAATATATGCATGCAACCTGAAGCTTCTTTAATAAGATTTTAAATTACTTGGCTGAGTCAATCAGCAATTACAAGCCTACAATACATCCAGTTTTGTTCTCACGAGGAAGCTGAATGGGAAGAGCTGCAAGAGATAGTTAAGAAAATCATTTTGTAACAAGAAAGGATACACAAACGATTTGCAACAACAGTCCAGTAAGCGCAGCAAGAGCTTGCAGCCTCCCAAGATCTTCACCGCCACCACTTCTATCACAGGTTGGCTGGGAACTAAGCACTCCCTTGGACTTTCAGATTTATTTTTCCTACATTGACAGAACAGTAAGGAGATGGTTACACTTAGCATTCGTATTTTCTTCTGCAGATTTCAGCAGCTTGGAGGTAATGTTTACGGAGGCCTGCTCTGCACTACAAAGTTCGGTGCCTTTGTGCATATATCTACTTTTAAATTTGTCTCCTACCACTATCAGCACCCCATTACAGCAGCGCAGTAACACCACCTCCCCCAAGTGGCACTGAGCCATGGTTGATGTACTGAGGTTGGTGCAGCACAAGTGTAGAAACTGTTACTTAGGTCTACCCTAAGAAGCCTCCAGCAGCTGTCCCACAATGCCTGACACCACTCTGGTCACAATTACGAACTAGGAGTCACAGATCAGACGGCCTCCCTCCCTTCTGAGGTCCCCTGAATTTTTTAAATGTCTTTTCTTTATTGTTCAGCTTGGCAACCACACCTAGCTGCTCTTCATTGTTGTGTACAACAGCCCAGTTGGCCATGACAGCTACACACTTCAGACAGGCTCCAGCTTAGAGTAGGGCCATAGGGAGAAGAGGCTGAAAAATATGTGGACATCTCTAAGCAGATTGCATGCAGGATGCAGAAGGGATACGACACGGTTCAGCAGCAGTACCGCAGGAAAGCAAAGAAATGACGTCAGACATATCAGAAGGCCAGAGAGGTGCATGCCATACTTGGCGGAGACCCCTCCACCCCATGGATACCTCCAAGGAACCTGAGCCACAGGCTCCTGACATGAACTGCAAGGATGAGTGGGAGGTGGAGGAGGAAGAATAGAAGAAGGGGACACGTGACCAAGAGTCCAGCTGTGCCGACAGTCAGGATGTTTGAGACTCCACTGTAATCCAGCCAATCTTGGCAGTTGAGCATGGCGAGCCCGATGCAGAAGGAGGAGCCTTGGGTAAGAGTAATTGTATTTCCCATTACAGTAATGTACTTATAGTGCCTCCAACTTAACAAGATACACCTATCAACTTTTCAGCAACTTGCCTGTTCTAGAAGAGGTAGTGGTACAAAGAGAGGTAGCAGGAGACAATGATCCTGCACACTTGCATGACAATGGCCCCCCCAGAGGATTTTTCCAACTTCACAATGATTTCCCACTGACTGGTAACAATCCAGTCCTGCAAATTTCCATTACACAACCACCCCTTGCTTCTCCACAGTCAATGCATCTCTCATTTTGTCTCCATGCTGGATGGATAGGGTGAGCTTGGCACAGATTCAGGAATGTGGCCTTGTACATCCAAAAGTTCCACAGCCACTGCTCGTCACCCCAAATTTCATGATGATGAGATCTCACCATTCAGTGCTCATTTCTTGGGCCCAGAAGTGGCTTTCCACCATTTGCAGCTGCTCTGTGAATGTCGCCAACAACATGTATTGGTTCTTGCTATGTCCCACAGCGAACCTGTCCTCTAAGAAATCATCATATTCCTCACTGATTTGGTTCTTCTTACAGCTCTGCAAATACTGGAGGACTGTGTGTCCTTTGCTTGCAACACTTATACTGCAGAATTGTGCACGCTCCTTGCTTCTGTCAGAGATGGTGGACTGTGAGGAGGGCCGTGCAGTTTCATGGGATTTTTTTTAAAAAGGTGTGAGAATTATGGGATATGCATGACATTTGGGGATGGAGACAGTTGTGCACTGGGAAGTTGAGCCCCTGCTCCCAGGCACCTCTGTGCAAATCAATTCTGCCCCGCCATGCATTGCCAAAACTTCCCAAAGTTCATGCGATCTGGAAGGTGGTAAATTGCACACTGGGGTACCTATCAATGGTGTACTGCACTGTGCATCAAAACAAGCACTCCTGGTGAGGATGCACAGCACTGATGCAAGGAGCCAGGCATGCACAAGCAATATACTAACTGCGGCAGCTTTATGCCAGCCTAACTTGTGTCAACCAAAGTTTGCAGTGTAGATATGGCCAAAGATAATGGGTGGTAAGATATGCAGTTTCATGCAACTTACTTGGGACATAGCTCAGCCAGGTCTTGAATGGAGCCCATCAGGTTCATCTGATTTAAACGCTTTAAGCATTGTTCTACCTGAAAAGAGAACAAACTCCTTTGGTGGATATTTTCTGAAAAACAAGTTTCTTAGCCTAAGAGTTGTCTGAGAAGAGGAGATGTTGCCTAATTTAACAGTCTGCCAGGGAGAGTTTGTGGACCTTCTGGGTCTGGTACATTGGTACATTCAAATAGCCGAGTAAGGGTGGCAGGATCTCTCTCTGACATCGTGACTGGAATTTACACTAGGGCAAATAGATTGTTGATTAAGGCTGAATCCTGTAGGCTGAATATTGCTATTTGGGGGGGTTTAATTAAGTTTCCAAAAATAATAATGCAAATGACTTCAGGAGGAGGGAGTGTGTCAAGTGGATCGCTAGGGAGTCAGAAAACCTGGGTTGTAACCCCAATTTTGCTACATCAACGAGCAGCAAGCTGCTTATATGTAGATAAAACACCACTCAATTTTTAAAAATTGATCATATTCAGCAAATATATTCAGCTTCACTTTTAAAAGCTGCTCTGCAAAACTCAGTTCTTTCCCAAGGATAGAGTTTGCAGAAGTTGTATTTCAAAGGCAACTTGTGGATTATTTTACCCTACCCATTAAAACTGGGACATAAAGATTTGTATTTCTATTATTCATGAACTGTAAGAAGCATAACATGGATAAAAGCATATAATTATATTTATTTAGGGTCTTAATTGGAACACAAAAAAAATCTAAAAATACTGCTCCTACTGAAATAAGTAGCAGAATTTCCATTGACTACAAAGGAGCAGGACTTGGTTCAAAAGACAGTGGAACCCACTTACAAGGTCTTAAAGACAAGCAAAGAGTGTTATGAAACTACCAAAAACCACACTTTGCAAATGAAAACAAGCCTGCCAAATTTCTTCCTCAAAGGAAAGTTTTGAGAAAAGTGCAATGGACTCATAACTTTAAGAAGGCTCATTCCAACCATAATTGTTGCATTAAGCTTCTTCCTGCTGACCTGTTTCAGAGACAAATAGGTTTTATGGTGAGACATTCTGTTGTGGAAACCATAAAGGATCGAATGTAAAACTCTTCCTTCTGAATCCACAGCTTTACTCTTTAGCAATGTGCTGACATTGTAACAGCCTTTAATAACAGCTGGAAGGCATCTCACTGGGAAAAAAATGGAGACATTACATTAACTAACTGTTTTTGAGTTCCACATAAGATAAATCGTATTAGGACAGCATACATGTATGCTGTCAACATACACATCTCAAAGCACAAGGACCAGAGAAATACATTCCATAAAAGTTTGGGACTATTTGTTTGGTTTTCAAATACATTTGAACAAATACCAGTTTGTTAGTCTTGCCTTTGATACGTTCTTTAGTCCTTACGTGTGATACTAACATACTGGAGTTTCATTCCAACAGAATTTTAAGTCTTTTACTTCTCCCCACTTTTTCTGTTTTCCATTTCATTCAGCTTGGACAGTGAAACTCAACTGGCCTAGGCAGTATCACTAGACATAGTCCAATAGATTTGGATTTGTGTTCTTAAAACTGCAAGGGATTACAAACAAAATGACCAGGTAGTGAGTTGTGGGACAGGGTTTGTTTTTTTAATCCTGATGATCACGTCCAGTCTGGTTCAGTTCTGTTTTTAAACCACAAACCCGTAGAACGCTGGGACTAATGCTACCAGATCAGATCCCTTTAAAAATCCATTCCCAGATCCTTCACAAACCCAGTCAGACACACGCTCTTCATGCAGTCAGTGCCTTGCTGTGTCTCAGAGTCACAGCTGATCTGAGAGTCACATACGTGCGCCCCATGTTTTTAGACAGGAATGGACAGTACTGACCGGTCTGTACATATGGGGAGCCTCACACACCCTGGCCTGCTGAGTTCTACTGTCCTCTTCCTCCCCCACACTGAACCCCAAGGCTGCTCCCCACCCCAGCATCCCCTCACTGCAGCCCCCCAATCCCAGCATCCCCCCAATCCCAGCATCCCCTCACTGCAGCCCCCCACCCCAGCCCTCGCCTCTCCCATCTTCCCTCAGGGCCCAGGAGCACAGTGGCACGTGCTCGCTCTTCCCACCCGGTGCCCCCTCCCCGGCGCTGCCCTTTGCGCTCGGATGATACCTGCGGGGTGTTGGGCCGGCAAGGCCACCGTAGCGCAGCTCGCCGGCCAGGGCACGTGCAGCCGATTCCACACCGCTTCCCCTTGCAGGGGCGCCGCCATCTCGCCGGGGGTGGGAGGGGAACTAGAAGCGAGGCCTCGCCCGGAGGACTAGCGAGGAGTGGGGCGGAGCTACAGGGGCAGGAGGCGGGGCTGGGCGGAACCAAACCAGAGCGGGAAGGGGGGGAGGAAATACGGAGCGGAACTAACGGTTCGGGCGGGGGGGGCCGAGTCGACTCCTGGGCGGGGCGTGGATGCGGGTCGGGGCCGCCCGCCTGCGCCGCCCTGGGGCCCGAAGCGCGCGTGGCGCAGCCCGGCCTGCCCCGCCCCGGGGCGGCGGCCGTGTTGGCAGGAGCCCCCCCCCCCGCTGTCTCTGTGCGGGAGGGGCCGGCCCTTGGGGGCATCCCGCTGGGAGCGCGGATCTGTCCCGCCCCGCCCCGCATGCCCCAGTGCCCGGTGTAGACGTGGGCTGAGCACCTCTCCCCGCCCGGGGAGAGCAGCCCTGTGCCCGCCCAGCCTGGCCGGGGAGTTGAGCCAATACAAGAAGTGACCTCGCCTGTCTCCCACCCCGGGGCCAGCCCCCTCTCACCAGCCCGGTGCCAAACCCGCCGGGGCCTGGCCCACCACGGGGGCTGGACTGAGCTACACTGGCACAGGCTGGTGTGTCAAGGCGAGCCGCGCCCCTGCCAGGAATGCTCTCCTGGTGGCCCTGTACCAGGGACGCACTGCCAGTGTGAGCGTGGCCTTCTGCCACTGTGAGCGTGGCCGCCTGCTAGGTGATGGGGAAGCACCAGTGCTGGGCCAAAAGACAAGCCTCCCTCTACCTGCATTTTGCTAAGAAACTCCCCCTTCCTCCAGATGAGGCCCAGGCCAGAGCGATCCATGCAGGCATCACCTCCAGGCTGGGTTATTGTAACTCACTCTTTCCGGGGCTGAAGGTGGATGCGGTGCAGAGGCTCCAGCTTGTACAGACTGTGGTTGTCTGGCTGCCCCATGGGCTAGGCTTCTAAAAACACATCAGCCCCCTTGCTGTCCACCGATCCAGAGATCTTTTTCAACATCATTGATTCCCATGTGTCTCCTTCCCACTAAGTATGTATCATGCATGTAGATTATCAATCCCACTCACGATGTATTTTTCCATGCTGAACCTAACTTTTTGAGCCCATGAGCCACATTTTTTGTAATTACGAACGTGTTGAAGTTAATGGAGTTACGCCAGACATTAACTTTTTTCATGCTTCTAAGCTTTCAAGGTCCCTTTACATTTTTTCCTTTATGTTCCTTGACTGATGTTTGTATGAATACAGAGTAGACACTTAAATTAATGGTGTCCCTTTAAGGAGATGTAGCAAAAAGTCGCTCTAAATGGTCACACCTGAAGGAGAGTCAAGGTAGAAAGGATAAAAGACTGCCAGAAGCATCTCTTGCTATCTGAGTGGATGTAAAATACCCCCCCACCCCTGCCACTAGCATATGGGGATGGGGAAAGTAAAAAATGGATTGCAAAAGATCTGAGTGGAATATCACTAAGGTCTCTCTGGGAGAGTTCCTGAGATGTTGTGAGCAGCCAATAAGTGAGGAACAAGCCTGGGCCCTTTGCTTTCAGTGTTGCTATAAAATGAAGCAGTTGGCTCAGGGCCCCCACCCTGGGGTGATTAAAGGTCTTGGAAGCATCCTTATCCACTCTGATGGCACCATTTCCTTCAAAGTTCATCGTAAGTCTGGTAAGAGCGATGGCAGCAATGGGTGGTGCTCTTCTTTCTGTCCTGCTCTTAAACAAAAGTCTTCTCCCTTTGAGAATGCCTTGGGTTTCTATATCATGTCCGTGAGACAATACAGCCATTTGAGTCTGCCTCGAAAATGCTTCCCTTTGTGAATTCTATGAATACCTCTACAAACAGAAAACTGTGTAGTGTTTCCTGATATGTCTTTGAAAGCAGCTTCTATACTAATGTGAAAGGCTGCATTCTCCATGCCAGTTAGGGTATCTTTAGGGAATGGAGAAGAAAGAGCTGCTAAGTGGGAGTATCATACCAGCAATATGTCTAATGGTTAGCGTACCAGGCTAGGAGTTAAAGTTTCTGGGTCTGCATCTGGTGCTTTTCCCCATCTGTAATATGGGGATAAAGTACTTTTGTATTTTATAGGGTATTTTGAAACTTTTTAATTACCGTTTGTAAAGCGTTTTTGGTTAGAAGGAGTTAGAAGTACAATCTGGGACTAGTTTCTCCCCCCCCCCCAATGGTTGAATCATTTGGTTTTGGGGGATAATTTGGACAAATGCCTGAGACAAGGGGCCTGCTTTCTGGAAAAATGGCTGTCTTCACCATTATGGGTGCAAATACCCCTACCATATTATCTGTGTTTTTAATCTGAGGGTTTGGTGACCTGAGGGCTGCTCAATCATATTGATGTACCTCCCAGCCTTACTTTCTGCTTTCAGACTTTCTCTGGAAGTAGAGGTTGTACTAGTGTATGACTGACCGCACTGGCTGTGGGTGATGAGGGGAGAGGGGCAAGTGACTGATAAAGACTCAGAGGTCACCTGCTTTCTGGGTTCATTTTGTTGCAGTGTTCAGAGCAAAGCTGAATCCCAACCCACATTCCTTTCTCCTGAAATCTCTCTGCGAATGTTGCTAGATCTTGTATTCTGGAGGGGGAAAGGAGAATAATAAATATGCCTTCCTTTACCAAAGATCAAACATTGATGCAAAGACTGAGCTATATTTAGGTATGTTCTTGTCCTGAACCCCGCTACCAGGTGCATTGAAAGGCAGAAAGCGAGAATTATTAATTCTTTGGGTTAAACCTCCACTAGTATATCATAAGCACAGTGCCAAGATGCATCAGCCATCTTCTCTAGTGACCCCCAGATAATCATATTCAATTTACCTCCTCTGGAAAGTGGAGGATTGATGTGACCCAGGGCTTCTGGAAGTGTCCACCACCAGCAAGAAACCAAACACTGACTCCAATTACCCTCTCTAGTGTAGACTTCGTATAACAAAAGACTTAAACCTGTAGGGATTGGTAAATGACTTTATTTTTTCACTTGTTTCCCTTTCAGATGTTAGCAAGACTCAACAACTAGAGGGCAAGGTAAGACTGGAGTTGAGAGATGACACTCTCAAGAACCTGACACTCTCAAGAACCTGTGCTTTTTTTTTTAAACCTTGCAAATACACAGATATACTCCTGCATTGGTAAAAGGACTAGCTAAAGGAATCTCAGATGTCTTGCTCTTCAGGGACAAAGCAGGTTCATAAGATTCTGTGGTCATCTAATAGTCATGGCACTCATGCTTGCCTCGGATGTTGACTTCCACTGCCATGCAGGAGACTAAGTGAAGTCTCTGAGCTAAATTCAAAACTGAAGCAAATTGATTGGGCATAAGATATACACTGAAAGGGTGGGAGAGGTTGAGATGTGGCAGGAATCGCTGTCAGAAGTGGGTAAAAGATAAAGCAGGCTGCTCCGGCTGCTGCCACAGTTCATTTTAAACAAGTTATCTATCTAGCTGTATTTGGGTGTTACAATTGAATTTGGCCCCAATCTCTGATCCCCAGTTTATCCAGGGAGCATCTCATAGCTCTTGAATGACCCTGGTAGGATTATTGTGTGTCCAAAGAGCCAGGTGTCATTGAACGTGGGGAAACATTAGGCATGGTTGGGAGGGGTAGAAATCTTGGGGTTCCATTTGGGAACTTTATTTCCATGATACCAAACTACTTCTGCATTAATCTGAAAGACCATTTCTGGGCCTCTGTTTGTAGCTGATCGAGCATCTGGGAATGGTGATCTATAAAGCCCTGGACTGGGGGATTGACAACCATATGGAGCGAGAGCTGAGTGAGCCCCTGGAGAAGCTGATCTCCCTCCTCCTGAAATTAGACACTGAGGCAACAAAACCAGGAATCTCTTTCCAGGATGTTCTCAAGGTTTTCTTCCCCCCTTATTTCTACTACACAACCACGTCAACTTCTCAAATGTGCTCGTACCACATTACCGGGCTGTTCCAGTGCATTTTGGGAAAATCTGGGTAGAAACTTGCATGTACTCACAATGGCCCCAGCAGCGCCTGTGGGATGGCGCACTCCAGAAGACCCTACTACACACAGATGGGAGGAAGGAAGAACGGGTGAACTAGTTACAAACATTGTTAAGGCCGTGCATACATATGGCCCGGACAAGTGTGCCACGCTGCTTGCAGGGAACTGCATGCCAGCGTAAGCCCCTGGCAAGCAAGGAGCCCACACAGTTAGCTTGCACAGCTAGTAATTGTAATGAAGATGGGGAAAACACAGCAGCATGTTTAGAGTCTTAACTAGTTAGACACTTAGTTAATATCTGTGGCGTGGCTTGGCTCTTAATCTCTGGTTCTCTCCTGTGTGGCTGTCTCCTGGCGTCGGTGTCCGCCTTGAGTTTAACCTCATAGAAACATGCCTGCAAGGTAGCACTGCTGTTGTTCCTACTTCCCACTGTCCCTTTGCCTGGGTTTCCAAGTCACCTATGGGCGTTTGGCTTGTTTGGGTGGAGTCCTGACAAACCCCAGATTGGAGCCCTGCGTGGATACGTAATTTGTATCCTCATCCAGTCCGCAAAAACGGTCCGCGGGTATCTGCGGATTTGCAGGGCTCAACCCCACATGGTACGAAGCAAGTTATGGGCATGGCTGTAAGGACGCCTGGTGTTAATGCACCTGTGCTGCCTCAGGAGAGACTTCTGCAGGCAGGAGGGAAGTCAGCACTTGCAGCATTCCGTCTACCTAAAACTATTGTTGGCCTGGCAGCTGAATGTGAGTGCAGGCACTCAGGAGAGACTAGGGCGCAGTCAGAACGTCGACACTCCCAAGCAACCTTTCCAGATCCCAAGGGCTAATGGGACCCCCTACTCAAAAGCAGCACTGAAGCTAAAGGAAACACTTCATCTAATCTTAATAATAGCTGTCTTCTTTCCAGGCCTCTGGTCTCTAACCAACCGGACTCTCATGATATAGTTTTGCAAATCCACCTGTAGGCTAGATTAATTTCATTGATACAAAAATACCTGCCCACGTGAGGAGCTTCTATCAGTAGAACTTTGGCAGAGTGCGGCCACTAAGAGAAGCTTGAGCCAAAGCAATACATGCTATCTGGTCAGTGCTCTAGCTTCAAAGCACCGTCCAGACACTGAGCCTCACTACCCCTCTTCTATTTTACACATGGCGAAACTGAGGCACTTATTTGTCCAAGGCCCTACAGCAAATTCCTGAAAGAGCTGGGATTTGAATGCTAATGATTCCTACTTTGTGGTGCATCCATTAGACGTTTTTTCAATGAAGTTTTCTCACTCCACTCTCTGGTCAACTGGCTGGTGTGCTCAATGCACAGAGCAGCCATAATTTCAGTCTGCAAGTTTTATTTTTAGACTAAGGAAGACTTTTGTTCTTATTCGGTTTTCATGAGGGTACACCGTGGCTGCCTCTAACGTGCTGTCTGCTATGTCTCAGAAAAGGACAGCTTCCTCAGAAGACGGCTAGTTACCTAAAGTTCCCATATACAGAAGAGAAGAGAATAAATTACATAGCTTCCTACATCATAACTGGTACAAAACTGGGCTTTCTCTTTCTCTGTTCCTCTTCTCTTTGCCCTCTGAGCAGAAGGGAAGGCTGTTACAAGCGATAATATGCAAGGGGCACAAGGGAAGGTGATCTTAATCCCAGAACCTGGGTAAACTGGAAACTGAGACGTGCAACCCCTTCCCCTCAAATCCTGTATTTCAAGAAGAACTTTCTCTCAGGCCATCAACACTGAGTAAATAGCTGCATTTCCTTCTAGATCTGCGAGGATCATTTACCCAGGCCCTTTGAGGCTGCCAGCTATTACAGAATGATCTGCAGGGTTCTCTTTGAAGAGTACATAGATCTTCAGAAACTAATGCTCACCATACAGAGCTCCAAAGAGGTGTGTTGGGACCATCATTAAGATGCTGTCTCTTTCTTTTACCCTAACCGGCCCACTTAATTCCAGGTTAGTCCTCTTACCTTTCCCCTAGGAGAAAGTTATTTAGCTGAAGTTCTGTTCCCTGCATGTGAAAGGAATGGGTTTTCTCACAAGAGCTAGATTACATTAATCTTGTATATTTGTCTTCCAAGTTGTTGTTTTTTAAACTGTTGAAGTTGTCAATTCTGTGACTTGGGCTGGATAGACAGGGATGGTCTAGGAATGACTGGACACAGTACAGGCTAATGATCAGGTCATATGTTCATTTGACAGAGTCTAAGAAGAATGGATGTGGAGGACTTGCTAGAAAATGACTCTCTGAGGGAGAAAGATAATTACTGGGTAAGAGTTCAGAGTTCTTGGTTTGTTATACTCCTTCTGTGAGGCCTTCCAATGACTTCCCAGCTTAAAAGAAATACAGATAAACACAACTAATTAAAACTCCATAAGTAAATAAAGCGACATGTTGTACTAAATTCTAGCTTTCTACTGTCTGTGGAAATTGCTATCCACCCCAAGAACAGTTCTCTTCTCTTTGGACTTGTCTACCCTGTCCGCTTTGGGGAGATTTCCTGCTGTAGTACTGGTGCTAACAAAGCTGGAGGTGCTACTGTAGATCAGCCAGTTACCTTCTAGCCACCATGTCACAGAGACCTGTTGTGAGCGGGTTTAGATATCAAGGTAGCTAAAAGCCATCGGCTGTAACTGTTTAGCTCCATCAAAGCTAAAGCAATGGTGGGAGATTCCCAGGAAAAGTTCGGTATAGATTTAGCTTCCATGTTTGTTTTTCTCCACCACCCACTCTAGTCTGTAGTTATTGGACTCGGGGGCAGGAACAATGACTTGTTTTGTTCTGTCTGGAGCCCAGTGAATTCAGTGCTTAACCAAAAGTAAATAGCTCTTCTGATTGGAGCCTTGCCAGGATAAACCGGTGCACTGGAGTCTGCTAAGAGACAGCAACAGCAACCCCCAAGGGACCTGCTCCTACTCCCTTTGTCTAAATAGTGTTCACTTTGAAACATAACAAACAATTCATATGAAAATGTTTGTGACATTTGTGTTTAGGCATATTTTCATGTATTCAAATAAACTGGCAAGTGAACTCTTACTCCCCAGGCCACTAACTCAATCAGCCTCATGTAGCTTATTCAGGGAAGACCTGAGTAAATGCATGGCTTTGCAGTGGCGCCTGAAAACCCTCAGACTCTGCTTCACTGAATCAAGAAAAGTCAAATTCCAAAACCAAGAGCCCCAGGGCAAATCCTCTGCCACTAGTCTCCCAGATTCAAGCTGCCCAGAGCCAGTTGCTTGCACCATCCTGGCAGGTAGCCAGGGCCCAAGTTGAGTAGAGCTCCACAGATTCATGTCAACACTTTGAATGGCATCTGGTAACTAGCACTGGATTGATACACTTAATATGTTGAACATCCCCATTAAGCAGAGCACTTCTTAGGCACATCTGGTGCAGAGCTGTACTGTCCTAGCAGGAGCCAAATATGTATGTTGGAGTATCTAAGGCACCTATCACCTTGGCCTCAGTGCTTAGATGCCTCTTGGGAGCATAAATATAGCACTACCCTTTGAGTGTCTGCTCCTGCTGCCAGATGATTGCACATGCTCCATCCATATACCATGGTTCTGCACCCCTTTGCATTAATGAGGTTAATGCTGTTAGTTTTTCCTCTGCTTGGATAACGATGAGGCCAGCTGTGCCTGGGACGTGCATCCAGGTTTATAGAACCGCATTCTCTCCTCTGAAGTCAGGGTAGCCCCATACAGAGCACTTTGAAATGATGTAGTCTGGAGGGAACAAAAAATCTGAGTAACCATGTTAAGGTCTAGGGCTGAGAGGGTTCAACCTCTTACCCAAATGAAGGCTAGCAGAGGAGAACGTGCTAGAACTAGTATCTGCATACTACACTAAAAAAAAAAAAAAATCTACCTAGGCATAAGGTTGCAAGTTTTGGACATATGATAATGGAGTGGTCTCTTGGATAGTTGGCTAGTGTAGTATACTTAATACAGTCTAGAAAGTCAGATGAGGTGCTGTTACACCCAGAAAAGTGACTACAATGGTGCAGATGGCAGTAATTACAGTACTCTTTGCTGTAATGCTCACTCTGGTTAGTGAAGGGAGTTCAGCTTAAATGGTCCTACAGCTGCTTGTGATGGTCTCTTTTGCTATTGGCCAATTTGTCTTCAATCTTTTCTTGGACATCCTTGAGTTTAAAAATATAGCTCCATGTTTTCATACTCCAGAAACACAACTGTTCAGGAAGGACGGTCACAATATGACTGTCCTCTACTCCAGTTACAACATTACTTCTTTTTCCTAGTGTAGCTAGAACCTTATGTGTAGCCAGGCTAAACCCCTGGACAGTCCAGATTCTTCACTGTCAAGGCATGCAACTAAACATCCCCCCTTATCCCTGTTGCTTGGGGGCTGCAGTTCAGTTATGGCTCTTGTCAAATGTCCTTCAGTTAAGAGAAATCAAGACCTGATATTGCAGATTTGAGGAAGGGGAGAGAGGAAGGCAGGAAAGTTAAATTTTAAGGTAGTCCTGAATCAAAAATAATAAATGCACACAAAAAAACCTACTTGTTTGGTCTTGTTCAGTTCACCTCTAAGATCCAGATAAGGAAAGAGTTAAATCAATAGCTTGACAACGTTGCCTAAACATGTGGATCTGATTGGGATCATTTTATTGTGTTAATGGGGTGCTTTGGAGGCCCAAGCACCAACCTAAAAGCAGGTGCCTTGGAAATTGATGTAAAAACAGAATGAATATGTATTGTAGTTATCAGTCTGGATCCCTAACTTTGAAAATTAATTTATTTCAGCCTCCTTATCCCTGTTTTTGGGGCATTCAGAAGGATTTGAAAGATTGTATTTTATACCGTAGGCCACCTTTAATGACCTTAATATTTTGCCTAATATCTCATTCAAAGACCTTGAACAGACCTTCAAAAACACTAGGCCTTTAAACAGTCATGTGAGGTAGCTAAATTATTGTAACCATTTCCTCAGATAGGTATACTGAGGCACAGGGGCATACATCAGAAGTTAGTGATAACTGAGTGAGACCCCTGAGTCCTGGTCTCTTCCCCTTGCCCGCTC
This sequence comes from Mesoclemmys tuberculata, assembly GCA_007922155.1. Classification (NCBI taxonomy): domain Eukaryota; kingdom Metazoa; phylum Chordata; order Testudines; family Chelidae; genus Mesoclemmys; species Mesoclemmys tuberculata. The sequence goes on from ML675651.1 coordinate 711,030, forward strand.
TAAGCATTGTACTACTCTGCCTGGCTTTCTAAACTGGTTTAAATGAGACTCTCAAGCAGATATTTGCGCAGCTACAAATGGTTTGTACTTTCTAGACGAGCCCCTTATTGTTAAACATGAGAGAATACCCCCTCAGATAGTCCAGAGATGTTTTAACTGGCTCACGTTGCTCTGTGGCAGGCGAGCTTGTGGCACAGTGTCATCAGCGAATTGCAGAATGGCGTGAGGCTGCGCAAGGCCATGGAGCGACCCCAACATAACATTCCTCCAAAAGCATGTACCCGCTCTCCCTATGAGCTCTTGGCAGATGACATCCGACACAAGAGGTACACCCTCCGCAGGGTGAAGGTGAGCAGTGGTTCTCAACGCACTTAGTTTGGAATCTGCTGCTCTGGTTACCTGGCATCTGACACCTGTCTGATTAAACCCCGCCTATAGCTCAGGGCTGTCATTCCCACAGAATAACTTCCAAGGGTGGGTGAGCTCTCATGAGCTCCACTTGAGCTGTAGCTGAGCATACGAGTGTTGCATCTGACGAAGTGGGTTGCAGCCCAAGAAAGCTTATGGCCACAGAAATTTGTTAGTCTTTAAGGTGCTACAAGACTCCCGTTGTTTGAGCATATAATGACCACCGTATTCGCCCACCAACTCACTTGTTTCCAAGAACTAAAGTTAGTCCTGGGTAAACCTTGTGAGAGGCCACTTCATCAAACTGACTCTTGGCCACTACCTTTTCTACCTCTGGAAACCTCTGTCTCCCCCAGGCTCTTAAGTGTGTCCTACCTAATTCTCTTGGCAGTCTGGATACATCTCATGTAAGAGTCCTCCGTTTCTGAATCGCAAAGGGAAGCTTACTAGTAGTCTGCCTCAAGCAGAGGGTCCTAGGCAGCACTCACTGACTTGAATGGGAGTTTGGGCAAAACAAGGACAATTCAGTAAGTTCCTGGAGACTCCTGTTGCGCTGGCAGAAGTGTTAGTGGGTTCCAATGCTGCACGTGGCTAATATGCCCAGAGACAATAATGAGGTTCCTCTAAAGGGCTGTAGCACTCCTGACTTGCCACTGCTTGAGTTAGCCAGGAGGGGTCAGTTTTAAAAGCTGGCGTGAGGTTGTGTGGCAGTGCAGTGTCTTGCAAGCCGACCCTCTGGCAGGAGATGAGAAACAGCTTTGCGATCAAGACCTATGCAGGTAGTTACAAAACAAAAATCTTGCTGACGGCACACACCACTGGCTTTTCAGCTGCTTATTGTGTGCTTCCCTACAGTGAGGGGGATTAACATGCCTGGGCTCAGCCAGTGCTTCAGAGCTTCACTCTGAAAATCCTCCTCTCCCCTCCTCCTCCTGCTGTCAAACCCCAGCTCTCCGTATCCTGAACTGTGGTGGTGTCCTTCCGATTAGGCTGGGAAACTGTGCTTCGGAGCCTGAGACTAAACCCAGCTAGTACCGCATGCACGGTTTGCAAGGTGCTCAGGTGCTGTGGTGATTGAAGTAGGGCACAGAAGTATCTTAGGCTATATACGGATGAATAGTGACCGGTAGGAGATAGTACATCACTAGCTGTTGCATGTTCTGAAGCATAAATTGCAGATGCAGCCTACAGTAGAAAACCATAACCGGAGGCAACAGAATGAACTAGGTCTTCAACTGTGGTCCGTGTGTCATTGGTGTCACAAATACGTCCTAGTGACAAAAGCATTTGCCAAGCAGTTGTACCTCCTGCTAGCTATAGCTCAGTCCTCAATCAAAACAGCCTCTGGAAACCAAATTTAGAGTCCTCTAAATTTAAATGAGTCCCTTTGCACTTTCCAGGCTGTTTTGCATCTGTCTCTGTCGAACCACCGTCAAGTTTGCAAACACAAATGAGAGGAATAGCTAACATAAAAGGATAAATGGCAAATTGACCTGGAGACTCTGCCAGCGTCTAGTATCTCTTCTCACTGCCTGCATTCCCCAGTGCTCTAAAGTCCTACTCCTTAGGAAAGCCAACAGCACAGGTACAAAATAGGGCTAGCCAACAAATGTAGCTGCACTAAATAGAGTCTGGCTTCATTTTATCACAAATCCCATTCCCTTGTGCCAGCCCTACCCTTGCTGTGGGGTTTGTAAAAGACGTGCCTATGTGATAGACAGTCTTCGTGTTCTCAAATGGGGAAAACTTGAGAAACAAAGAATTTGTATATGTTCCTGCTAGCTACTTCTGTTTCAGTTAACCTGTTTTGGAGCTTCTTAGTTTAAACTAGAAGGGGGTGCTATTGGTTTTGTTGGGTGAGGAAGTTCTGCTAAGCTTTCATGCATGAAATCCCCTCTCTCTGACCATGGTCTGGATATGTGGTAACTTGGAGTTGGTGCATTATGAGGCTTCTTAGAGCCTTGAAACTTCATGCTACTTTCCCATGGTCTGCTGGAATTTCCTAAGCTTTATGCACATACCTAAGTGCTGCCCAGCTCCCAGTAGGTAGCCATGTGCTATTTCTTCATAGGCTTTTCTCCTTGCAAAAACTCCTTTCAGTCATATTGCCCTTTCTACCCTTCACCCCCAAGAAGCAAATGTCTTGTCTTGTAATAGGGCTCTTGTTTAATTTCTTACCTAAAAAGATTGACTTGAGTTAGACATATACCTGTGAAATGCCATCAGTGACTACATAAGCTCTTGAAACTGTATGTCCTAGTTCATCCTCCATTTCTGGGGAAGGAGTCTTTGCAAGAAAAACCTAACTTTCCATCACTTCATAAGTGTCCTTGTCTCCCTTTCAGGTCAACAGTGAGCAAAAACGTGAGAGCTCTGAAGACAACTCAATTGCTTCCCAGTCTCCTTTAAAGCCAGTAGGTGACTTGTTTAGTTGTGATGCCAAGATGGAGTGAACAGAAGGATCCCGGCACTGACCAAACTGGCAGGAGCAACACTGACACATGGGAATGGGATAGAACACCCCCTTTATATATATATATAAAACAGATCAAAAAGCTTGGTACCCTCAAAGGCCACAGTGGGGCCACAGGATTCAGTGGGAAGGGAAGATTATTCAGATCTTAGAAATGACTAGGAGAGAAAAGGGCTGCTTCTCCTCTTTTTTGCCCCCTTAATCCTCAACAGGCTCCTAAAATGTTTCTGAACAATCCTACTGAAGCTATGGTTCACTTACTAAAGCTTCCACTTTGCATTAGTCCATGGAAACGTTTTCCATTGATTAGCAAAACTCTCAAATGTTCCTATCGCTTGGGACCCCTGTGTAAAGTGCATAGATTACAAATGGTGCGAGTACTGGGGTGACAGTATTTCTGGCAGGGTGTTGAGACTGACTTGTGAAACAGCACACGTCTATTGCTCTGGGGATCTTCGTTGTATCCCGTGGCTTTTCGTAGCTCTCAGCTTCATGTTGCAGGTGGCAGAGAGGAAGCTGAAAGAGAATTCCCCCAAGGAACCCAGTTTGCATGACCTGCTCATGATGGAAATAAGACAGCCACAGAAGCTTCGGCCGTCTTCCACAGAGAAAAGCGGAAGCAGGCACAGAGGTACCTGCTTGGCACACACTAGCAGTAGGCACACTTGTGATGTGGGAGTTGGTTGTGGGTGAAGTAAGGGACTCGGATCTCTGGATCAGCTTTCAGGGGCACCAGATTACTACTGTTCATACATCTCTGGTTTGTCACCTGTTAGGGCCCAGTTGCCTGGGTTGGAGTCTCTCATCTCTTACAAGGTAAGAAATGGGGTAAAAGGCTCAACTCCTGTGAGACTTAAAGGAGACAAATGGCTGCTGAGCCATCACCACCTCTGAGAAGTCCAGTGTGGGACTCATGGAGTCTGTCACCAGTCTCTTGCATCTACAGCTCACTTACGCTGCAGTTTGTTTCTGTTCATATTTGTTTTCCCCAGATATCTCTGTGATGTCAACATTTTCCTTGAATTCCCCGTGTGGCAATGTTTTATCTGTCCAAAATGCTAGCACGGCACTTAAAGTTCACGGAGTTAAAAAACAGCTTTTGGTCCCAGGATTTCAGGTAAGTCATTTTAAACAAAATTTCTTTCTAGAGAGGCTGAAATGGCCCAAGTATTTGATTTGAAATATACTGGCATCCTGAAAGTTCAGATTCAAATCCCAGCATGGGTAACTTGGCCTTTCATTCTGCTACGGTGAATAAATTGAATACCATTCAATTCATTTGAGTTCTGTTTACCCTACAGAAATCCAAGCTATGCTTAAAAATGTGATTGATTTATGTAGTGTAGATGGAGCCTTTAAAACTGAGATTCGCACTGCTCTCAGCACAAATCCCACAGGCCTTTTCATAACAGTTGGGATCTGTGTAGCCAACGTGAGCCAAAACGTCTTCTGCTCCCTTTCTCTTTATCACTGCTCTCCACTCCAGAGGTGTTTGCATTTCATGTGATATAGAGTATAGTCATAGTGGAGATGAATGATTGCTCACTGCAAGTTAATTTAACCTTTTCTGCTTGTGGAATATCTGAGCAAACCATGGTTTACTTCAATACATTAGAATAATCATAATCTTAAAAAAAACCCAGACCACCTATGGATTGATCATGAACAGTTCTGAGTACCTGGCATCTGAAATTCAATCTGTGTAGTCATGTACATGTCTTTTTTTGTTTCTGTTCCCCAGCGCAAGTTACTACTTCTGGCACAAATACTCTTGCACATAAACTGAAAGTTTATTTTCCACACGCACTTTTGTCAGCCAAACTTGATTGCTTAACTCGGGGGGTATGTGAATGAATATTTGCCACAAAAAAAAAATTAACTGCATTTGCACAGCAAGTGTATAGGTGGTAGAAACGTTTGTGATCATTCAGAAGCAGTGGAGCTATATGAGACCTTGTCATCAAAATCATATTGATGCATCTTTAGTTGTAAGGCTTGTACAAATGCTCTTGGCTAGCAGGATTGCAGCAGCACAATCTAATAGGACTTTAAACAAAGTCCAATTATTAAGGTCACCTATACTCTAAGGACCTCTTCTCAAACAGTGTCTATTGTAGGGTCTTGGACTTCCACTAGTTTAGATTAGAGAGAAGCCATTGCTGTAGCCATCTGGGGCTTAGGGTTGGATTTGTCACCACAGACTCTCCTGACCTGCTTTCATGAGTTCCTGCATGCAAACTGGAGCCAGGAAAAATTTAGCTTTCAACATGGGCCCAAAGCTGTAGAGGAAGAGTCTGGATTCAAGGGTTGTATCTGAACAGCTGCCTGAAACTTCTGAGGGTGGCTGGAGTTGAAGTTAGGATTTGGGTCCCATCTCTACTTTAAACTTTTACTGGCTCAAATTCATCCTTGATGTAACTCCACTGACTCCAGGGGAATTTGACTCACTATTGCTCTTCTGAATAATCTGGAGCGTGATGTGTGGGTTGAGTAGAACAAGCAAACTAATCTTGCCACTGTTTCTGTGTACCTCCCCACTGTCAGATGGCACCTTCTCATAAGAACCCCTGTTGTCAATGCAGAGTAGATCTACTATTCTGAGGGCTCTAGATTATGTTGAGGTGACCCTCGCATCAGAGAGGTAGAGTTGGGTGGGGTGTCTTATACCCACGCTAAGAATTTCCCATCTGTGATGCACAGGAAGCAGACTGGGCATTGGAGTACAACTTGGGCTCCAGCTCAGACAGATCGTCTGTACTGACTCCCAGCACCACAGGTCAGTATGTCCTTTCCTGCCTTACTCTCCTCTGTCACATGGTCTAAATACTTGACTCGATGGCTGCTCCACATTCTTATGAACCCATCCCAGTCTAGCTTCCTCTGCTTCTCCTTCCTTTTGAAGCCATTTGTCTGCTAGAGCCATCTGACATGGGATCTCCATAACACTAAGTTGCTGGCCTGGAGAGTGATTTTTGAAATCAATTTCTCCACTGCACTGGCTGTAAAACTTTTTGAATCTTTACATTTCTAAATAGTGACAAAATTCTTCATGGTTCCAGTGTCAGACCTCAGGATGCATGTTATGGTAGCAAACATTCAGTGGGGCTTAAGATGTATTTGAATGAAAGGAATAATTCATAATTTGATTTAAAGTAGGACCTACATAAAAACAAAACATCACAGATGCTTGCTTAATTTCTAATCGGGATATGCCCAATTACTTGGTGCTTCTGTGATCTTGCATGAGGGAAGGAAGGGAAGAGGGTTTTTAGAGCAGACTTCACTGCCTTCAGAAAATGATCACCCTGTAGTACTTAAGCATTCTATTCATCTGGAGACTCTCTAGAAGTTACCAGCTCATGTCAATGCTTTAAAATTTCCAGATTTCTCTGCAGACTGCAAGCTTACTCCCACGGGAATGCCCATGGGAGGAGACATTAAAATAAGCAGCTTTCTGAAGCTAAACCAGCAACAGCCTTTCTGCCGAGGGAGGTCCATGTCATTCGGGAGTGTCCTTCAAAGCAAGAAACATGTAAGTCCTGCATGGGCCTGCAGCTCCACTCCCAGTGATACAAGAACCTGGTAATGATTTGCCTGGCTTGTTGTCCCAAGGGTTGCAGCTTGATGTTGGGATAGAAGTGAGCTCTAAAGTAAAATGCGGGAAGGGAAGGGAGGGAAATGGGGATCCCCAGCTTTCTTAATTTGAACTCTTAATAGAGCTGGCCACATTTTTCTTTTTGGCAAAAGATTTTTTTTTTTAACACACAAATGCAGTTGTGGCAACACCAAAATGTTTAATGAATTCGTAAGTTTTGCTGAATTGTTTCAGTGTGTGTAAAAAAAAAAAAAAAAAAACAACAACAAAAAAAACCCTAAAAAAAATCTAAACCACTTCATTTTGATACTTTCAAAACAAAACACCGTCTCTTCTTTGCTTCAAAGTGACTGATTAGAACACTTAAATTGTATAAAGCAATCCCATTTTAAAATACTCGACATCAAAACAAAACATTTTGTTCAATCCAACCCCCCCTTTTTTTTGGGAGGGGAGGGGGTTAGAGTTGATAGCAAGCAAAAAAATCCATTATTAGCACAGCTCTGCTCTTCAATACCTGCTCCTTTGCTAGTTGTTAACACAGGTGGTGCTGACTTCCCTTCTAGCTTGGCTCTTCTGAATATGCGATGGGGTAATTATCCCTGGATGAGTAACGTTTAAAATAAATTGGTCTCTGGCTATAGCTCTAGAGCTCCCGAAGAATGTTAAGACTGCATCTGAAAGTGCACGTTAGGCAGAAACTAGGATAATGCGTACCCTGCTGAGCTATCATGTCAGAATTGGTAAACAAGCGTGCCGCAAAGTACACCTAAGTGAATGTCAGGAAAAAGGGATTTCAAGGGGTTGTTCATACGTTAGGAAAATCAGGCCATGATTGACAACAGGTGTCACACAGGTGCCACTTTTTTCTATTGCACCCCCACCAGTGATGGAAGCTGAGGAGGAAAAACAGCCTGACTGACAGTGTGCAGCAGTGCGTGTGCTGGCTGCTCTGCACTATTAGATCTAGTGCCCTGCCTTTTTCTTTCCTTTCTCCCCGTTGACAGGGCCTAACACTGGTATTACAGCAAGTGGTACAAAAAGCTCAGCTGTGCGGTGGCTGCTATAGTCTCCGCTCTGCTGTTCACAGGAATGTGGCACTCTCATCAGCTCAGAACAAATTTCCATACACAGTGGTGAATGGTGTGGTGCCCAGCTCCTGTCAGCTAGTAGCTTAGCACGGGTGCTGAGTGCTTGAATTCTGGTACAGACCCCTAAAACCCTTTTTCATGCACTCTGGGGAGGTGAATACTCTTAACACATTGAAGAGTGTAAATATGGCAAGGCTCTATCTAATGTAGCTGCCATCCCTAGAACACTGGAAACAGAAGGGTTGGTGAGAATTTGTCAACCATGACGTATTTTCCAGCCTAAGGCATACGGTGACGAAGCTGAATATCTAAACTCTGTCCAAACTTTCTTCGTCGTATGCTCAGTGTAGCTGCTTGGATGGGAAATAACTTCTGCAGAAACTTGGGCTTAAGAACGCTTATGTATGGATGGCCTTTCAGCAGCCATCTTTAAAAATTTAAATAAATTAAAACCCCTGTGTACTGACTAGCAGGGTATATGTAGCTTGATTCTTAGGCCATGGTCCATAAAGAGATGTAGGTACTGTGATGCTGAATGTTGCAGTACCAACTTTTAGGTGCCTAGGAAAATCATAGGAGTAACCATGCAGTCCACAAAGCCTGAGCTAGGTGCCTCGGCACACACACAATGAATGAGGGGAGAGAGGGGTCTTAGGTGTGAGCCACAAAGCCAGCGTGCTAGGTAGGGAGCCACCTAAGCTAGCCAATGGGAGATGTCCGGGGGGGGGAGGAAGGTGGAAGTGTTAAGTCCCACCCTGCTCTGAGACAGGCACCTGTCTGCTCACGATCCACAAACTGGGAACACCCACCTGGGAGTCAGGCAGGCAGCTAAAGCATATAAATCACTTCTTCCAAGAATGAGTCCAGCGCTTGGCTCACTCCACACACAAGTGGGCAGGAGGGAAGGTGATGCGGCTTGCCTACCTTATGGTCAGTCACCCAGGTTCAATTCCTCTCCTCTGCCTGGGGATGGAGGAGAGGATTTGAACAAAGGATCGTCTACTTTTCTAACCTGAGCCATGGGATACTCTGGTGTGAGGCTGTCTCCTGTTGAAGCTGCTCCACTGTGGATAAATAGTGGTTGGAACAAGGGCACTGGGCCTGGCGTCTCCCACCTTTCAGGTGGTTCCTCAGTCTCTGGGCTACAGAGTAATCTCTGGCCCAATTGCTACTTCAGTATTTATCCATAGAGGATCAGCTTTAACAAGAGAGACTGAAGGAGCCCACACCAGCATGTCCCATAGCTCAGGGGTTGGAGCAGCCTCCTGAGAGGTGGGAGAGGCCCTGTTCAAATCCTTTCTCCTCTGAGCCGGAGGGGGGAATTGAACCTGGGTCTCCCCTGTTCCAGATGAGGGCTCTAACCACTGGGCTGAAAGCTAGTGTGTCGGTGCCTCCTCCTCTGCAGGCCAGATTTTGATGGGACCTGATCTGAAAGGTGGCCTCTGAGCCTGCTTACTGGATCTAGCCCCATATGTGAGTTAGCTCGAGGAGCACCCATTTTCCCCCAGTTCATAGTGTGCTCTGGGAGCTAGGCACCTGGAGGCCTAGAGGGAAGGAGCAGTGAGTTCAGATGCTTAGAGGGTTGGCTGGCATCCAGGTAGGAGTTCTGTTGAGCACAGTGGAGCCTAAAACTGGAGCTTAGGTGCGAAAGTACCTTTGTGACTCTGGTCCTCAGTGCCATATTGTGTATTGTGCCTTTAAATGAGGTCCCTTCGCCATTGCAGTAAGAGCTCATCAGCTGTCTGCTGCACAAGGGGATACACCACGTTTGTGTGACAGGGATGGGAGGCCTTTCAGGCTCATCTTCCTAAGCTGAAAAGGCCAATCTTTGTGCGGGGAGCAGGGAATACAACTGTTTAATGCTGCCTGAAGTGGTCTTCCATGGCTGGTTCTCAAAAACTACTTCAGAACGTGGCTCACCTTCCCGAGGGGAGCCAGGTACCTCCCTGGACATCTTTCGCTCCCCTCGGATGCTGACGCAGCTGTAGTTTGACTTGGAAGGCCCTTTCGTCAGGCTCCCTCTATAGTTTCAGAACTGAACTTGAGAGGAGATGCTTGAAATCAGATTGGCAGTTGCTGTCCTCCAGACCTATCAGTCACTTGGGACTGGAGCTCCATTCTGGCTTAGAATCACACTCACAAATGACTCGTCTCCTTGGCTTTTCTTTGGTCTCTAACTCTTAGCTGTTCTTTTGCCTAGGAGTATCCGTCTCCTACAAGGCCATCACCGACCATTGCTGAACTGATTGGAACCAGATATGCCATGGTGGTGTCTGAAATGGAGGACTCCCGCCAAAGATATGGTTATAGTATAGCTTCAAGAACCAGGGTATTTACCATTCCCTTTTGATGTACTGCCCTTTCTTTCTGAAGAGTCTGCTGGCTTCACTCCTTTCTGTGCACTCATGTCCCTCCATTCTTGGGAATAACAAGAGCCTGATAGGCAAATGGATCTCAGGTGGCTTCACTTAATTCCTCTTATACACTGATGTTCAGTAGTCCTGGCCCAGTCCACATGGAAGCTTTAGACACTGCACAAATGTTAAACTTCTAACTAAATTTAATTTGCACACTGAGCTTAGACAAATCAGTCTCTAGCACTCCATGCTGTTGCCCCTTTGCTCCTGAAATAGAAAGGACTCTGTCATAGTTGGCCCACAAGAACCAAATGGGTTTAAAATGAAAAACTTATCTAGGATTTCTGACACCCCTAAAAGATAAAAGCAAATGCAAACCCAAGGCTTTTAGCTGAAGGACATTCAGATAATTGGACTATTATACCAAAGTATATGCTTTTCTTGTGCAAAAGGAGCTGCTTCTAACATAGTTGTTCTTTTTTCCACTGTCCAACTCTTGCCCTTGACCCTGAATTCTCACTTTCTTCCCACTTCCATCTGAGTCTCTAACACTGCTTGTGTACACCCTGATTTCTTTCTGCCTCTTCTGCAACAGTCCTCCATCACCTCTCTTTCTTGACTATTGAAACTCTTCTCTTTCCTCCTCAAGTTCTGGTTTCTAGACTGAGATCTGTGGCAATACCACTTCTCACGATGTGTGCTTTTAAAAAAAGTAAAGTTCAAGCTATTCCTCAGTTTATTCTATGGCACATCAGCCACTTCAGGATCAGATTCAAATTTGCCCTGACACTGTAATCTCCCTGGAAATAATAGTCTGTCTCAATGTCTCCGCTCCCCTATCCACACCTTGCTTTCTCCATTGGCGTCCTCGGCTCTTCCACATAATCTAGCCATTGTCAAGAGCCTTGACTGCAGCTCTTGCTGTCTGAATCAAATCTTGTCATCACATTCGAGTTTCAAATCTTATCTGAAAGCCTCTTGGTCTCTGGCTTTTAATTTTTATGTCTCTGCCATCCCGTATTTGAACTCTGTTACGGCCTGAAGCTCAAAAGCCTTCAGGACACTGCTTATGTCGTGGAATATGCTGTGCTGAACTGGCAACATCTACTGCTTGCCAAGAGTTGCTTCCCATTGGCATTCATAGGTAATTCTTATCTACAGGTCTGTTTCCATTGCCATAAGCAGATGGTCTTTCTGTGGCCTTACAGGTGTCATCTCTGTAGCAGGTAAGCAGATGTAGAAGGACATTATGGGGAAGAAGAAAGGTTCATAAAAACTAGTCTAAAGTGCCAGTTGCAAAACTCAGTGGTGCAAGTTGTTTAGCTCTTTAATTTTGCCTGTACAGTGGAGCACTATCGTAATTGTTTCCTTATGCCCATGGGTGAAGGGAAGACTGTCACTCTTGTGTCTTAGTTTATTAATTCTTAAAATTCAGGAAAGAATTAAATTTTTACCGTTCAAGAACCATGCTTGTTCCCCCTATGTTGCAGACTGCCCTCAGCTGCAAAGGTTTGAATCTGATCATCCCCAAAGTCCTGGGGCAGAGGGTGGCTTGGTTCTGGATTAGGCTCCTTGGTAGAAGCTCCTGGTCAGGATTTATGGATGAACAGTGAAATTCTGTGAACACTTAAGTGATTTTTGGAGCATGTTGAGACCTCTCTGCCCATAAACTGATAAGATTTTGTTCATGGGGGAAACCAATCTGGGACCTATTACAGATTCTTAATCATTTTAACTAAATTTGAGGCAGAAGTAGTTCATTAAGCTTGGGTCATCCAGCAGTGATCAAACATCCTGTCATTTGGGTTACCCAGTCACTCAGCACTAGTACTGAATTAGGAATATTGAATTCTTGTGGCAAACCAGTGAGTAGTTCCATAGGCTAAAGCTCTTTCACACAACATCAGTAATGAAACTAGTAAGAATTAGAACTTTCCTATTCATTGGTAATTTGTCAACAGACTAAGTGCGAAGCCAGGTGAACAAATCATAATGACAAATGATGCCTTTGAGTTTATTGGGAAGATGCATCTTTGTCTGCAGTATTAGGATCTCCTGAACACCACTGAAGTAATAACACTGGTTTTTTTCTCCTTAGTATCATCTGCCGTGATTGCTGCATCAAGGTAAGTCCTTCACTCTGTACAGTAGTCTGTGTTTAATTTCTATGTCTTGACACCTCCTTCCCCTCACGTGTTTTAACTAGTCATAGGAAAATATTTCTTCTCTCTTCCACTGACTCTTGAAATCTACCTTTAACCTCTCTCCTGGTTGCCTCTAAGAAAATGGAAGAGGCTGTCTCTCTCAAGATTCCAACCCCGTAATGAAATACGTATACACATCCAAATAGTAGATTAACATATCAACTAATCCTGCATTTGGCAAAATTGCACTGAGCCATACTGGCTTGGCTTTCTAAAACAGATGAAGCGTTTGCTTTCTTGGTGACTTAAGTTTCATAACATTCTGTTTCTAGATGTCCATGCCCTTCAGATCATGTGTACGTCTTCCACTTAGCTTAATAAAAGCACTGAGACTCTCAAAGGAGGAGGACCCAGCTATCCAATATCAGAAATCCTCACAGATGTTTGGAGTAAATCTTTGGGATTGTTCTAGGTGAGTTTTTTGAAATGCGAGACTTGAGTTCTATAGTCTTTCACTTTCTGAGTATCTCAAAGTTCCTTTCAAGGGAAGGCATTGCTTCTGTGAAATGGGACCTGTGTAGACAAATACAATGGCTGTTATACACATCATTAGTGTCTTTGGCCAATAGCACGTTATACTGAATGACTGTTGGCCTGCTCATTATTCTGGTATATTAATGACTCCCTTGAAAAGGTGCCATTGGATCGCAGGCTCCAAACAGAGATGGGTATAAGGACTACAGGTTAAGATCTCACCTGAAAGACATCCATACATGATATCTCTATCTTTCTCCAAGTTCATGCCCAAACACTAATGGTATTACAGAAAACTTCATCCAATAATACTTATCCAGTGTCTGATTGATTACCTGGGACAACTTCATTAAAGCTGGTAAAATTTCTCCACAGCTGAGAGGCAAACTGGGACTCATGTTCATAGACAGTAACTCTGTGACCCAGAGGAATCTTCCATTTGGCCAGACTAATAGTCTCTTGTGTATAGGCTACAGTATCTGAGTGTATCACAGAATATGTAAAGGTAACAAGCAGCATCTTAGTTCTTCCCCCGCATTGTGCCAGTACATTAACTTGTTTAGTCCTCCCCTCCTATTGTGGGAAAGTTACTCTGAAAAGGTAAGCTTTATACTCTGTCCTGAATGTGTTAAGATCTAGACGTTCTTGGCTTCTGTGATAAGCCCCTTAGCTACGGGCTGGTGGCTGGGTGGGGAGTGGGAGGTCAGCAGACTCCTTTCTCAGGTCTCTTCTTGCCAGCCTGGAGTTGCATAGTCTATTATGAGAGCAGTAGGAGGAAATTCTTGGATTTGGAAGGTCTCTTTGGGGCAGACAAGACTCCCTTGCAGCAGCTGGATTTGATCTATTTTTCAGAGAGATGGTAGCCGCTAGCACTGCTTAACAGGGGCGTAGCTGCATTCTGAACCGCTTGCAGCTCTGCCGGGGTAGCCACTCTCATTGCAAGGCTTGGTACATGGTGGTGATTTGAGGTTGGAGGTGACAAATACAAATCACCAGGACTAGGCCATCTGTCAGAAGGCCGTGACACCTCTTCCCCCTCCCCTGCCCCCCCAAGCACCAACCACTGCTGTAAAGACGGCATCTTAGTAGCTGTTGGGATCTGTTAGCAGTGACCTTTCGGATGCAGTCCATCTTGATCACTTGAAGCCACGTTCCCTCAAAAACGCAGATGCTCTGCTTGCTTGTTCCATCGACATCATACGCTGAAGGGAGTTGAAAGTGCAGGACTGTTCTAGGTGAAGTGTACCTGCATGTTGGGTCAGAGGGGGAAAGGGATTGGCAGAGTACTCCACTGATTTCACTGAACCCTGGATTCATTCTTATAATTTCCAGAGTACCGTTAGTGTTTGAACCCTATGGCCTAGTCCAGCCTCTTGCCTCTCACAGAAAGACCATGATGGACTGGCCTTCTATGGACATATGTACCAAATGTGAGCAATACCTGTTGCGTGTCCTCTCCAGCCAGCAGCAATGCATCCCTCTCAGGAAAAGATCTAGGTCATGGACTGAATTGGAATGACTCCTCTCCAACCATGTCTCCTGTCCTATCGATTTCCTTTATGTTTATGGTGTGTGTTTGTTTTTTTCCTATCTCACGTAAGAGCGTGAAAATAACAGGGCTCTATTTGTATATAGTGACATGAAGGCTTGAATCAAAGACCCCCTGCTGGTTGGTCTTGGCTGGCCAGAAGGCACAGCTGTTGTTCACTTATAGTGAAGTAGTGTAAAACATTGTGGCTCTTGGTAATCTGCTTTTAATTATTTTTATAAATTAAAATAATAAATGTTGAAGCACTGCCACACCACTAACATTTCATCTTTCGCCACACGCTGTCACCATAAAGACAATGAAAATCTAGTAGTCACTGCCGCAGAGCAGTCCCTAACATCTAAAACAGTGAAATGACACTCTTACCCCAACGCTCTGTGGTGGAGGAGGGGAAATGGGGCTTCCAATCACGTGATCACAGCACCACCCATCCTCATGCTCACACTGCTGCCTCCTTGCCGCCACCCCAATAATTGGCTCTCTTAAAATCACCAGCAATTAGCTGCAGATACAGAACAGGACTCTAGCCAAGGCCAGCAGACAGACTGCAGGGCTTGAGACTTGGTTTGTAAGCAAGTCTGTCTGGTGCTTTTGAGCTGTCTGTGCCAGCAAACTCCTCCCCTCCTACCTTTCTGTAACTGGTCACTCGTCATCACCAGCTGTAGTAGTAGGCCTCAGCCAGCTACCTTGCTTTTATTCTGGCCTTCAACTTTTTCAGCTGTCCTGAATTGAACCATGTTGATGCTTTGTGAAGTTGAAGTGGAAAAATAAAGAGCATTTTGGTAAACTGCTTGGGGGTGGGAGGCTCACTGGTATATTTGAACGTTGGAATCCACTTAAAGCACCCCTGTCCCATCAACACCAGCTGTAGAAACAAATATTGTCCAAAGGCAGATTTCTCCTCCCTCAGCTTGTAGGGGGTGAGAATTTGCCAACTGTTCTAGGTAGTTTCTTTCAACAGGACCATTAACAGCTTGTAGTGACAGTCATGCTGGTTGAAATAAGGGCTGGAAATTAAAGGGAAATGGCTGGTTGTTCTAGAGCCACTTAGACAAAATATCCCACCAACAAAACATGTTACACTGCAGAATAGTGCACCAGAAGAGACGGTAATGCCTTTGCTTAGGATTGCCCAAAGAGAGACGTATTGCAAACTGCTTGAACAAGCTGCCGCAGTGAACAATGCTGCTCTGACAAGGAAGCTGGAGGGGGGGAGAAGGAGGGAATGTATAGGTGTGTTACCAATTTTCCATCTTTAGCTGATCCAGCCATTTCCCAGCCAGGGACATGTTTCATAAGCAGTGAGAAGTGAAAGAACCCAAGCATCTTTGCCTTTTGTTATCTGACATGCAGTCGTTCAAACGGGGTGGATAAGGAGGGAACAATGAGCTAAAAGCATTTCATAGCTAACAACTATCTTGATACCACTGACATTAGTGTTAAGACACTTTTAATTGACAGCAGGCTCCAGTGACTGACCTGGGCTTGGAAAGTAGTTTTATGAATTCACCCTCCACGTCTGCCCCTTGTAAGGGGATGGCCACAAACTGAACAATGTTTTCAGTCCTCCAACAGAGGGCAGCAAAAGGCTGTAATTACATTAGCCATCACTTTCTAAACTCTACAATCTTCTATTCAGTTGCCGCAGTAATATCTTCCATTAGATATTTCAAGGAACCAAAATGACACTTTCTTCACTAGCTGGTCACTTGCAGAGACTCCAGGGGCCTTAACACATTCCTCCCAGCCTCATTTTGCATAGGTGGTGACTGAAGCACACAGAGGTGAAGTGACTTGCATAAGGCTACATTGGCTGGGAATAGAACTCAAGACCCTTTCACTCCTAACCCTGCATGTGTTCCTCCAGACCAGTTTGCCAACCTCAGGAAGATGGGATGTTATATGATATATAATAAAACCGTGGCTGGATGCAATGGGAACTCTACATTTGGACATCACTAAGGCACTCGTGACTTTGTTTTATTTTGCCTGTATAAATGGGATGTTTTCAGATCTGCACCCATTCTAGAAACCATCCCGCACAATCACAGTCTGTAGTGCTTTTCAGGGCCCATCTGCCAAAACTCTTTCTGCACCAGTCCCTTTGCGCTTAGACGCAGGTCGCTGGAGTGGAACATGTCCTGCGTTTGTTAGAACCACTGCACGGTAGTTTCGGACAGGAATTCTAGAACAATGCATCAACTAAAAGTAAAAAGAAATTATACTTTGGGCTTATCTACCTGTTGCGGCAATGAGGACTCGGGGGGGGAGGTGATTTCTAAAGTGCATTAAGATGCTGCACATTAATGGGTCTGTGTGCTGGTGTAACTAGAAGTCTCCTAATGTGCTTTAATGTAGCACCATTTGAAATAGCCCTACATTAAAGTGCACCAGGGAACTTTTAGTGTGCACCAGCAGGGTCTACTTATACCAGTTAGTGCCCAGCCCATTAGTGCGCGTCAGAAATCTCACCCTCTTAGTCTGCATTGTTGCACTGTGTAGACAAGCCTTCAGACACAATGCAAATATTATAGTTGGCTGGTAGTACTGCTGTTGGTTGAGACTAGCTTACTGCTTAAAAACTGATTTTTTCAAAGAGCTGTAACATCAACATGCTTTCTTGAATTGTCTTGCAATGTTCTGTGCCTCGTGGGAGTCCCGGAGACGGTTAGCAGTCTAAATATGAGATATTTTGAACTAGAGAGTACTTTATTCTTGTATCAAGTGCCATGCAATCCTTAGTGATCACAGATAGTGAAGACCTTGTTTAACAGCACCTCCAGCAGGCATCGGGCCCCCTGGAGCATCAGGCCACCTGAACTGAGCACCAGCAATGCTTTCTACAAAACTTAAGGTTTCTCATCTAGGTCCTGTTGCTAACAAGAGTGAGCTTGACCCCTGCTCAGCTTGTGAGTTCCAGCAAGATCGCAGGCTAGCACAGTATAGCTGCAGGCCTTTTTGGCAGGCTTCTCCATGGAGTTTTTATGAGACAATATCTGTCAAGTGTATGTGTGAAGATAAATCAAACAAGCACAGACCTGGTAATTAAATAAATGTGAAATTTGAGTGGCTTCCCCCGGCTGCCACGTGTGCTGAGTATTTTTCAGAAACAGGACAGGGAAAGGTGGCTGGTTGGGGGAGGGAAAAGTGGAGGGAAAACAGCTTACAGGGAAAGGAGAGAAACAGAGCTGCAGTTGGATTTAAGTTTGCACTGGTGAAATATTTAGATCTCGACTGGTTGCAAAAGAGGCTGTTTTGGACCTAGAGTTCATCAGAATGGCAGACAATCCATCTGGGATGTTGTCTTGCCCATCTCCCAACAGCCAGAGTGGGATGCAGATGGGAATTCCATGGAGTCAGGGACAGAGGGCATGAGGGAGCACAGTTCCAATCTAAACTGAAGTGTAGCGAGCTGGACCAGGGCAAATGGTGTGTGCACTGTATAAAGCCATTGGGCAGCTAATAACTGAGCAGGGAGAGACCACCAACCCTCTGCTCCTGCCTCCCCTCCCCCCAAAAATTCTTGAGCTGAGCTCTTCTTAGACCCTTTCTCCATTCCCTAACCATCTCTCACCCATGGAAGGGGAGGTCAGGGTTGAGGTCACTGGTGGGGCAGGGAGGGGAAGGTCAGTCCTAAGGCTGCCTGCCGGTGCCAAAGCTATCCCACATAGGAAGAGGCATTGCAGCTTCCAAAGCCATCAATCTCCTCCCAACTTTCACCGGCTATTCACCTCTCCAATTTTTAAGTGGAAGAAAATACAGCCAAGCTCTTCAGGCCCTTATTGCGCCCCTTGGAGCTGCATTCTTGCTCTCACGTGGTCAGTCACCGAAGCAGAATAGCCAATATATCACTTGCAGTGTCTTTATTTTTGGGTTAAAGTTGGATCAAGGTATCTGAAAGCTACAGTCACCAGGAAATGATTCCTTGGTTTCTTACAATGGGGCTGCCTTGGCCACTAAGAAAGCATTTGTCATTTCCCCCTGGCTGCGTTGGAGTCTGACTGCACTTATTTGTTTACATCCGTGATTCTTAAGCAGAGAGAATGGGCTTGCACAAGAGACAGGACCTAACACAATTCCAAAACAACAAATCACTTCATGTTGTAACAAAGCCTGCAGCACTTGCGCCAAATGTAAACTCAGAGTTGCATCAGTATTCCATATGCTCTCAACACTGCTCGGAACACAAAAGCCTGGGCCATAGATTTGCTGGGCCAGATCCTCTGCTAATGTAGTGCCACTGACATCAATGGATCTGGGCCGCTATAGTTTTGCTTCTGTATGTGATACCTCTCTCACTCATTTCATCAGGGTGATTCAGGTATACTGACACATGTTAGTTGGAATAAAAATAAATAAAGATGTATGGGTTTGCTAGTAATAATGAGAAAAGGTCATACATTGTACATACACCGTCTAGTGTAATGAACTCCTGGTCTATGATTGGAATCCCGAGATGCTACTCAATATAACATAATAATAAGCACGGGATTGGACAGAATATTTATGGTCATATTTACCCATGGAGTAAATGACTTTTTATCATCAAAAAACACATGGTGGAAACTATTGATGAAAACCGGGCTCTTGTGATAGGCTAGTTAGAAATATGTGGGTGGGGACATAGGGCAGATTGCTTAGCTGATGCAAATTGCCAAAGCCACTTTGAGTGGAACTATGCCAGTTGTCACCAGCCAAGAATCCAGCCCATCGTCAACCTCTTAACAGTGGATGGGAAAGGATGAGTGAGGTGAGGATAGGTCATGAAGGGCCTTGGAAGTGAAAACACACAGCTTATGTTTGCTGCGATAGAGAAGGGGGACCCAGTGCAGCGATTCAAAGAGAGGGATGGATGATGGGGTCAACCAATATTTTTTGCAGCATCTCTTGTGGCAGGCCGTCGTTTGCCTAGGCCTTTTGAACAAATTCCTTAAGTCAGGTACATTTTATCCCTGCTGCCTCCCCCTGCAGAAGCACAGAGCTCATTTTCCTTGTTCTCAGTGAATTAGCCCCAAGACAGCCCATGTCTACTGGAAAGCTGAGAGGAAAAAAAATCAAACTACAGCAGAAGTGAATGGTATACAATCACATCTAGTCTAAGTCTGGGTCACAACATCTGGGCAGGGTTACAGCAGCTCATTGTTATCTGCTGCCAAATCCCTTGCCAGTCTTTTAGCATCACAACATCTCATAGGCTTGCCTCTGAGTCAATGCACCCAGCTCTTTGTAGAGCTCCCCACTTATTCCAAGTACTTGTTGCTCAGTTACCATTTAGGCACATAAATGAAGTGGCCAAATGTTGAGAGGCGCTGAGCAGTTCCTGTTGTTCTCAGTGGGAGCTGTGGGGTACTGAGTGCTTCTGGGAACCTGGCACCTAATGAATACTCCTGGCAGTCTCTGAAGTCGGGGTAGGATTTCCATTACCAGACTAGCCATGAACTCCTAGAGCAGGATGTCTCCACATAACATTTGCTCAGGTGCAGTGTCTTGGGAAGTGACATAAACTCTGCCCTTTTCCCAGAAAAATAGTCATTGTCTGCCATGGTTAATTAAAGTTTCCCCTTCACATATACACACACGCAAGACTGAAGTCAGTTTTCCACTTTCCCCAGCAGCATTCGCCTTTGATCTAAGTAGCTGTCACCCCAAAATGCATACCACTTCATTGTATACACTTTAGTCAGCCTCAGATTTGTTTGCGTGTTAATGGGTCCCTCCTCGGGGACTGTTGACTGTCTTTTCCAGAAGTGTTGCCCAATAAATCAAACTATTCTCTTCTCAGTTCCTGGATTATTCTGTTAGCCCGTTTTGGTACTAATCCAATCTATATCAGCTCTGCTTGCTCCACCAGAGGTCTGTGCTTCATCACTGCTCCATTCAAAGGAAGTGGTTCTGTACCATAGGACTGCAGAATTGCTAACATAGTTCCTATTTTTAAGAAAGGGGAAAAAAGTGATCCAGGTAACTGCATGCCTGTTAGTTTGACCTCAGTAGTGTGCAAGGTCTTGGAAACATTTTTGAAAGAGAAAGTAGTTAAGGACATTGAGGTTAAAGGTAACTGGGGCAAAACACAACATGGCTTTACAAAAGGTAGATCATGCCAGACCAACCTGATCTCTTTTGAGACGATAACAGATTTTTTAGACAAAGGGAATGCAGTGGATCTAATTTACCTAGATTTCAGTAAGGCATTTGATATGGTTCCACCTGGGGAATTATTAGTTAAATTGGAAAGGATGGGGATTAATATGAATATTGAAAGGTGGATAAAGAACTGGTTAAAGGGGAGACTACAACGGGTCGTACTGAAAGGTGAACTGTCAGGCTGGAGGGAGGTTACTAGTAGAGTTCTTCAGGGATCGGTCTTGGGACCAATCTCATTTAACCTTTTTATTGCTCACCTTGGCACAAAAAGTGGGAATGTGCTAATAAAGTCTGCAGGTGGCACAAAGTTGGGAGGTATTGCCAATACAGAGAAGGATCAGGATATCATACAAGATGATCTGGATGACCTTGTAAACTGCAGTAATAGATATAGGATGAAATTTAATAGTGGAAAGTGCAAGGTCATGCATTTAGGGACTAACAACAAGAATTTCTGCTATAAGCTGCGGATGCATCAGTTGAAAATGACAGAGGAGAAGGACTGGGCGTATTGGTTGATCACAGGATGACTTTGAGCTGCCAGTGTGATGTGGTCATGAAAAAAGCTGATGTGGTCCTTAGATGCATCAGACGAGGGAGGTATTTCCAGTAGAGATAGGGAGGTGTTAGTAGTGTTATATATGGCCCTGGTGAGACATCTCTAGAATAGTGTGCGCAGCTCTGGTCCCTCATGTGTAAGAAAGATGAATTCAAACTGGAACAGATGCAGAGAAGGCCTACTAGGATGATCCGCGGAATGGAAAACCTGCCTTATGAGCTCAAAGAGCTTGGCTTGTTTAGCCCTAACCAAAAGAAGGCTGAGGGGAGAGATGATTGCTCTCTATAAATACATGAGAGGGATAAATACCAGGGAGGGAGAAGAATTATTTAAGTTCAGTGCCAATGTGGACGCAAGAACTAATAGATAGAAACTGGCCATCAGGAAGTTTAGACTTGATATTAGGTACAGATTTCTAACCTTCAGAGGAGTGAAGTTCTAGATCAGCCTTCCAATGGGAGCACTGGGGGCAAAAACCCTAGCTGGCTTCAAAACTGAGCTTGATAAATTTATGGAGGGGATGGTATGATGGGACAGCCTAGTTGGCAATTGACTGATCTTTGACTACTGGTGGTAGACATGCCGATGGCCTGTGATGGGATATTAGATGGGGTGGGTTCTGAGTTACTATGGGAATTCTTTCTTGGGGGTCTGACTGGTGAGTCTTGCCCACGTGCTTGGGGTTGAGCTGATCGCCATATTTGGAGTTGGGAAGGAATTTCCCCCCAGGGCAGATTGGCAGAGGCTCAGGGGGTTGGGGGGAGGAGGTCGCCCTCCTTTGTAGTATGGGGCACGGCTCGCTGGTGGATTTTCTGTACCTTAAAGTCTTTAAACGGTGATTTGAGGACTTCAATAACTCAGTCCTAGGTTAGAGGTCTATTACAGGAGTGGGTGGGTGAGGGTCTGTGGCCTGCGTTGTGCAGGAGGTCAGACTAGATGATCATATTGGTCCTTTCTGATCTTAGAGTCTGTGAGACTAACTTCTTATATTTTGGAGAGTGGATTTGTTGTCAGGAGTGTGAGGTCAGTTCCACCTATGAGGGCTAGGTGTGGTTCAGGCAGGTGTTGTGCAAACCTCCCCACAAAAAGCTCTGCATTTCTCTTCTGCCTCTACAGCACCCTCAGTCCTGGGCTCCCCCCCCTCTCTGCCAATGCACCCCACTCCTGGCCTTCAGAACCCCCTTCTTTTCCAGTCTTGTGCTCCCCACACACAGCTCTGCCAATGCCCCTCGCTCCTGCCCTGCAGCTCCCTGCCCACCGCTAAGCCAGTGCTGGAGCTCTCCTAAGCAGACGTTCCTGCTGAGACCAATGTGTAGTGTGATGTGGCTGCTCTGTTACGGTGGCCAGTGTTCCTGACATGTTCTCTCCTTTACCTTTGAACTCAGCAGGCTCATTCTGCCCTCTGCCTGCACAACCGCCAACTTAAGTCTGCATTGGCGAAAGGCCCTTGTATTTCTCCCACTGTGTTATCAACCCAATGCTCCTGAGTTATAGTCTAGAGATGTGGCATCGGTAGCCATGGTATAGTCCCAATACAGGAAGGGATGAAAGATGGTCTTCGTGGGCAGCCCTGGGGCAAGAACAATAGTCAGGGGAGATGATGTGTTGAGAGAAAGGAGTTAGAGGGGATAAATGCACTCTGACTAAACCTCAGGATCCCTGCAGTGAAACCTTGGACCATGGAAGTCTGTGGCAAAACTCCCAATCTTCCAGAGGGCCAGGATTTCACCCCAGTCCCTACAAGATGGGGAAAGATTAAGCCTCAGCCGTAAGTTTTGGGCACGTATGTGTGTGTGTGAATCAATCAGTCAAAAAGGAACGAATTTGTTCAATAATATCTTCTTTAGATGTGTTACTAAGCAAGTTAATAAAGACAAGGGCTGGAATTTTGCTCTCATTTTTTCCGGGCCTCCTACAACGTCAGTAAGCTCATTAAATCCTATTTACGCTCATCATTTTCAGATTCGTGCTTACATTATGGCAAAATAAGGGTGATGAAAATCTCCATCCAGAAAATGGCTGGCAGGGGATGAAAAAAAAAAAAGAAATATGACTTGGAAAAAGAACACTGTCATTCACACAGACAGACCAACACACAGAGCTTTCACTGGCCATGCACTGCTAAGGTCAGCCCCATTCCATTGAGTTAAGATCCAAGTCTGGAACATGGAAAACTGTGAAAGCAAAAATAGCAGCGGCAGCAAAGGAAAAAAAAAATCCCTTGGAGCCTATGTCTGATTTTACTGCAATGACCTTTCATTCCTCAAGTAAAGCTCTTTCTTTCCCCAGATCTCCATGTATGGCTGGCATTCCATGATTAGGAAGGCGCCGATAAATCAGTGACAGACGACCATGTGAGGACTTTAGACTTCCCTGGAGTCATGCTGCTGAAAGTTCAGATTCAAGTGCTCCCTCTTCAGTCCAAGCGGCAGATGAGGAGGCTGGAGTTTGGGAAGGGCGACTGGGTAGTGGGGGGGGGGGGAATTGTGCCGGCCAAGCAAACGAGGGGTGGGGATAGCATAGGGTGATCTGAGGACGGTACGATAACGGGCTACTGAGTGAGCCAAGAACTTGGGTGGTAGATATGATTAATCATGCTAGAGAAATGTTAGTATTGCACAGTGCTTTACAACTGGTCGACGTGTGAGAGAAACAATGGGATTCCTGCCCTATGGAGCTTAAAATCTAATGGCACATGGGACAAGCAGACAGACACAGCTTATACAAATGCAGAAGGCAGCATGGTCTAGTGGACAGAGCACTAGGAGGCATGAACCTGGATTTTATTCCTAGATCTGCTGCCATCCTGATGTGTGACCTCAGGCAAGTAATTTCACCACTCTGTGACTCTGTTTTCCCTCTCACCTTCCCTTGATACTGTCTATTTAAACTGTAAGCTCTTTGGGACAGGAGCTGCCTCGTAGCATGTGTGTGTGTACAGCACCTACACCAGTGTTGGCCCTAATCTCCCACAAATGGTAACACAAAGAACAATCAGAAGGGAGCACAAACAAGCAGTGGGGCAGGTGAAAATACATTGAATGCCCTAAGAATTTGGAGAGGGAAGTGGGGCTGGGTGGGCCAAGGATTAGAGAGACCGAAGAGGTTGCCTAAGTGCTAACATTACACAGCAACTTTACCCTCTCAGTCACTCTTTTGAATCCAGAGCACATTAGTGGGGATCAGAACTGGGCCCTTATCCAAACAACGAGGGTGTTTGAAACTCAAGGATAGGAGTTCAGGGAAGATGCTGCATGCCTTTAACGGGTACAGCGGCAGGTGTGTTCTCCTTGCACGCTGCAGGGCGCTGCGTTGTCCTGAGGCACAAGCCCAGCTTGGCTTCCCTTGAGGTTGATGCCCCCGGGCACCATCCTCAAAGCAGGGCAGTGACTAACAGCCACCATGAAGCCCCAAAGTAAGCGAACTGCTGGAAGATGAACTGTGGGGAGTGACCCAGCATTTTAGGCAGAGGACAGGACTGAGGGAGCCTGGTAGGGCTGCCCAAACTCTGATAGCTAGGGGTCAGTAACCCTCTCAATCTTTCTCTGGCCCTTTCAGCAGAGGAATAGGACGTCCCTGGTGTAACTCCACTGAGGCCAGTGAGGTTATGCTTGGGGTAAATTTGGCCCAGAGAGTTTGCAGCTGATCATGCAGCCCCTAGAAAGCACCAGGTAAAGCATGAGGTGGGGGGACTATGACCAGGGCCCAAGCATAATTTGTTCGGGCCCAATACAAACTTTTAATACGGGCCCCCTCCTGTAATGGGGGTATTGGGGGTTGTAGCCTGGGCCAGGTCCCCCAGGGCCTCTGGGCCCCGGTAAAGTGTACCCTTTTTCTCCCCCCCACATGTAGGGGCCCTGACTGTGACAAGGGCTCTTTCCTGGGCTGAGGCAGGAATGGGGCCAGACCAGCATTGTGTGCTTTTCTCCAAGGTGCCTCCCTGTCTGGGACATTGGGCGCTGGAGCTGGGATAGGGGTTAGCGGTTTTTTTCAACGCTGTTTCTCCAGGAGCCCTGACAGAGCTCATCAGGATGGCCTTTTATCAGCGCTGCACGCTTTAGTGAATCTGTCATGACTCACCCACAACGTGCTTCATGTTGGCTTAATCCAGCTGGCTTTCATGCCCAGGATGTGGCAACGAGCAGGGAAGGAGGGGAGAGAGAGATGGGCAGAGGTGGACGCATGGACTTACAATGGCTGGAGAGATCGGAAGCCCAGACCCGTTTGCTTGTTGAAGACAGGATCTCAATTTTAGGTTGATCTGAAGGGGCAAAGAAAGAACAAACCTAGCTCAATGAGAGAAATGCAGTCCTAGTCCTGACAGTAAGATTTGTAGAATATTACCACCCTGATATTTTTCACACATCACGTATCCATCCAAGACTATCCAATTAATTACCCCTGATTTGTGCTCCACAAAATGAGAATTTTCACTGATCTTCATTAAGCTCAGGGTTGTTAATAACTTCACAGAATTGATCATCATTTGCCAATAGTCCTGGTCTGCTTTGGTAGCTTTTTACACCCGCTTTCCCCAGGTGCAAAGCACTTAGTCATGTACTTAACTTTAAGCATGTGATTAAATCTGTTCCTATTCAGCAAAGCACTTAAGAACATGTTTAAGCATGTGCTTGAGTCCCATTGAAGGCCAGGACACAAGTTAAGCACATGTGTAAGTGCTCTGTTGAATTAGGGCCTAAATGACTACGTAACCCATAAGGCAACGTATGTGTCACCCCGTGTGCTGAGCACGGAGGATCTGAGTTACAGCCCCACCTACAGAGGGTCGGCTCTTCAGTTCTAGCTGGAGCAGCTTAGGCTTTTAGTTCTGGAAATTCAGTCTCCAGGGTGTCAGCCAAGATGTGCAAAGTAGTGGAGAATCAGGTTAGGTTACTCCATAACTGCACCAATGTACATGAGATCATAGCCCATCTCAGGGACCTGTGGATTTAAACCAATGTCAAGAAGATCAGAATTCAGCTCCTTACGTAATAGTTAACAGAACAGGGAACCTCTGCCGTCAGAGAATCACAGTCCAAGGCACTATTCTGCATCACACCAGCTAAGAACCTGGGGTGGGCATTTTGCAATTTGTGACACATTTCCTAAGGGATAGAAAAACACTTCTACAGTCACCGCGTCCTTTAGAAATGAAAACTCTCTCCGTTTAACTTTAATGCAGCCTATTAACTAAGCTGCCTTGCTCTCTGTCTCACTGCACTTTGCCCAGCTGGATCGCCCCATGTGTTCCAATGATTCCCTTTCGTTTTATTCCTCAAGGGTTCAGGAGGCCCTTTTTATTTTCCCACCCCCTCAGCATTGTGCTGTTTGGCTCTAAAGCATGAGCTGCTGCCACTGCTGCTTTTCCTTGGCACATGGAAAGGGGCCCAGGTGTCGAAAGATCTCTCAGTTGCATGTTACAACCCTCAGCTCCAATGTGAAAGGAAATAAATATGGGGGGGGGGTGCAATAATAACAGTGCCCGCTTGTTAACTAAAAAAATAGAGCCAGGAGGGAGGAGCCTGAGAATGGCAACAGCAGGAGATGCTGTGAGGGAGGGTGGTGAGGGAAAGGGGTGGAGCGGGGGTGTCTCTCCACAACAGCCATCAATTATACGGGCTGGGTTTTGTTGCATTTTGTTTTGTGAGGTCTGCACCAAAGCTCAGCTGATGAGGGCCAGTTGTGTGTGTGGAGGGGGAAGAAGGGATTTTGCCCAAGCCAGTGATTCTGAATGGAGGTTTCAGGCGAAATTGAGGGGCCTGCGGCAGTGCGGGCCTGAAAAAGGATTCCTTGGGCCTGTGCAGGGGGGAAGAGGGGGTAGGTGGTGGGGGAAGGGAGGAAACGACGACAATAATGGGAAAGGGGAGGCCAGGCTGTGGAGCTCTCATTTCTAACAATGATTCCCATGTGGTTCTCTTTATCTCAGCCATTCAGGAGTCAATAGAAGGAGCTTTTTTATTTCAACCCTAAGTATGCAATGCCCCCCCCATAAGTATGCAACGTCTCTCCCCTCCTGCAATAAAAAAGAGGGAGAGGGAGTTCTTAATGACATTTAAAAAAGCCACAGCTTGAAAGAACTGGGAGAGCCGTTCAGTCAAGTCAACAAGTGTTTTCTTTGCTCTGACTTTCCCTGGATTCCGTGTGAGGGGGTGGATTGAATGTAAGGGGGCAGGGTTATTCCAATCCAGCCCCTCGTTCACAGTGCCAGAACTTGATTCTTCCTAGCTGCACCTGCCCACACTCCCTACCCAACATGCCAAGGCTCCTTGCCCACTTCTCTGCCTACACCCACTTCAGACAACCAGGCTGGCTCCATCTGGGCCTGATTCTCCCCCGCCCTGCACCTGTGTCACTAGCTGCACCTGTGGAGCAGCAGCTACATCAGAACCCTCTCCCTCCCCCGCCCTCACCTTGGTGGTAGCAATGTGCACTCCCTCTGCTAGCTGGCAATGACCCCAGGTGAACAGTACTGGGGCATCTGGCTTTGGTGGTGTCCCTGCTGATTTACACTGAGGTAAGCGAGAGAGGAAACAGGTCCCACTGGCCCACAAACACCAAGGCCCTGCTCTCCTTTACCCTGCTTTTGTGCGGGGGTTGTGGCCATTTTTCTGGCGGGTCTTTCTGAAAGCGCTGTCCATTGTGAGGTGGGAGCTACTGGGAACAAACATTTGGAAAGTAACTTCTATAAAAGTTGCAGAGCGTGGGCTGGGTGCTTGTTCAGGGCTTTTAAACTGATCCAGCCTGCAGAAGAGGAGAACGAGGGGGGATTTGATAGCAGCCTTTAACTGCCTGAAAGGGGGTGCCAGGGAGGATGGAGCGAGGCTGTTCTCAGAGGTGGCAGATGACAGAACTAGGAGCAATGGTCTCAAGTTGCAGTGGGGGAGGTCTAGGTTGGACATTAGGGACAACTTTCCCACTCGGAGGGTGGGAAGCACTGGAGTGGGTTACCTAGGGAGGTGGTACATTGCAACCTTCCAGCAAGAGCATTTGATGTGTTTAATTTAACTCCTCTGTGTGTATGCCATGAACACGATAATGCACGTTATCAGGGGTTGGCATGAAGAGAACTTGATATGACAGAGAGATATCAAGTGATACACTAACAGCAAAAGTGCGTGGACCAGTTATGTTCAACCAGGATGTATCTATCCAAGGCGCTTATATGGTCTCCATCACCATAGTAACACAGCACCACACAATCATTGCCGTATTTATTCTCACAACACCCCTGGGAGGTAGGGCACTGCTATTATCCCTGTTGTACAGATAGAGAACTGAGGCACAAAGAGGCTAAGAGACTTGCTCCAGATCACACAGGAAACCTGTGACAGAACAGGGACTTGTATCCAAGCCTCTCAGTGTCCTATGGTAGTGCCCGAACCAATGGACCATCCTTCCTCTGCTGCCTGGGGCAGCCAAAAACATGGTGTGGCCCAAGGGCAGCTTTAGCCACAAACTGAGTAGAAAACTCCCTGCATGAAGGGGCAGCACACCAGTATTAGGACTGTCATGGTCACTCACCAATAGACCAGTCTGTGAACACTTTTCCGACTGCAGATCTTCTATTCCACCTCCAGTTTCCACCTGCAGAGAGAAGAACCCCACTTTTATAGGAGGAAATCACACAAGGAGGGGTCACTGAGCTGGAGGAAAGGGCGGGAGAAGGGAGTGATGGATGGGTGACTCCTAATACCATCTTCACCCACTGCAACTAGGGACAGCCTTGGGGGCACTCCAAATTACTCTGGCAGGACAGGGGACATGAGGCATTGGGTTCCCTTTGGAGCATCAGGGCCCAACTGATGGATCCTTCTCACTGCACCTTAATTTACCATCACAAAAGCAATGAACATAGATGGCACCAGAGCCCATATCCTCAAATATATTTAGGCCCCTAACACCTATGGAAATCAGTGGAAGTTCAGAGCCTAAATGCCTCTTTGTATCTAGCCTTAGGAGACCCCAAATCTTTCTCCCAACATAGGAGTTGGCTATTAAAGGGGACAGAAATGAGAAGGAAGAACTTTTCTCTGACAGATTAAGTTCTCCAATCCCATGCCACAGTATGACAGGACAGTATGATTGCAATATCTTAGCCTTGCCAGTTCACAATGGACCTGGTCCCATTTTATACTGCGTGCTAATGGTGCCTACCGATTGGTGTTGCTGCTGTGAGAAGAGTTAGCCCTGAACCTCTCTTGTGCCACTAGCATACTATTTCCTGACTCTGTCTGCAGCAGGCGATCCCCAGGCAGTTAGTTACTCATCCAGAGGCAGCAAGCAGGGGCCCTTGACCCTGTCAGTGAAACATTTATAATCCGTGATAAACATCTCTCACTATCCTGTTTTCAGGCAGCTCTGGTACTAGGGGCTGGATGGGGTGGAGGGGAGAGGTGGCTTCTGGTTTGGCTTGCTGAAAAGGAGTTAATTAAAGTGGCCATTTTGCCTTTTCATGCCCTGACATTCCTGTCAACTTTTCTTCAGCAGTTCGGAAACCATGTGACCAAAGTGGCCTCCCAGCAAGTGTGTTGTGAGACCAGAACTCCTCCTTGGCTGGTTTCTCCCCATCCCCCTGCGTCGTCATCATCCGCCTCCTCTTGCTGCCCCAATACGTTTCCATTATTTATGAGATGCCTGTTAGCAAAGCGATCTTGCAGTTCAATCTTTCTCCTCGCTCCTATGCTCTATAGCCTCTCCTGGCTCATATTGGTCCACAGCCCAGAAGCAGAGATGAGTTTAACCCTGTGATAGCATAGTGTTAAACTCAGCGCCTCGTTCCTGAGAAGGGTCATTTCCAGAGAGGTTTTCAAAGTAGAGAGTGCGTTACTGGTGTATTGTTGTGTGAAATGAGCACCGGTGAAAGTTCTCTGGGTTTTGCTACAAAATAGGCACTGCGTGAACAACACTTGTGCAAGGCAGTGCCTGGTCCTGGAGAGGAGGAAAGGTAATTCAAGTCAATAGCCTCTTTGTGAGGCTGAAAATAATGTAGACTATTAGTGGTGGCACTTTCTCTGCAGTGGACACCTATCCACTAGGAAATGGATGGAGACCTGTTCAACTCATTTCACATGGACCATCAAAAAAAACACAACTGCCAACCTTCACTTCCCTCACTTAGAACTGGAAAGTCCCTAACCCAGTTTCTGGAGCATTTTGTTGTTAAGAGAAGCAAAACAAACCCCCCCTGCATTATGGTGTTTTACTCACTTCAGTGCTGTTATATGGGGATCATGTGATTATTTAACCCTTTCAATAAGACCTATAATCAAACACTGGGAAAGCAAGTCATTGGCTCTGCCAGTGACACACTAGAGTGTGTTTAATTAGCTTAGTGGAGTCCCTTCTCTGGGGTTGCACTCGCCATGCATGAGTAGCCTAAACATACCATAACTAGGGCTTGAACTTATATCCTTGTGGCCTATAGGCAGTGGCTTTACCTGGTAAATCAAGAGCAAACCAAATGCCTGCCAAGTCAGTAGATGCTGTGCTAAGACTAGCTCACAGATAGAAGTTGTTCTTTGGCCATCTTATTCCTGTGGTGGCCTGGGAAGGTTGTTAGCCCCTCTTGGGAAGCAAAATGGGGGACTCTGTCCTGGGAGGCTGTGACTCTGAAAAAGATTTGGGGGTCATGGTGGATAATCTGCTGAACATGAGCTTCCACTTTGATGCTGTGGCCAGAAGAACTAATGTAACCCCTGGTTGCATAAACAGGAGAATCTAGGGGAAAGGTAGAGAGGTTGTCGTATCTCTGTATTTGTCATTGGTCTGACTGCTGCTGGAATAGCGTGTCCAATTCTAGTGGCCCCAATTCAAGAGGAACATTGACAAATTAGAGGGGGTTCAGAGAAGAGCCATGAGAATGATTAAAGGATTAGAAAACATGCCTTATGGTAACAGACTCAAGGAGCTCAATTTATTTAGCTAAACAAAAAGTTTATACGTTCCTACATGGGGAAAACATATTTAATAATGGGCTCCTCAATCTATCAGAGAAAGGTGTAACGTGGTCCAATGAATATAAGGTGATACTAGAAAAATTCAGACTGGAAATAAGACATTAATTTTTGACAGTGAGGGTAATTAACCATTGGAACAACTTACCAAGGGTCATGGGGGATTCTCCATAACTGACATTTTAAATTAAGATTGGATGTTTTTCTAAAAGGTCCGGTCTAGGAATTATTTTGGGGGAGTTCTGTGGAGTGATCTTTTCTGGCCTTGATATCTATGCACCGTGTGAGTATAAATCATATCATTCTTGTCCTTGTGATCTCCCTTATACACACACTCTTGATAGCAACAGCATGAAAATAATAGCACACAGCCAAACTGAGCCTAATCCAACTCCACAGGATTCTGGTTTTGTTATAAACAAGACACTCAGGCCAGGTTTGTCCAAAGGTTCACTGATGTTCATGAACCTTTCAGTTGAATCTAGGCCATTTTGAGTAAATCAGGGACACTTTATAATTTCTCATCCATGCTATGCATGGGTCCAGGGTTGGGTGACCAGACGTCCTGATATTATCAGGACTGTCCCAATATTAGGAGCTTTGTCTTATATCTGTAACTACACACACACACCCCGGAAAAAAAGTCCCGATTTTTCACATGTGCTAGCTGGTCACCCTAGGCAGGGGGTGTTGTCAAATTCCGATTTTGGATTAGGGTAGGATTCAGGGTTCAGTTTTGAGGCCATATCAGTGAGTGGAGATTGGTGTTTTATTTCAATAATACTGAAATCGCTGTTGTTGAAGGCTTTCGTCCCTTAAAATGGGAGAAATCGCATGAGATCAGCTGTTTGCATAAGATGCCTCCAGCATGTACTGCACCTCAGGATTTAAGTCACTTCCCAGACCAAAAACCAGCTTCTCCTGGGTTTTTGTCTGACTAGGAACTAAAACTGTAGGGGAGGTTTCGGGACCAGGGATTTTAACCTGACAGTTTACACACCTCCAAAATGGTGAAATAGTTCAGATTCAAGATGCTCGTTTTGAGCCACCTCTGATTGAAGCCAAGTGAAGCACAGTAGCTTAAATTGAATTGTGTTTTCAGTTTGAAGCAAAGACTAGGGAAAGTGAAGCCACCTGAGCCAAAACCAAAGCATATGTTTGCACATGGCCCAGGTAAAGGTTGCTGAAGTGACTTGAGAAGGTCTCACAGAGAGGAACAGAACCCTCAAATCGTCTTCTTTACCCACAATACCATAACTGATCTGTAACCACTAGTTTGCATGGGCAAGATCTTCAGCTGATGTAAATGGAGTTAGCGTCCTTTATTTTTGCCAGCTTAGGATCTAGCCCAATGTTTGTAAAATGCATTATGGAAAAGTGAAGTGTTTTTAATTAAAATCAAACCAGTTAGCATAAATCAAACCATATAAGCAGGGGACCAGGCTAGAAGCAAGTCAACTCCATTTCTAAATGGCAATGCTACAGGTGACACAACTGGGGTTTATATGAAACACATCCTTCTTTCCCTTCCCGGAGAACACCATGGATTGGTTTAGGAACCCAGTACCAAGAATGAGAGAGTGCAGACACTTCCCCCCAACATCTCATTTCTGCAGTGTGTCCAGAGAACACCCCTCCCACCCCACACTCTTAAATCCTAAACTTCTCCCTTATAACCTTGCTGTGCAAACATGTGCTGTGAGATTACTGGAGCAATCACTTATCCTAGAACTTTGTTGTATTGGATTTTCAGTGTGGGGCATGTTGCACCCACCTTGGAGGGCAGGGCAGCAGAAATGGGCAAGAAGCAAGTTCTGCTGAGTGAGACCCACGCTGGGTACAGACTAAAGTTAACCTTCTGACCCGTCAGCTATTTCTAAAGTGGGGGTGGGAAGGTTTGGAGGCGAAGAGTCAGATGTTACATACTCAGGGAGTTGAAGACAAGGCATTTGTAACAGGAGACCCTTTGGGGCTACTGAGAGAAACATGCAAGGGTTCTGAAGACCCCCTTATTTGAGGAGAGCAACTCTCTTGGAGCCTTCTGACTGGAGAGCTCTCACCATCCAGCACAATAGACACACACAACCACACACGTGTTTGTGTGCAGATAGAGTGGGAGGGGAGCAGAGGCAGCCCTTAGAAAGGCTTGCTGAGAAAGGTATTTTTCATGGGGGGGAGGGAAAAAAGGGCAGGCCCCTCGCTCCCCTACTGAGCCCATTTCTCCTGCTTTGCTGGAGCTGTCAGGCATGAATCCCACTAGCATTCCGTAACTAATTGACAGTAATGGGGGCCATTGGGAGTCTAAGAATACATGGCATTACCCAGCATGCTCTGGAGTGAGGAGGAGGAGGGGAGCTGCACAGGGGCAGCTGTGGGGGGAAATAAAGAATGTCTTTTAGAGTTCGTGTGTGTGTGTGTGGCTGTTTTGTTATAGAGGTGGGGGCAGGCGAGAGGGGGACTGAGTGGAAAAGTAATTTTTGGAAAATCTTTTATTAGTGGATGTGAAAAAAGCTGTAAATAGAGATGAAATCTTGTCCTTTCCCGTGTCCCAGGGCATTGGGGGGTGCTGCTAAAAAGAAAGAGTGAATGGAATTTCAATTTAAACCCAGTGAAATCTAGGAACAATCACTCTGTTTTGCATCCCCTCCTGGACTTATTGCAGATTGTAATATACGACCTGTTGGCATGGCTGTTGAGCTGTCGTTTCTAGAAGCAACCCCCCTGTGTTTTCTGGGCTTAAGGAATCAGCATGGAAAATCTCCCTCTCTGCACGTAATTTGGATTCTGTCTTCATATGGTTATTGCCCCCTCCAAAAATTAAATACATATTTAGGGAAAAGGGGCATATTTTCCTCTCTGTTATAACCCTGCTTCTGTGGTGCTGCACTAGCATCACAGATGTAATATTGGCCTGGAGGCTTTTTTTCTTTTTGATTTGAGACTCATAAAAACTCTTTCAACTAACAAAAGTGAAATTTGCTGAGACTATTTATTTATAAAAGAGTCTGAATGTTTTTGCTATTTTCCAAATGGAAAGAAATGGAAATCTGTTACAGTGGTGATGGGCACCCAAGAAATGTATCTGGGTAACAGTGAGAGAACTGATATGCTGTCGTGGTATGAAACTGCTCCTCCAGCAGCTAGGGTAAGACCTCAGCCTCTGCTATAGCCCGTGTGCTGCTCCAGTGGTGC
Source organism: Mesoclemmys tuberculata (assembly GCA_007922155.1). Lineage (NCBI taxonomy): Eukaryota > Metazoa > Chordata > Testudines > Chelidae > Mesoclemmys > Mesoclemmys tuberculata. Next base: position 745,029 of record ML675651.1, read on the forward strand.
TAAGGGACTCAAAAGCTGCCCTAGTGCACCCCTTCATCTTGTCTAGCTTAGGGGTATGGCTGAGGAGCCTAGAAGCTGCTCTAACTTGTGCTGGGTTTGAATCGGCCCCTGCATCCAGGAGATATAAGGATTTTAATGTGGCATATCAATTCATAGACTCATAGAAGTCAGAAGAGACCATTATGATCATCTAGGCTAACCTCCTCTAAAACACAGGCCATAGAATTTCACTGTTATCCAGGCATGGAGCCGAGTAACTTGCATTTGACTAAAGCATATCTTTTATAGAGCCATCTTTTGTCCCCTAGCATGCCTGGATTGTGTGCAAAACACAGATCAGCCAGGCAGGAACACCGGGCCTCCAGTGTTTAGAAAAATATTTATTTTGCATTTTGAATACTTTGGGTATTTTACATCACCTAATAAATCCTGTAGCTACATGACCTGCAATATGTGATATTAAAGCAATAAGCTCTTCAAAACGAGGACCATCCCTCACTCTGTGTACAGTGCTCAGTACAATGGGGCCTCGATCTTGGTGGGACCCCCCTGAGACCTACCATAGTACCAATAAGGAATAATGATGTACCTTCAAGATCAAAGACAGAGATTTTTAAAAAAATCTCCTGAGCAGTTCAGGTTATTAAAACTGTGAAAAGAAAGGGTAGAACACCCCCCCCCCCAAAAAAAAAACCCATGCCAGACTCTCTTCTGTGCCAAGATATTTTGGCACTTGGCTACTTACAACTCCTTGATTCTTAGGCTGCTGTGGGCCCCAGCCTTGGTGTAAATTAGAGAAACCTAGGAGCTGCTCCAATTTACAACACCTGATTATGGTCCCACAAGAGTCTGACACCGGCTGAGAATTGCTATAGGGGAGCAAAGCTCCCCTTATTCCAGTCCATGTTCCAGCCCCATCATGCCCCCTACACCGGCAGGGGAAGCAGCTGGTGTAGGGGCCAGCATCATCACTATTCACTAGCTGGGAATTGCTCTTTTCCCTACTTTGAGGGTTTAAATGGGACTTTAGTGGTGTGTACAGAGGTCTCTTAGTGTGTCTCTTTACAGGGTGAATTTCCTCCCATGATAAATAGATATTTTCGTACGCTGTTTTGTTTCACTCTGTAACTATTGAACAGGTCCTGTACAATGACAGAAATAGGGCATGATCGTGGACCAAATTATAGCCCCGTAAACCACAGCAGGGGGTATTAGAGACAGCTAGTGGTGCAGTCCTCAGGTGCATTCTCAGACATGAGAGCAAAGGCTGAGGGCCTTTAACCACCCATAAAATGGTCCAGTGGCTGACTAATGCCCACCCTGACCCAATGTGTAGCTTATTAGTGTGTGGCTGATTCATTTTTTTAAACATTTAAAAATATCGGAACAGAGGAGTGCATTACACAGCAGTGCCAGCTGCTATGAAAAATAGTTCCTAGTAGAAGGATTAAAAAAAAGCAGGGAATGGAAACTTTTTGAAATATAATTATTCCTGAATATTTTTCTAAACTTTTCTGTTGTTGTTCTCTGAACTTTCTGGTTTCAGTCTCCATCCCCCAGATGCCCAATTACAATTTCAGCAGCATTTTGTGACCTAACCACCATTTTTTATTCAATTTGTGTTACAAAAACCTACATTTGGCACATCAAACAATACTCAGATTAGTGTCTACCCAATTCCCATTCAAATCAATAGACTTCAGTGGAAACTGGATCAGTCTTTACACCAAACACAAGTTAAAAAATGTCTGCAGGGCTACAGACTGCCTCCCCCCTTATACTCAGTTTGTTAGATCTTTAGGACAGAGACCATCTTTCTGTTCTGTGTTTGTACAGCACCTAGCACAATGGTGTTCTGGTCCATGACCGAAGCTCCTAAGCCCTATGGTAATAGAGAAGCAGCTTGTTGTTGTTTGTAAGGGCATATGGAGTAATGAAACTGAATTTGTTTTCTGCATTATTCCTTTACATTCTGTGTACTGTAACTTTAATTTGCAACGCCAACAGCCATTTTGTTCCCAGAGGTGGTATGGTAGAGACACACACCCCATGCTCTCCAATAGAGACATCACTTCCATTCTCTTTCTTTCTTGCTGTTCTTCCTTCATCTACTATAAAAAAAAGTTCAGATTTAAATGATGTGTATGGAAAAAATGAAAGACATTTTAAAACTGTCCCTTTTCCTCCTCCTGCTTGCCCCAGTCCCTGTCCCCACAGTCCCTGCTCCCTCTACCTACCTCTTCTCCTCTTCAAGGTGCCTTTTGTGTTCCCATTAACTTCTTTTCTCCCCCTATTTAACACCCAGAATATAAGGACCTTTCAATGTAGTTCAGGGATGAAATCCCAGCTGTGCACTTTTTAGAAGCTGGCATCTGTAATGCTCCTCACAGTGGCTAAGAGACAAGACTAGGCTTTATTGAATACAAAGGGAATTCTTTACTGAGGCTGCTGGCCGCAGACGGACCCTGTGGTTCTTTCTGGCTCCTCTGCTCCCAGACTGACTAACACAGCTCATGGTGCCTCCTGTCACCTCACAGATTCTCCTTGGGCTGGATTTATTAGTCAGGGAAAGGACTACTGACTTCATTACAGTGCACAGGGGTATCATCATCTAAAAAGCTCCATTGGCCAAATTGAACAAGCTGTTGGACAATCAACGTCTACAGCCAAATTTTAACATCCCCTAGCTGGGCTAAATTGTGATCAGAGCCACGAGTTAACTTCTGGCTTGCTGGAATGCAAATAAGGACTTTGGACTTGTCACGCACACTCCCACCCCCTAAACTTTCAATTCATCCCTGAGCAATGCCTTGTCTGACTGTAAAGTTAATGGTATAAGTAACTCATGCCATGATAGCACAGCTGTATAAGTGGGATGAACATTCATAGAATAAAAAGCTGCAGCAGAAGAGAGAGCAGCTGGATCCTTCGATTACCTTTCTGAATGGACTTGCCCTTTGTGCAGTGCCAAACAATAAGTAAGGCTGGATTCAGCTAGGGTCTGCATGAGGGACTGAAATAGTTACCCCTTGTGCTGAAGGTAGGCCAATCTCAGGATCTTTCAGTCCCATGTGCACCTGCTTTACGCATCTGTCTGTTCCAGTTAACGCCTCTTTCATGGGGGTCAGGATATGGCCTTCGACTGAAACTTTTATTTGCATTCTTTTTAGGCCTGTAAGCGATAGGCTAAGTGGATTCTCTTTTACCTCTAGAGCTAGCCCCACTACTTTGGCCATGCAAAGGTTCCTGGATCGTCTCCAACATGCTTTTTAAGCAGCAAAGTGAAATTCTTCATTTGATGTTTACTCATTTAGTTCCCTGCCTGTGATCAGCAATGTCCACATCAGGCATGGCAACTTTATGTAGTTTTGATAGAGGTACTTACGCCTTAGAAGTTTTCATCAGACTAGATTTTGCACCTATAGACTAAAGTGATGCCTGGCCACTTTAAAAACGTCTGACTAAATTCAATTAGATTTAGCTCATAGCACGACACTAATACTATAATTAGGACTCAGATTGCCAGCTTTAAAAATTACTTTTCTGTGCCTCAGTTTCCACATCTGTAAAATGGGCCTGTGTTATGCAGTGAGTCAGGCTACGTGGTCTCAACGGTCCCTTCTGACCTTAAACATTTATGAATGCTAAAGCAGTGCAAAACTGTCTGATTAAAAATCATGTCAGCCAGAGATGGACCCAAAGCATGGCCTGGAGCCAAACACTCCTGAACCTTGGAAGAGTTCAGCTCTAGCTTCAGACCCAGACTTTGCAGCTCTTGTTCTTGTGAGCCTGGTGAGTGTTTTATGATGAGCTTGGTGTGGGTAATGGATTTATAACAAAATACTAACCCACAGGAGTTTCATGTGGTTTTGGGGTCTATAAGGGAAGCATCTCACCTGGCTCTGGTAAAAAGTCACTTACCTCTGTCTGAGAGGCTTCCAATCTCTTGAATGTTTGACAGCTGTTCAGTAGGAGGGAGTGAAGAAGGGGAACTAGAATGGAGGTCGGCTTATCTACATGCTGTTCTTGACTTTGCTGCTGAATCTCCATGTGACCTTAGGCTAGTCACAATACCTCTCTTTGCAGCCATTTTCCCCATCTGTACAAATCTGAATGACAAACATGAGTAGATGAAAAGAATGGGATAATGAGAATATCCAGGATTAGAACAGTAATTAAGAAAATTGGCGAAGACATAAACCCACATGCTTCAGGGTTCAAGCCAACCTTTACCTATTGGGGGTCAGGAGGACACTTTTTCTCTGGGGGCAGGTTGTCCTATAATTGCCTACTGGAAAGGTTTTTTGCACCTTCCTCTGAAGCAGCTGATGGTGGTCACTGACAGGGACTGGACTAAATGGACCATAGCTCTGAGCTGGTCTGTTAATTCCTATATTGCTACAGTTACCCACATTTGTGGGTATGGATACTGTGGTGTGTATGGATGAAAGGCACTACACAGGCGGTGATATTGGAGATTGTTGGACAGAAGGCATTATAGAAGGCCAAAGTGAAGTCCCCAGCTTGCAAAGGCTCACAATGGGATTACTACAGGGCATAAAGTTAAGTGTGTGTTTATGCCACTGCAGGACTGAGGCCTTCCATTGTTATTGCTCCGAACACAGGTTTAAGAATGCGTTGTCTTTCCCCACTGGTAAGGGGATCAGCTTTGAGAACCTTTCCACTCCCGTACGTCTTTTGGGCAGCCAAGTTGCTAGTTTCCTGGCAGTTGTACTGCACCTTCCCACCACCTCTCTCTTGGTCCTTTGCATTGGGCTGCATCCTGGAGTGGGAGGTGGTGGTTGCCTGGGTGGGGAGGGGAAGCAATTTTTTAAATAAAAAATGATAAGTGATGAATAGATCGGCTAATCCCGGGAAACCTTGAGAATATAGAACAGCATCTGTGGGGCCTCCCTTTTTTCTTTTCTTTTTTTAATTTTCTTTTCTTTAATTTCGCTGCAGCACGTATAATCAATTATGGCTTGAATTGGGGATAAGGGGAGGGGAAGCACTTCAATTCATAAATCAATTTTATACGGTCATCAGTCAGGTTGTGAATGCAAATACCTCTGTCGGTTTAGGTTATTCAGAATTAATTGACTCCCACCGGGCTGGGCTGCAGATGGAGAGACGCTTTCTCACAAAGTCTACTCTGGCTCAGCATGGGGGCGGGCGGCCTGGCTTCCTCCTCCCGCTGCCACCACCTCCTCCTCAGCTTTCCCCTCTCTAGGAGTATTATACTATTGACGGTGGGGGGAGTAATGAGTGTGTGTGTGAGAGAGAGATGCTTGAAGAAAGAAAGGGATATGCAAAGATTAAAGTCACAAACCCCCTCTTCAGCCCTGGCCTGCACAGAGACTTTTATGTGATTAGAAATGCTTTGCTTTCAAGGGTTTGCTTTTAAGTCTTGAGCTTCTCTTGAGCTTCTCAAATAAGAAAACAAACAGGAATGTCAAAGCCCCTGTGCTCAGAATTTGAGCTAGTATCATGTCATTAAACAGCCACTTTGCTACTGAAACTTGGGCATCTGGGTCACGGTCTCAAAGCCAGCCTGGGTCAGGAGTGATTGAAAGTCATTAGCATCTAGTGGCTGTTTTGGTGGCCTGGTGGAAATGAGCTGGGTGGGTTTCAACCCACCCTGGGGACACAGCACAAAAGCCACCCCCTGAATTCCCACTCATTGGCTCCTCTCTCTGGCAGTTTCATTAGAGAGGCCAAGGACTGGTTAAGGCCTGAAGACTGAATTATCTTCTCATCTCTAGAGAGAGTCCCTCTAGGTTGTTGTGAAAACACATAGGTGTGGGGAAGCTGGCTCTGTGCTGTATCTGTTTCATGGATGAAGAGGGAATTTCAGTATCCCTGGCTGTCAATCCCTGGCACTTTTTGGTTGAATTGACTCCTCGGAGTGGCAGGCATTTCCACGGTTCCCCCTAAGGATCCCATGTGACCTTGTGACCTGCTTCCCCATCCCTGTTTTTCATTCTTTGTCCCATGTAATTAGTTGGTGTTCTGAAATCTGTGGTGTCTCCTCACACCTGAGGGGCAGATCTTATGTTGTCCTGATGGGCTTTGTCCACCAACCCAGAAATCAAATAGGTTGGCATGTTTCAGAGGGGGGAAGGCCATTGTTGATTATGTGGTAGATCTCTTTTGAAAGCTTTGCCCATGCCACAGAAGTCAAATAGACAGTATATTTGGGGGACAACTCAGGGATGAGTAGGGGATACATTTATTTTTCTTGGGGGATCATTCAGCCAGACCCAGGGTGGGTTCCCGACTTGCTTTTGTAGGTAAATGGGTACAGAGGGGTCCTGTAATACACACTCACCAGTGAGTTACACTTCGACCAATAGTAATACCTAGTTCTGAGATAGTGCTTTTCATCAGTAGATTTCAACGTGCTTTAGAAAGGAGGTGGGCACAGGGAAACTGAGGCACAGAACAGGGAAATGACTTTCCCACGGTCACTCTGCAAGCCAGTGGCAGAGCTGGGAATAGTACATAGGTCTCCAGAGTCCCAGTTCAGTGCTCTATCCAATAGGCCTCACTTTCTGGTCATTGAAGACCTGATTTATATCTCTACCTCTTACAAAAAATATGGTACAGAGCATATCCATGTCCACTATTGCACAATGGATTAGGTGCATCAGGTCCTGGACAACGCTGGAGGTATGCATGACCAATTCATATGGTCCTATGACAACAATAGTCTTGGAATGCAGAAAGCCCCAAGGACTCTGGGGAGGTAACAATAGAAGGAAAGGAAGCCTGGTTACACTTATAGCACCCCACCAGGATGAAGGCTTTGAAGGAAGATGAAAGGGAACTGTCTGAGCTCTGCAGTTCGGGGGGGGAGGTGGAAAATTGTTTTGCAGCTTTTATAGTAAGGAAGAGTGCAGAGCTTGGCAAGAGCAAAGGGAAGGCAAAACAAAAATCATGCAACTCCCATTATATTCTTTTTACATTTTGAGTGTTTGCTAGAGGGCTTGTCTACATGAGGACATCCAGGAAAATTTAATCCAAATTAGCTAAAAGAGTGAATGTGAAGTAAATTATTTAAACTGCGTTAAATTCCTATGCGGATGCTGTTGTTCAGAATTAACGGGGCCTTAATTTTGGTTTAGATTAATTCACTGTGGAACTGAATTAAACTAAACCAAATTAAGGCCCCTTTAATTCTGAGGCCTGGTCTACTCTTAAAACTTAGATCTACATAGCTATGTCACTTGGGAGGGGGCGCAGGGGGTGTGTGAAAAATTCACACCCCGTAGGCACTGGACCTATGCTGACCTAAATCCTGGTGTAGACGCAATTCAGTTGACTGAAGAATGTGTCTTTTGAACTAGCCACTGTCTCTCAGGCAGGAGACTCGTCCATAGCGACAAAAAACCCCTTCCAGCTCTTTTGGAAGCCTCTAAACTGATGCTACCGTGGTACAATTACAGTGCTGTACCTATGCAGCTGTAGCGCCCATAGTGTGGTCAAGTCCCGAATGAGGATGTTCACACAGGGATTTAATGCAGTTTAACTAGTCCACTTGAAATTTACACTTTTAGTTAATTCGAATTAACTTTCCTGGATTTCCCTGTGTAGACAAGCCAAGAATGAGCCAAGCGCTGTTCAAGTCTCCCACGCAGTTCCGCAAAATGTACATCGTTCCTGACCCACAAAACTTGCTACTCCCATACATGGCACATCTGATGCCCTTGCAGCTGTAGGCACCCTTTGTTTCAGTTCTGGGCTTCCGGCACAGCTCTGCCAACAACCCTCCCTCCTGACCTGCAGCCTCCCTCCCCGCTATTCCAGTCCTGGGTCTTTCCAGCCATGCTGAATAGCAGCAGTTGGACGCTATGGACATATATACACTCAGCCGGTAAGCATGAGAATCACAAACTCCTCTTCATTTGTCATGTGAAACAAATTTGTGCTACAGTCTTCAGAAATGACAGATTGGTTCATTAACATGAATATCACTACTTTCCTCATTCTTTGACTGAGAAATCTAGGAGAACACAGTGTCTGGCTCTCTTCCTGCTATGCGTATGCCTGTTGGGAAGAGCAGACCTGGCCTTGGTGCAGAGCAGAGTTACCTTTCTTGATTAGGTTGTTAATGTGAGACGTTGGATTTGACACTGCAACATCACACCTGCTCAGCTGACCGATCTGTGCAAGCATGGTATAATGCTATGATTGCTGTACAGTCATTAGCGATTCACGCTTCATCCTGCCAGCCCCTCATCTTTCAAGCTTTCCCTTTCAGACTTTTGATTGTTTGAAGATGCCCAGGAGTTTAGTCATGTGATTCTTTTTGTGGAAGGCCACATGGTCAAATTCCCGTGCAGTGTGCCATAATGTTATGCTTAGGGTCAGAAAAGTGACTGTGTAATTATGGCCCCTTCCCTCTCTACAACTCTGCTATTTGTGTGTCTTTGAGCCACACCTGCTCCTTTGACTGACCCTAACCAGGTTTTACTTCTGTTAGCTACACAGCTGTAGGAGAGCGAGTTGAATTCTATTCTTTCCTTGCCAAGTGTAAGTAAAACGCTCAGCTGAGTTGTGATGGCAGGATCTTTATAACGGGTGACAGAGTGAAAGCCAGGAAGTGCCCAGCTGAATAGTTAGATCCCAGGTGGAGTTTGTGGCACTGGAAGTTAGTAAAAATAAAAACATTTCCAGATTTATAAACCTGAGCTCCTTTGATACAGAATCCGTGAGCATGAATGTATACTGGATCGCTTTTGCAGGGATCTTTCAGAGTCTGTGTGTTTGCTCAACATTCAGAGGAGAGTCCCTCTAGATCCTTCTGATTAGTATCAGTCATGCTTTGAAAGTCAAATACTAAGTGACCAAGATCAGAGGACCTGATTTTCTTCCCTGCAGAAACTCTGTGAGACAATCGAGCCCCAGGACCTCAGCTATAGGTCACCATTTCCTAGACCAAAGCCAGCATTTTAACAGCTGCAATCCTTGGGAGGTGTGAGTCCTGCATTTTACTACACTTTACTACCCTTTACATTTTACTACCCTTTCATAGAGGCCTGGGGAAAGGAGGGAGAAACTTTACACCCCTAGTGTGACTTCTGAAGAATTTACAGTCATCTTTCCTAGAGACAACAAAGATTTTATAGCTTTGGTACCAGTGATTACAATGCCATGTGGAAGTCAGAGCTGAGCCCATGCGAGGGACCCTTAATCTCACCAGCGGCTGGAAGGCAGCCTGTAGCTTCACATGGGGGAATTTTTTTGTGGGGGTGGGAGGGGAATGAGGAAGGTGAGAGAGAAGGAAAGACAGAGGCAGTAGAAGGGAGAGAGAGAGAGAGAGAGAGAGAGAGAACAAAAGAATGTGGGATGAAAGAGCAGGGGAAAGAGAATCAAGGGAAAGAAGTACGAGGGGGAGAAGAAACAAAGGAGGAGGGCTGAAGGAGTGAGGAAGAGAAAAAGAGGAGCAGCAGAGAGAGGAAGGAAGAAATGAAAGGGAGAAAGATATAGGGAATGAAGGAATGAAATGGGAGAAGGAGCCAGGGAGGTTGGAAGAGAAAAGGAGTGGAAAGAGAAAAGGCATGGAGTGATATGGCAGCTGGGGGCAGGTATATCAAGAGAGCTCTGAAAATTTCCAAATACATCTAGAAAACAAGGCTTTGCACTGACCTTCCAAATTATAAGGCAACCAAATTCTGAAAACCAGTAACCCAGTGCAAGGGTTCATCTTATGCCCACGCACCCAGCCACTCACACCTCCCCACACAAACACCCTCAGGCAGTCCAAGGCCTGAAAGGATGTTGGTGATCATCTAGTCTGACCTCCGGTATAACACAGGCCATAGAACTTCCCCCAAAGAATTCCTAGAGCAGAGCTTTCAGAAAAGCATCCAATCCTGATTAAAAAATTCTCACCGATGGAGACTCCAGCATGACTGTTGATAAAATATTCCAGTGACTAATTAACCTCACTGTCAAAAATGCATGCCTTATTTCTAGTTTGAATTTGTCTAGCTTCAGCTTCCAGCCATTGCATCATGTTATAGCTTTCTTTGCTAGATTGAACAGCCCATTATTCATTTTTTTTCCTGTGTAAGTCCTTAGACTGTAATGAAGTCACCCCTTAACCTTCTCTTTGTTACGATAAATAGACTGATCTTTTAGTCTCTCATTATAAGGCATATTTTCTAATCCTTTAATCATTCTCACGGCTCTTCCCTGAACTTTCTCTAATTTATCAACATCCTTCTTGACTTGTGGGCACCAGAACTGGACACGCTATTCCAGCAGTGACCACACCCATGCCAAATATAAAGATAAAATAACCTCTCTACTCCTACTCAAGATTCCTCTGTTTATGCATCCTGACCTTGCATCTGCTCTTTTGCCCACAGCATCACACTGGGAGGTCATGTTCAGCTGATTATCCACCACAATCTCCAAATATTTTTAGTCACTGCTTCCCGGGATAGGCTCCCCCATCCTGTAAGTATGACCTGCCTTCTTTGTTTCTAGATGGATACGTTCACATTTAGCCTTATTAAAATGCATAATGTGTGCTTGTGCACACTTTCCAAGAGATCCCGATTGCTCTGATTCAGTGACCTGTTCGCTTCATTATTTACCCTTCCTCCACTTCGTGTCATCTGCAAACTTTATGAAGGATGATTTTATGTTTTCTTCCAGGTGATTTGATAAACACGTTAAATAGCATAGAGCCAAGAACTGATCCTGGCTGAGTCCCACTGGAAACACACCCGTTCAGTGACAATTCCCTATTTACAATGGCATGGTGAGACCTAACCATTAGCCAATTTTTAATCCATGTAATGTGTGCCCATGTTAATTGTATATCATTCTAGTTTTTTAATCCGAACATCATGAGGTACTAAGTCACAAGCCCCACAGAAGTCTAAGCATATTATGTCAATACTATTACCTTTTATCAATCAAACTTGTAATCTCATTAAAAAAATCAAATTCATTTGACAGGATCTATTTTCCATAAACCCATGTTGATTTGCATTAATTACATTACCCTCTTTTAATTCTTTATTAATGGAATCCTGTATCAGCTGCTCCATTATCTTGCCCAGGACTGATGTCAGGCTGACAGGACTACAATTATCCAGATCATCATAGACTCATAGACTCATAGGTCAGAAGGGACCAATATGATCATCTAGTCTGACCTCCCGCACAAGGCAGGCCACAAAACCCTACCCATACACATTTATAACAACCCC
>ML675651.1:1493743-1503790 GCA_007922155.1 Mesoclemmys tuberculata
CGTACGGCACAACCCCCGAGTTTACCGATTGCTTAAAAATTCTTGCTGAAAGTGTTAAGCTTGGTTTAGAATGCATTTTGCTTTGCATTCTCTTGACCAAATCTGATTTGCTATCCTTTGACTTATAATCACTTAAAATCCTTCTGTAGTTAATAAATTTGTTTGTTGGTTGGTTTTATCAAAAACAGTGCATTTGGTTTGAAGTGTGTGGGAGACTTCACTGGGAATAACAAGGCTGGTGCATATCAATTTCTTTGTTAAACTGACGAATTTATATGGTCTTAAATTGTTCAGTGGGCATCAATGAACATTGTAAAATGGACCTTCCTAGGGCTGCATCTGGAATTGGGGGTATGACTGGGACCATTCTGTTGTATAATCCAAAGAGTGGCTGGCTAGAAGCACTCACTCACTCATTTAGGAGCAGCTTACTTACTGGTGGCTGAGCCTGAACATCCCAGGAGTGGGGGATCTCACAGCAGAGCAGGGTAAAACAGGCTCCAGGAGTGGGGGATTGGGATAACATCAATACATCCGTCCAGATTGCATTAGGGAAACATCACACCATCCACCTGAAGCAGATGCTGCATTTCACCTCCAAGGAGCTGAATTTCAGAGGTGGATGGAGTGATTCTTGTGGATAGTTTGTATATCAGTTTGTTAAACAAAGAAGGACACATTAGGAGGAAAATTTCTAGATACTAGAAATGTAAGATTTCCTTGTCTCCAAGATTTCCAAATGCTCTTTCACTGATAAACAGTTAAAGTGAGTTGGCCTGGATAGTCCTATCCTCCTGTGAGGTAATGGGAAAAGTGCTAATATATCTAAATGCTTAACAACTCTGAGAAACAGGAAAGATGCTTTCTAGGAGTTTTTTTATGTTGGGACCATTGCTATAGCTCTTAGTTGGCTGTTATTGGCTCATTAGGTCTGCCTCATATTTCCTGAATTTGCTGAAAGTTAGCTTATGTCATTAAGCATGCAGTAACATGCATGGGAGTTGGAAAGATAGGGAAGAAGACAGAGGACTGCAGTGACAAGCTCTATAAAGCTTAGGGGAACATCCAGTGGTATCTAAAAGAATAGTGTCAATTTTATTCTTGAAATAAAGATCAAGCATATTTATCAACACATATTTTTATCATATGCAACATTGCTTATGGAGTCTAAGGGCAGTTTAAAGATTGTAGGCAAAATCCTGAACCTACTGAAGTCAATGGGAGTTTTGCCATTGAGTTCAATGGGGCCAGAATGTCATCCTTTTTATTTATCAAGGTGACTATCACAATGTCTCATTTGGTTTCAAGTGCATATGGAAACTTCTAGACAATGCCAGCAAAATGCTTTATACTCTTCATATATATATGAAATATATATTTCATTTTATATATATATAACAAGCATCTATTGTCTTGGAATCTAAGGGTGCGTCTTCACTGACAGTGGCAAATCTGCCACCGTCAGATTGATTCTTCAGGATCGAGTGAGCAGAAGTGAAGACACACTCAATTGACCCGGAAGTCGATTTAATAAGTCCACCTCCAGAAAAAGAGTAATGCTGCGCCGACGGGAGCACATTTCCTGTGGGTGCAGTGAAGTGAAGACATTGCGGTACTCTGAGTAGCTTGCGTATCTCCCATCGACCGCTGACGAATTTCCCGGTCAGTGTAGACAAGGCCTGTGTGGTATTTGATATGTAAGCACACCATTCCCTTTATCCTGGGGACATACTATCTTGGACTGTATTTGAGTTAACTTTTCCAAGCTGAAGCATATTGAGCTTAATCAGTATTTGGACAGAAGACCACCTAGATTCTCCAAGAAATAGCTGGTGATGTCGTAAGAGGCAGTCTTCCCTCAGTCTGTCCTGAATCAATGCCCAAGGATGTTAGATGGCACTGCAGTGATGGAGATGCTGCCTTTTAGATGCAATGTCAAACTAATGTACTGACAATGTGTGATTAAAGAGACTAAGGAATTTATATTTAAGAGTTAAGGTGTTAGCAGGGGTAACTGCATACGGCCTCCTTAAATTCTCTCTGCACGGTCAACTAAATATGAAATATTTTGTCTCTTCCTGACCCAAATTGTTGTGCGGTTTTTCTGTGCTCTGGTAAATAGCTGCCAAGTTCTATTATACAGATGGGCAAAGTGACTCCTACTTACAGTTTATACATCAGTTTGGAAAGTTCTGGGATGAAAAGTGACAAATAAATGCAAGATAGTTATATTATTATCCATGACAACTTCCTGAGTGAATTCTTGATAAATAAACATTAAAGATAACATTTTCAAAATGCTCTAATTGATTCAGAAGCCAAAGTCTCACTTTCAAAAATGACTAAGGCACCTAAGAGCCTAAATCTTTTGGATTTTCCCTTAAAACTCATCCATTCAAAATAGTCCTCAGACATTCAGTGCATCAACAGTTCTTCAGGTAAGTGAGAGTGGAAAAAATATTCTTCTGTAATAGCTGCAGTCACAGACAGCATAGCAAATATCCATCGCAATATTACAAAAGAAAACAAGGCCATGTGTGTCAATATTTCAGTAATTACACAGGGCATGGCAGAGGGTATTAGTGTGTTGGGCAGTAAGATCTTTGTGACTGGTGATGCTGGTATCTGTTAGCAAATATTAACTCCTTTTGTCCTTTTCTTTCTGTATATCTGGTTCATTTATATATTAACTATTCTTTGGAATCTTTATGATATTCACAAAGAGTATGTTTGAATTCTAAGGCCCAGAATAGTGGTTTTTAACCTGTAAGTAATCCTATTCAGGAATACTATGCATTAGGCTGTATCTAACAATCCTTGGCACCTCCGTATCTATAGAACTCCAGATATTCTTGAAAACCATACCCCTAATGTTTTTGTATAAAATATAAAGGGGTAAAAATATTAAGGGTATGGTTTTCAAGAATATCTGCAGTTCTATAGACATGGAGATGCCAAGGATTATTAGATACAGCCTAATGCATAGAATTCCTGAATAGGATTACTTACAGGTTAAAAACCAATATTCTGGGCCTTAGAATTCAAACATATTCTTATATATATACACACATATACATATATACACACACACTTACATAAGCATATATAAACCTGTGAGATTGATGAGAGATGATTGTTACAGCAGATGTCTCCTGTTGGGGAATCAAGAGGGAAGAATGCTTGTGGGGGAAGAAGGACCCACTGAAAAAATATTATGTTGAATAAGGTTGGTCCTCCCAGCTGTAAATAATTATGCCTTCGCACATAAATCAGGTAAACTAAGAATGTACAGATATTAAAGGAAATCTCATCAGAACATAGAAATGTCACCAGAACATATGGTTCTGGGAGAGGATTTTTGGCAAAGAAAGGTCTATTTCTTTGAAAACCCTATATAATGACAGAAGTTTTGGAACTTAGTTGGAAAATGACACTGTGCATTCCACCAGTTACAGTGAAAAAGAGACACAGAGCCAGCTCTTTAGCTTACATCAAGGGTGGCAATATATCTATTCTTTTTGTATTCTGTATAGTGCTGTACTATTTCTGATTATTTAATCAAAGATTATCTATTTCAAATGGGCCTGTCATTAACTTCAGACTTGCCACAGTGAGGACCTCTGCTGTCATGTCAGGACAGATTATGTGCTTTTTGTGAGAGGCAATGTGATCTGGTGGAGTAGGAGCCAGTAAATCCTAATTTTTAGTGCTGTCTCTATCACTGACTTGCTGAGTTGAATTAAGCACATCATCAACGCTATTTGTCTCAGTTTCCTCATCTGTAAAATGGGGATGATGATACTAACAAACTTCACAGGAGTGGGGAGAGTGACAATTAGTTGACATTTGTACACTACTCTGATGCTACAGCATGTTGAATATAGGATATTTCATTGATGAACGAGTTCCAGCACCATGGAACACACATATAGATACCAGAAACTATTTCAACATAATCTATCTGATATGCTCATGCTCAGACACAGGCAACTGGCAGTCTGGAACATCGCCAGTTGTGTTTTGACACATACATCATTGACCATCTATCTGACAGATGATTCTCATAGCTGTGATGAGGTCAACAGGATGCCCCTCAGCTTCCTTTAGGTCCTTGCTACTCTACTGAAGAGGGCTTCAGAAAGCTGAGAATCAATGGCTTTTTTCAGAGCAGGACATTCAAAAAGATATAAGGATCATTAACACCTTCCAGCATAACAATACCCCAATCTCAGCTCTGCCCATTGTCCCAACAGAACTGAAATGTCTACAGCCCAAGTAATTTATCTCCCAGAAAGAAATAAAAGAAATAATTTAACAAATTACAAAATATACAAGCTTTATTACTTACATATTTCCATAAGTCACTGAAATAGAGGGACATGGGAAGGTGATTGTGGGGGGTGAGGATGAATGGAGGAATGAAAGGAACCCTGGTGTGTGCAATGAATTTGGCCTAGAGACACCAACAAAGTGTGCAATTCTCTAATGCTGCAGATTAGGAAATTGAGGCTTGGAGAGGGGAAATGACTTGCTCATCATCACATGGTGAGTCACAGGTAGAGTGGGATTTGTAGCACAGTGCTGGTTTATAGAACAGAACTATAACAATGAGAAATGCTGATGAAATGTGGTCTTCAGTGTTGGCATAAATGGCTGCTGATGCAGAAAGGGTTAATATAAATGTGCGCATTTCAAGCCTTTGAGCATCATTCACACTTTCTATCGATACTATGAAGTTCTGCAGTGAGAATAATAGGATTTGTCAGGGGACATTATAAACCATCCCTCTTGGACAAATACATAATACATGATGGCAAAGGGCTGGTGGGACTTTAATCAATTTCCTTTCTCAGTCAAATAAATGTCACATTAGATGTACGCCATACTCCATTTTTAAGGGCCTCTGCTCCTCTTGATGCACATGCCTGACACTGCCACTAACATAAACAGAAGCTCTACGCATATGCATAGACTCCTACCTCTATGTAGCAAGTACACCAGAGTAAAAGTGGAGCAGGACATTGTAATTTATGAGTATGGGACACCTTATAATGAAAGAGAAAGGAAAGAAATATGGGGACCTCATAAGCATGATAGGCAAATTCATCTGCATAAGACTGGGCACTGTCATACCATTTTGTGCAATAATATCATATCATATTTCTGGCTGTAATTTTTCCTATGGGAAAATATGTTCCATTTTTCCTGCAGCAACACCAAATATTGTGAGTCAACTTTAAATCTCAAAGCCACATGTTGCAATGTTTGATACCAACCAAACAACACTCTGTAGGGTGCTAGAAAGTTTCAGCAAGCACCTGAAGAAATTAAGAATTTCCACTCCCTTTTCAGCTCTACTTTGAAAAAACTCCCAAAATCAAAAAATGACTTGTGTATAAACTTGCAGATGTAAATACTTCCAGTAAATTACAAAAAAACAAAAACAAACAAACAAAAAACCCAAACTACTTATTACATAGTTTTTCTTCCAAACAGTTATTTAACAGTCAACTATTTTTCCATTGACCTAGTACTGGACATGGGTTTAGGCTGCAAAAAACAGCACACATCTTAAAAAACCCAGAGTTTGGATCTGGAGTTTTAGGCCCAAACGTTCAAACATCCTGTAATTTTGCATTCCCAATTTACGATACCTTTGGCCCCGTTTTCAGAGGTGTTAAGTGCTTCCAACTTCAGCTGAAGTCAATAGA
The DNA here is from genome assembly GCA_007922155.1 of Mesoclemmys tuberculata. Taxonomy (NCBI): domain Eukaryota; kingdom Metazoa; phylum Chordata; order Testudines; family Chelidae; genus Mesoclemmys; species Mesoclemmys tuberculata. The sequence goes on from ML675651.1 coordinate 1,499,455, forward strand.
AGCTGCAGAGTCTCGATGCCTCTGCAAATCAGGTACAAAGTATCACAAACCCAGCACCCATAAATTGAGGCACAAAAAGTTAGTGGACACTTTTGACAATTTTGTCCTTAGTTCTAGCCCATCACTAATTATCTGTTACAATTACGACTGCTTGGCAGTGCTAAGGTTCCTTTTACATTGTATTAAGAAGTCTTATTGTTTTACAGAATTACTAGATTTCACAATGCCAATTTATTATGAAACATTAGGAAAACGTAAACTTGTTTAATTAAAAAAATACCAAATCCTAGAACTTGGCAACATTTTAAAAAGTAAACCTCAAACCATGAGAATTTTACATTTTTGCTGCTCCAGATCTTAGAAAATAACTCCCTGGATTAAAGTCATATATTTCTTCAATGAAAAAAATCATTGAGCTGACAACTTACATACCAACAACCAAGCCCAAGCGAATCAAAACTGCCAAGAAAAAGCCCTGCACAACATAGGTTTGCAAAGGAAACCACAGATAGATTTTTAACTCTAGCACTGCTGGGGAGAGACAGCCCTTTGTTGATAGCAGGGAGGCACAATTTAAAGAAGCAGTTTTCAAACTTTTTGAGATGAGTCCCCCTTAGGAGTTACAATTTTTTGTTGTGTCCCCCAAACCCAGACAAAAAAAGGTGAGTCAGAGGGTGGAGGTTGCGGTCCCTCCCCGAGTCCGGCTGTGAAGGACTGAATCCCGAGCCCCACTGCACTGAGCTGAAGTTCGAGCTGCCTGGCATCACTGTTCAAATACACCCCCTCCTCCCCCAATGCTCCTCCGCATTCTCTAGTGGGGTATGCCCCCCAGTTTGTAAACCTCTGATTTAAATGTTCTAGTGGTATGCAGTGGGGCTCAGGCAGGGCATATAAGCCCTGGCAGAAATCGTGGGGGGAGAGGGGAAAGTGGGGATATGTGACCTCACGTGCACCCTCTATGTGGCACCTCTGTTATTGGGGCCATGCTAAATAAGCTACACCAAGACTTAGTGAAAACTATACTAATGGTAGGTGGTATGCACTGGTGTCAATATAAGCAGTGTGGATTCACATAATGCTGCCAACTTTGCAGTTGCAGGGGTTCCAGGTCATGAAATTCTATCCCAGCAAACACAGGTTGAAATGCTAATGAAATGTTTTCCGTACCTGCTCCAGTCCTGCATGATGTGGAATACAAGCTGCTTTGTGCTGAATGAGAGCTCTGGGATGGGATAATGCCCATTAGGAAATCATGGCAAGCTTTCCCCATATCTAACAGGAATCCTCCATCCACTGCCTCCCTAATTCAAACCAGAGATGCATATACCACTTTTGCACATGCTTCCTTTTCTCCCCATCACACAGTGGAACTGAACCATTCTGAGCCTCCCAAACTGATGCTGCACAGAAGTATGGGATGATTGGGTAGCACAAGGATACGCACTGAATACTGAGCCTTGCAGCCACAGAGACCTATAGAATACTTCACAGGGGCTTCAGATTTGCTTGAATGGGCCTTGAATAAAACACATGACTTTTGTCACTGAAAGGTACCAAATGCTTAGTACTTACATGAGAGGCAGGAAAGGTTCCTTCAGGTGAAGCCACAAACTGACCGTCAAGGATCTAAGGGGAAACCAAGAAAACCAGCATGAAGAACTAAAGCAGGTATAAATATGCCCAATGATACCAAAATATAAAGGAGACCCAGGAGACTCTGGCATTCTCGCAATTCCCACAGAAAAAATAACTTTTTTCACTTCAGAGATCACATAAACCTTGCAAACTCAGAAATGACCAGAACCAGGGGACTAGATAGCTCAGGGAATTGGTAATAGGCTAAGGAGACTTTTATCCCTAGGGTGCTACTTTGAATCCATTCCAAATCAGCAGAGATTAAATGATGATACCATCTGGTGGCTGTTCAGCTGCTAGTGTGAAATAAGATGGTAGTCCCTATGGACAGGTATTTTCTTCACAGAACCCACCACCATAACTGGCACTATGTGGCCTCCTTGTCAGTAGTCTCAGCTGAGAGGTGAAGGGTTACATTGGCCACAGAGACTGAATTCCTCTTCTTAGTCCTAGATATGGTCCTTCCAGGTCAGAGGTGAGGCACATTATGGGGGCAGAGTGGTGAGGAAGCTTACACTATAGCTGCTCATTTTGAAGATGAACAGTGGCACGTCAATCTCTTCTGTCTTTGGCCTAAAATTGATTTGTTACCTACAGCCGTAGGAGAAAAGAGATCACTGTTTCAAGACAGAATGTTTGGGAGAACTATTGCCTCGTGGTCATCTAAGTACTTAGCACAACACAGAGCCCCCGATTTACCAATGTACGTTATGGTTTATCTGAGCTATACTGTAAACATATTGTCCAGAACATATTAACATGGAATGAATGAATTAACAAGACGAGTCAAAACCTGCTACACTGATGAGTAGTTGCAAACAGATGATCTGTTCCTATTTGAGATTGAAAGCAAAGGTTTATACAAAAGATTAATGCTTTGAAGTAGCCACCTCCTCTCATGAAGATGGTTTGAAGAACACAGAATTCCAGTGTGTTTTAAATCTAAACTAATGGTGATTGGTAAAGCAAAAGGAGGTGCTTGTAAGGAAACTTATTTGCTCTCAGAAGATAAGGAGAAGAGAATCTTATTTACCGTTAGCTTATTTTTCACAGAAAAATACATTCTTATATATAATGTATACACTGCCATGCTACAGAGTCTACTGTGTTTATGCCATAAATCTGTACAGTGAATTGAAGCCATTAGAAAGACAATCAACATTTGCCAAAACAATTGCCACAAATCACAGGCAGTCTCTGTTCTGAGTATAAAACTGTGATTATCTCAGATTTAATGGTGACCACTGCAAGAACTGGATTCTTAAGTGTGCGTGCACATGAACACATGCATGTGCACAAGCACACATAGTGTGCAACCTCACTCATTTTCATGAAGACCAACTAGAGATTACTCAATTTTGCTGATTAATATGGGAAAATGCAATATTAAAACCAAGGATTATGTATCAGAATAAGGGGGGATTAAGATAGGATCCATGATCTGAACCCTTTGACAGAGTGGCATATGCCTGTATCTAATTATGAACTCTTATGTTGTACAGGTTATGGAACTATTAGCACAGTGACTGCAGATGCTTAGATATGGCCAAAAGATGCCTATTGTACTACATTCCAGACAGCAGCCCTTCCCAGAAAGGTGTTTGACGCCTTCTTGAAGTACATACCCGTGTCAGTCCTAGGATATTAGAGAGACAAGGTGGGTGAGGTCTCTCTCTCACCAACAGAAATTGATCCAATAAAAGATATTAATTCACCTACCTTGATCTTATTGAAGGACTAAGTGCCATAACAGAGCAATCTAGCAAACACAATGAGAGTTCTGTAGCACCCTAAAGACTAACAAATTTCTGCAAGCATAAGCTTTCATGGGCTGCAACCCACTTCGTCGTGCATCTGATGAAGTGGGTTGCAGCCCACAAAGGCTTATGCCCGCAGAAATTTGTTAGTTTTTAAGGTGCTACAGGACTCTCGTTGTTTTTGCTGTACACAGACTAACACGGCTACCCCTCTAGAGCAATCTAGGGCGATCAGCTTTGATTATCTCTCAACTAACAGGTCCACCTGTAGGAATAATGGTTTTTCTATACAGAGGTCTGCCAAGGGAGAGATGCAAGGATGAGTGGTGGTGAATCTGTAACTTCTCAGAGCATATGGCTCAGGGACTGGGGACCCTATTTAAGACCAAGATTCTGCTCTGTGCAGTGGGCTGGCCATTGTTACATGCAAGAAGGATGTGCAGGAAACAGAAGGCAGGTCAGGCCCGGTCTACAGTTACCTTCAGGATTCGGTGGCAGTCAACGGGAGATACGCAAGTGATGTAAATCACTTGCGTATCTCCCGTCGACTTCGCGGTTTCTCCTCTGCACAGCTTCCACACTGCACTGAGTTAAAGGGAACGCTGCTCCCTTCGATGCAGCCCTACACCACTTACCGGGGTGGCTTTCCTGCGTCGCTTGCTGGATCGACTGAGCGGGTCTACACAGATCGCTCAGTTGATCCAGAGCAATCGATCTGATGGCTGTGAATTTGCCGCTGTCAGTGTAGACCACAGGCGTCAAACTCTTGGCCCGCGGGCCAAATCTGGCCCGCGGGCTTGTGTTATGTGGCCCGCGGTCCAAATCCAGCCCGCCGGCTTGTGCCCTCAGTGTTTTCAGAGCGGAGGTCAGGAAAGTTGTGGGAGATGTTGCGTGAGCTCTTAAAAAGGAAATGGCCGTCTTAAATGGTCGTCTTAAAAAGGAAA
>ML675651.1:1509974-1524966 GCA_007922155.1 Mesoclemmys tuberculata
AAATCCCAGGGAGGCACCGGGTCACGGACCTGCGGGTAAAGCCTCTCTACACCCCTGAGGAACCTCACCGACATGGGGTGGGAGAACAGGGAACGTCCCCCCACCGGCTGGTGGAACGCCGATATGGCCGCCAGGTGTACTCTAAGGGAGGCCAACGCTAACCCCTGTAGCCTAAGCTGCAGCAGGTAGTCCAGGACCGCCTGCACGGGGGACGTACCGGGGTTTTCGCCCCGCGACTCCGACCAGCAGGTGAACCTCCTCCACTTGGCCCTGTAGGCGAGCTGCGTGGAGGGCCTCCTGCTTCCCAACAGCACACGTTGAACCTGCTCCGAGCAGGTTCTCTCCTCCTCCGTCAGCCAGAGAGCCTCCAGGCCATCAGGTGCAGGGAGTCCAGGTTGGGATGCAGTAGCCGGCCGTGGTCCTGGGAGAGCAGGTCCGGTCTCCTCGGGAGCTCGATCGGGGGAGCGACAGACAGGTCCAGGAGCAGGCAAAACCAGTACTGCCTTGGCCACGCCGGGGCGATCAGAATCACATCCGCTCTGTCCCTCTTGATTTTCAAGAGGACCCTGGGCAAGAGCGGGAAGGGGGGAAACGCATACAGGAGGGCCCCCGTCCATTCGAGGAGGAATGCGTCCGAAAGAGAGCCCGGCTCGCGACCCCGGAGCGAGCAGAACCTCGGGCACTTCGCGTTCTGCGCTGACGCGAAGAGGTCCAGATGGGGAACACCCCACACGCGGAAAATCCTGTCCACCACCTCTGGGTGGAGAGACTATTCGTATTGTGGTAGGAATGACCTGCTGAGGCGGTCCGCCTCGTCGTTCCTGACCCCAGGCAGGTGAGAGGCGGTTAAACAGAAATTGCATCTCACCGCCAAGTCCCAGAGCCGGAGCGCCTCCTGACACAACACCGAGGAGCGCGCCCCCCCTTGCTTGTTGATGTAATACATTGCAGTGGTATTGTCTGTTAACACCTGCACCATTCTCCCCAATAAAGAGTGGCGAAACACCTCGCATGCCAGTCTGACCGCCCTCAATTCTTTCACATTGATATGGAGGGCCAATTCCCCCCGGGACCAGCGACCCTGCGTGGTCAGACCACCGGTGATATGGGCTCCCCACCCCCGGTCCGATGCGTCCGTGATCAGGGTGACCGAGGGGGTGGAGGCCCTGAAGGGAATCCCTTCCAACACAGTCCTGGGGTCCAGCCACCAAGTCAGTGACCCCAACACCCAAGGGGGCACCGTTACCACCTTGCTCAAAGCATGCCTGCTGGGCATGTAAACCCTGGACAGCCAACCTTGGAGGGGCCTGAGCCTGAGGCGGGCCAACCTCACCACATAGGTGCACGAGGCCATGTGGCCTAACAGCTGCAGGCAGTGCCTGGCTGTAGTCGTGGGGCACCTCTGAAGCTGCGATATTATCGCTGTCATGGCTTCGAACCTCGACCGTGGGAGGGAGGCTTTCGCCTGCACCGAGTCCAGGTGGGCCCCTATGAAGTCTATGCGTTGCACCGGACGCAGCGTCGACTTCTGCTCGTTTATGAGCAGCCCCAGAGCATGGCAGGTGGACTGGACGAGAGAGACCGCCTCGCACACTTGCGACCTGGTCTTGCCCCTGATTAACCAGTCGTCCAGGTAGGGGAATATCTGGACCCCCCTGCGCCGCAGGAAGGCCGCCACCACCGCCATACACTTGGTGAACACTCTGGGGGAGGAAGACAGGCCAAAGGGCAAGGCCGTGAACTGGTAGTGGCCAGCAGCTACCACAAACCTTAAGTACCGCCTGTGGGCGGGAAGGATGGAGACGTGAAAGTACGCATCCTTCAGGTCGAGGGCGGCAAACCAGTCCCCTGGGTTTAGAACGGGAATGATGGACGCTAGGGATACCATGCGGAACTTCAGCTTTCTTATGAACCTGTTGAGCCTGCGCAGGTCCAATATAGGCCTGAGGCCTCCGTTGGCCTTGGGAACGAGGAAGTACCTCGAATAGAATCCCCTCCCCACCTCGAGTGGTGGAACCACTTCTATTGCTCCTTTGACTAGGAGGGATTGAACCTCCTGAAGGAGTAATTGCTCGTGAGATGGGTCCCTGAAGAGGGACGGGGGGGGGTGGGGAGTGGGGAGGGGAGGCCAGGAGCTGAAGGGCATATCCCCAGCGCACGATGCTGAGGACCCACTGGTCCAATGTTACCTCCCGCCACAGGCCGAGATACGGCTTGAGCCTGTCCAGGAAAGGCGGGGAACCCAGGGAACATGAGACGGTGCCACCCTCGGAGACACCGTCAAAATTGTCTCTTCCCCTTAGGCCCCTGAGAGGGTCCTTTAAAGGAAGAGGAGGACGGCGGCGGGCGATCGCGCCGTCCAGAGCCCTTGGTCCTATCCCTGCCCCTTGCGGTGGGGAAGGGCCTAGGCTGCGGCCTAGACTGCTGCCGCTGACGTTGCGGCGGTTGCTGCGGCTGCTGGCGACTCTGCAGTCTAGCCGCCTGGGGCGTGTACAGGCCCAAGGAGCGCAGCGTTGCCCTCGAGTCCTTGAGAGCGTGCAGCTTCTCGTCCGTCCTCTCCGAAAAGAGGGCGGCTCCATCGAAAGGTAGGTCCTGGATGGACTGCTGCACCTCCAACGACAAGTCTGTGGACTGCAGCCACGCTGCCCGCCTCATTGCAACAGCGGAGGCCATAGCCCTGCTGGCTGTGTCTGCGGCGTCCGACGCAGACTGCAGGGCCGCACTTGCCACAGACAACCCTTCCTCTAGCATCAAACCAAAGTCCACTGCCTGGTCTGGAGGGAGAGACTCCGAAAACCTCCTTAAGGAGTCCCACAGGTTCAAATTGTACCTGCCGAGGAGGGCCTGATGATTGGCCACCCTCAGCTGAAGCGCCCCAGTAGAATAGACCTTTCTACCGTAAAGGTCCAGCCTCCTGCCTTCCTTATTTTTAGGGGAGGCAGTCTGAGCACCCTGCCTGTCTTTTTGGTTGGCGGCATCCACCACCAAAGTACCCGCGGCAGGGTGCGCATACAAGTACTCGTGCCCCTCGGCTGGCACGTAATACTTCTTCTCGGCGCCCTTAGAGGTCGGGGCAACCGAGGCAGGGGTCTGCCAGACTGACTTAGCCAGGCGCAGGACCCTCTCATGTACGGGAAGGGCCACCCTCGTTGGTCCCTGGGCCCCCACACGGCCGAAGAGGGGGTCCACCTCTTCCTCTAACACCTTGACCTCAAGGCCAAGGTTCAAAGCCACCCGCTTTAGAAGCTCCTGGTGGGCTTTAAAATCAATGAGCGGGGCTCCTTGGTCTCTTACCGCCGCCTCATCCGGCGATGAGGAGTAAGATGTGCGGCGGGGCCCAGTGGAGAGGCCCTCCCCAGGGTCCTCCTCCACCTCCTCTTCCCCAGAGGAGCGGTCACCCTCCTGCACCGAAGGTGCTTGCTGAGTTTGGGTGACAGAGGCAGGGGCTGACATAGTTCCCTGCCCCATCTGAGCCGCCCACTGGGCCCATAACGGCCACTGCCAGGGTCCCTGTGGCCAGCTCAAAGGCGGCACCGGTGCCGAGGGCAAAGCCGGTGCCGCAACAGTCGGTGCCGGTGCCGGTAACAGTACTGGGTCCGGTGCCGGCTGCGGTGCCGGCTGCGGTGCCGGCTGCGGTGCCGACGACCATATACGTTCCTGACGTCGGGTCCGGGACCCCGAGTCAGGAGAACGCAGGCGGTGATGACGCCGGGAAGGAGCGCTCCGAGACCCGCCACGCGACGATCTCGAGGAGCGACTCCGACTTCGGTGCCGACGAGGCGACGCCGAAGAAGAAGGCGACCGGTACCGGGAAGTCTTTCGCCGCTTTGATGCTGGGGAGCGGTGCCGAGAACGCCGTCTCGGTGCCGAGTCAGAACTCGACGACGAGGAGAGGTGCCGCGACGAAGAGCGACGTCCGGAGCGGTGCCGGGACCTGGAACGGTGCCGGGAGCGGTGCCGGGACCTGGAGCGGTGCCGGGAACGGTGCCGCGACGCGTCGTCCGAGGACGAAGATGGAGAGGAGCTTCCGAGCTCGACTCTCCTGCGTCGGGTGGTGGGCGGCCTGTCCACCGGTGCCGGGGCCGCCCACCCTTCGGGGCCCCCCATCGCGGGTTTTCCCCGGGAAACGGGCCCTGGCTCTCTCCGGTGAGAGAGTGCCGGAGGCGTAGGCAGCTCCAACAAAGCCTGAGCCGCCTCGATAGCCTCCGGCGTCGAAGGGTCCCGTATAGGGGGTCCCCCACTTCCAGGAGTCGGGGGAGCCTCCCTAGTAAGTGTCGGTGCCGGGGCCGGTGCCGGAGCAGGGGCCGGTGCCGGAGCAGATGCCGGCGGCACGTCCATGAGGAGGAGCACCTCCGAACTCGACCCCGGCCGCTCCTGCGGTGCGGGGGAGCGCTGCAAGCGTGGATGGCGCTTCTTCCTCTTCGGCACCGAGACCCCCGGTGCCGGAGGCGCACTCCGCACCGAAGACACACTCGGTGCCGGAGTAGTCCGCGATGGCTCGGACGCCGGGCTTAAAGCGGACTCCATCAGAAAAGCCCTAAGCCTCACTTCACGCTCCCTCTGAGTCCGAGGCTTAAAGGACTTACAGATACTGCACCGATCTCTACGGTGCAGTTCCCCCAAACACCGCAAACAACGGTCATGGGGGTCGCTAGCTGGGAAGGCCTTGCCGCAGCTAGCACATGGCTTGAAGCCCGGCGAACCCGGCATAGCCGGGACGCCTTGAGCCCGAAGGCTCCCTAACTAACTAAAAACCCTCACTAACTAAAAACTAACTTAGTTCAGGGTGAACTGATAAACTATCTACTCACTTTAAGGAGAAACACAAACTGTTGAAGAGCAGGGGTAGTTCTCAACTGGCCGTCACGGGCGGAAAGAAGGAACTGAGGAGGGGAGGGGCCGGTCCCGCTATATGTACCGCCACATAAGGGCGGGACTCCAGAGGGCGCTGAGACCGGCCCCTGCAGGGGCTGCTAGGAAAAGTTCTCCGGAGGGCTGTGCACGAGGGCGCGCACACACCTAAGTGGAATGCATCTGAGCAACCACTCGAAGGAGAACTGAGAGCACAGGAGATACAATCTCCCTGATTTCCATTTCTGTGATCAGTGCCGCACAGTCCCAGTAGCTGGGAGCAGTAATTTAGCATAAAGTCCCACCCAGACCCTGCAGCCCTGGGATGGAGCATCATCATTGTGGATAGGATCTTCAGAGCATTTAGTTGACAAACTCTAACAAGTCTCTACTGTGTAGATGCAAACTGAAATGATCAGACGGTTATAACTTGGTTAAAGTCAGGAACTGGCAAAAGGCACTTCCCTGACACCAGGCTGAACAACCTAGTACATTTCAAGTCCCTGCTCCAAACATGGAGGGGCTAGAGTTTCTCAGTGAAGCAGCTGTAGGAATCTTTTAATGTGGTAATTTTTTAACAATGTATTTTCCCCCTAATGTTGTTCTGAGAAATGGCACAACTGTTTTTGCTGAAATTTTCTGGAGGAGGGCTGTCCTGCAATTGAAAATATCAGCCCAAATTCTTAAAGTTTGGCAGTTATAAGCAACTTAAAACAGGGTGTTATAATGGGAAGCATCAGCCAATCTTACGTATAGATGTTGCTACTTGTGTTGTTACAGTAATAACTTCAATGCCATAAGATGCCAAATAACTTATAAACTAAAGGCCCAATCCTGTAAGGTACTGAGCATTGAATTAATTGGGAAGTGATGACTCTCACCATTTTACAGGAGATATTCATCAGCTTTTGCAAAATGAGGCCACACAGAGTGTATACAAAGCTCATATCACTAACTACTGAAAGGCAGTCAGTTCTGGGGTAGAACTCAACAAATGTTTAACAGTGCATAACAATACCATAGTGAAGTTCAGTAGAAGAAGTGAGGAAGAGCATTATATCCAATTAAAACTTTAGGGAAATTTTAGATGAGTAATTACACTGGGCCTAAGTTGGAATTTGGCAAGTCACCAGGTCATTCTGCCAAAAATGCCATAAAATCTTTAATGATCATAAGTAGTCCAGGCACTTGATTTTAAGTCTTGTCCAAAAGAGAAAATATAAAAATAAAACTTTCCATGTGAAGTACTGAAAAAACAGGATGTATCTGAGGAAACTGTGATTCACTCCATGTTAGATAAGTATAGAAAACATATGAGATGTGGGCCAAATTCTACTCTCTTACTCCTGTGCAACCTCACTGACTTCATTATAACTAAGATCAGAATTTGACCCATTAAAATGCTAGGGTGTAACTTTTTAGTATATGGCTTTGCAACACACTTTGTTACCAGAGATATACTTAACCTAATTACATTGCATTAACACAGCAGATTTCTCCAGGACACACCATTATATAACATGTAAAAAATAAAATCCATGAAAATTGACCATTTACTTTCCAGTACTCCATGTTATAACTGGAATAATCCTCTGAACCATATGCCACTATTATCCTTCTCTTTTTATGCCATGTGTTTTAAACACAGAATTACTGTATCTGGTGGGAGTATACAAGGTATGACCCAACCGATCTTTTCCTTCACCAATTCCTAGGATTATTTAACAGTTCCCAAGGAAAAATCACTACTAATCTTGGCAGAATTTCACATTATTACTACCGCCATTCTCACTGAAGCTTAAGTAAGAGGATTTTCTGTAAGGGCCCAGAGTGGGGGAAATAAAATCCAATTCCTAACTCACCAGCAAGATGCACATCATGCCACTAATGCCTCAAACCCTGGACTGGAATAGAGGGAGCAACTCCTAAACACTGGTTACAAAGGGAAGATGGGCTTTGCATCCAGGTAATCTTGAACTAACTGGACTTGCTACTATCTCAAACTGCCCTCTCCAAGGGCCTATGTGGAACTGGCATAGAGCTCGGCACTACCACATGTAGTCTGCCCCCTATACCAACTCCACTGCAAGGGAGGTTCTGTTGCATTGTAAGCTTTCCACTGCCTTTACGCTGTTGGATGTAGAATCATAGAATCATAGAATATTAGAATTGGAAGGGACCTCAGGAGCCCATCTCGTCCAACCCCCTGCTCAAAGCAGGACTATCCTCAGCTAAATCATCCCGGTGAGGGTTTTGTCAAGCCTCAGCTTAAAAACCTCTAAAGATGGAGATGCCACCACCTCCTTAGGTAACCCATTCCAATGCTTCACCACTCTCCTAGTAGAAAAACTTTTTCCTAATGTCCAACCTAGACCTCCCCCACTGCAACTTGAGACCATTGCTCCTTGTTCTGCCATCTGCCACCACTGAAAACAGCCTAGCTCAATCCTCCCTAGAACCCCCTTTCGGGTAGTTAAAGGCTGCTATCAAATCCCCCCTCATTCTTCTCTTCTGCATACTAAACAGGCCTAGTTCTTTCAGCCTCTCCTCATAAGTCTTGTGCTCCAGCCCCCTAATCATTTTTGACTCTCTCCAACTTGCCCACATTCTTTTTGTAGTGGGGGGCCCAAAACTGGACACAATACTCCAAATGCGGCCTCACCAATGCCGAATAGAGGGGACTAATCACTTCCCGCGATCTGCTGGCAATGCTCTTACTAATGCAGCCCAATATGCCATTAGCCTTCTTGGCAACCAAGTCACACTGCTGACTCATATCCAGCTTCTTATCCACTGTAACCCCCAGATCCTTTTCTGCAGAACTGCTGCCTAGCTCGTCGGTCCCCAGTCTGTAGCTGTGCATGGGATTCTTCCATCCTAAGTGCAGGACTCTGCACTTGTCCTTGTTGAACCTCATCAGATTTTTTTTGGCCCAATTCTCCAATTTGTTTAGGTCCTTCTGTATCCTATCCCTCCCTTCCAGGGTATCTACCACTCCCCCTAGCTTAGTGTCACCTGCAAACTTGCTGAGGGTGCAATCTACCCCTTCTTCCAGATCATTAATGAAGATGTTGAACAAAACCGGCCCCAGGACCGACCCCTGGGGCACTCCACTTGTGACTGGCTGCCAGCTAGACATGGAGCCATTGATCACTACTCGTTGAGCCCTTTGCTCTAACAAATTCTCTATCCATTTTGTAGTCCATTCATCCAACCCATACTTTTTTTTAACTTGCTTTAAACTTAAAGCTTAAACTTAAACTTAACTTTACCCTTATAGAATCTGATACAGAATTTAGTTCAAAAAGGCAGGTGTGGCAAACAATCCAGTGGAGAAATCTTAATGTTATTCCATTCTCAATCCAAATGGAGCCCAAACTAATCTAAGCCCACGTCTAGAAAAAACTGTGTTAATGCCAGAACCTTCTGAGCTGAAATTCAATACAGCCCCTGTGAATGATCTGAATCTGAGGTGGAGAGAAAGTTCATTGCATGTTTGACACGGGCAGAGACAGATTACAGCAAAATTAAATTGAGGATTTTAGTGGATATAATTGTTGTTTTTATAAATTAATGAACAACAATAATACGTGATCCTGAACTGAATATCAGGGCTGACATTTAATCTGAGCCCTCATGCTATCCATAAATGTTCATAAACGTCACAAGACCCTTGCCCCTTGATTGAATTACGATCTAGCATGCAATTTAGGAAACATGGATTAATCTACATAGATTCATATTTCTACAGGTTACATTGTTTTGTTGATTTATATCCCTTTTCACTAAATGTCCTTTTCATCCAGAATCCAAGACAGAGCATGCACATAGCTAACATGAGAGTGAAGGGATCAGCTCAAAAATCAGCAGCCAGCAGCAGATGGAAAACTGGGATAGTGAAACCTGTACTAATTACCTCTTGCTATTTGAAGTGACCTCTGTTAATGGCCAGCAAAATCTCAGTGAGATATCCTATCGCCTTTACATTAACTCAGACTGCAGCAGGTGGCCACCTAAAAAGCTTCTGGCAATGTGCTGACCTGCCCACCTGTGTAATAAACTGTATTACAATCAGCTTGCAAAGGAGGCCAAAGGTGGGACCTTCTTTAATACTAGGGGTTCACTCCAAGAACATCATTTTTAATCTCCTATCTATGTAAGAGTGCATTGACAAAAGGATGCTGCATTAAATTGAGAGGTGTGCATCAGGAAAAGTGCTTTGGCAGAGCACAAGGAAAACAGATCTGAAAGGACTTCTTTTTATTGTCATACTGACTTAAGTGATTACCTATTAACACTTAAAATGTCTTCAGTCCTCCTATTGCCTGTTTTCAACAGCTGTCATGGTACAATGATATTGGCTTGTGGACTGATAATTATTTTTTACTATTTGTATTACTGTAGTGCCTAGGACTGTAGTCATCCAGGACCTCAGTGCTGTGCAGCTACTCAACTAGAGTGTGTTACAGCATGCAAACAATAAGCAGCCAGTCAAATGGTGGTCCTCCCACAAATTCTGTTTTCTTCAAGGGCCCAATCCTGCTCCCTTTGAAGTCAATTGAGTTTTGTCATTGGGTACATCCATATTGGAGCTGGAGGTATAGTTTCCTGGATTGGTAGAGTACATGCACTAGCTTTGATCAGGCTAGCTTGCTGAAAGTAACAGTGTAGCTGAAGTGGTGTGAGTGGCAGGACAGACTAGCCATCTTAGCACAATCCAATCGGACACCCTGGGTACTTCCTTGGGCAGCTCACCCATCCCACTGCCCACACTGCCATGGCCACACTGCTATTTTTAGCATGCTAGCTCAATCAATGCTCACACACGCACATCTACACAAGCTGGAAATTATATCTCCAACTCCAGTGCAGACATACCAGTAGAGTTCAATGGCAGGATCAGATGCAGATACCAAAGGAGTAAATGGCCAACTTCTCAGTCTTCTTTCATATCTTTCTACTTCTGTTTGTTCCTATTAGCAGACAGGCAGCTTTTCAGTCTAATACATTCTAGTTGAGGAGTATATCCATTCTTGCAATGTGGTAAGGGAACACCTTGATGCTCAGTTTGCTGTTGTTCCAAATAGATCTATTGTTGGGACTCCCCATTGTTGGACTATAGTGTGTAGCACTGTGTTGTTCAGTTCCCATTCGTGTTCTTGAAAGAATTTTCTGCTTAGCATTTCTGCCATTGTGTTAATGCAACCAAGGAGGTATGAGGCTGAGATGTTTGTTGTGGCCTATGCACCAATTCCACAGTCTTATGGCTTTCATATCTAGAGAGCGGGATCAGGCAACACCCTGTTGGTTTATGTAGAACATGCAAGTGATGTTGTCAGTCATCACTTGCACTGTCCTGTTTGCTGTCTGTGGAAGAAAGAGTAAGCATGCGTTGCGCACTGCCCATAACTCAAATCGATTGATGTGTGGACGAGTTTCCGTAGGAGACCACTGCCCCTGGATAGAGTGATGTTGCACATGGGTGCTTCCCCCAGTTAGGCGTCTGTTGTAAATATCACTGATGGTTGTTCTCACTGGAATGGTACCCTGTTGCAAATGTTTTCTGGTTTCATCCACCAGTGTAGCGAGTCTTTGATTTTGGGAGGTAGTACCAATTATTTGTTTAGGCTGTGCTTGTTTGGTGTGTAGACCAAATGTAGTCATCCCTGAAGGCAGTGCATGTGTAACCTCACACATACTATGAACGTGGTAGTTGCCATATGCCCCAACAGTTGAAGGCAGGTATGTGCTGTGATGTGCAGATTTGTCGTAATTACAAAAATGATATTTGTTAGTGTATGGAATCTGTGTGTTGGTAATAGCACTCTGCCTTCTACGGATTCAAGGTGCGTTCCTCTGAATTCCCATTGTTTTACAGGTACCATGGTTGATTTCTGCTTGCTTATTTGTAATCCTAGATTTTGAAAGAGGTAGATGATCCTCTATGTGTTGTGTAATGCCTCTGATCATGTGGGACTTTTCAAGAGGCAATCATCTAGAAATGGAAATATAATTATCCTGTCTGTGTTCGTGGGCTGTCATGACTGCAAGGATCTTGGAGAAGATGGTGGCGGAGAGGCCAAATGCTAGTACCCTGTATTGACAGTGTTCTGATCCCACTGTGAAACAAAGGAATCATTTATGTGCTGGGAGTACTGTGATATGAAAATACGCATCAGAGCCAAGAACCAGTTCCTCTGTTCTAGCGCCGGGATTACTGTGCTAAAGTAACCATCTTGAACTTTTGAACATGAACAAATTTGTTTTGCTTCATGAGGTCCAGGATTAGCCTCCAATTTCTGCTTGTTTTTTTTTTTGTGTGTTAAAAAATATTGGGAGGAGAATCCCTTCTCCCTGTATTGTGGTGGGACCTGTTCTCTTGCCCCTAGTTGTAGGAGGTGACGCACCTCTTGTTGTAGGAGGTGTTCATGAGAGGGATCCGTGAAGAGGGACAGGGAAGGAGGTTGTGTGGATGGTATGGACATGAAAGAGAAGGAAGCCCACACGAATGATCTCTAGGGCCATCTGTCTGTGGTAACTGATGCCCAGGTGTTGTAGCATGGGCGTAATCAGTGTCCAAAGATTCGAGTAGTAGCGTTTGGTGGTGCTGAAATGGGGACGTTTATCAGACTCTTGACCAAAGCTTTGAAAAGACTGTTTTGCTTGCGATTGTTGCGAGGACGATGCTCAGGTCTGAGTCGATCTCCTTCTTTGAGGACTCTACTTCTACTTGTATGACTCAAATGATCTTTGCTGGTGAGTGACTGAGGGTTCCCTGCACTGGTAAGGCTGGTACCTCCTATGCTTGGAGGCAGGTGTGTAAATTCTGTGGTTTATCAGAGTTGCTCTCGAGTCCTTCATAGACCTCATCTGTTTTTTTTTTTAAATAGTTTCTCCTTGTCAAATGGTAGGTTTTTGACCTTTACTTGCAGGTCCCTCAGGAGTCTGATGCCTGCAGCCAGGATGCCCAATGCATGACCACAGCTTTTGCCATTGTTTCAACTACTGTGTCAACAACGTTGAGGGATGCTTGCAGAGACGTTTGATCGACTAGATGACCCTCAGATACCAGAGACCTAAATTGTTGGCATTTCTCTTCTGGTAAGTCATTAGCAAATTAACTCAATTTGATGTAATTGTCATGATCGTGTTTTGCCAGAAAATCATAGTAATTGGCCATGCTAAGCTGCAAGGTGCAAACAAGTAAATTTTGCAGCCAAACAAATCAAGTCTCTTGCATTCTCTGTCCTGTGGTGTGCACTTGTATTGTGCCTGCTTGCTCCTTTAGTTCTCTGCATCTACCGCTAACGAATTTGGAGGAGGGTGAGTAAATGAGAATTTCATGCCCATAAAATTTCCTGTCCGCCCTTTTACAGGTTGATGAAACAGTGGCTGGCGTCCGCCACAGAGTTTTAGCAGGTTCCATTAATGCATCATTAAAGCATCTCTGAGGCACCTGATGCATAGTGGCCATCTGAAACTGGAATTGCATCTCTACAGGATCCACATCTCTTAAACCCTGGGGAGCCAGGCATTTTAGTGTAATGCCTACTTTTATGAAGAGAACTATCTGGTGACTAGGGAAAGAAAATATATATTTTTTAAAACTAACTAACTAGAATTTATGACTTAATCTGAGACTAACTTATTATGACTAAACTCTATATTTCAACTATCTCTACGGCTAATTAATTTGTGTTTCTTATTGTGTTTGGGACAGCGCTGTGGAGCTCTGTCTCAGGCTGGGGACAGTTGTGAAGGAGCTTGGGCCAGCCTGGCCTGGATGCACCAACACTTAAAGTGGAGCACCCAAAGGACAGCACTCAAAGAAGAAAAGAAAGCACCCAAAGGACAGCACTCAAAGAAGAAAAGAAAGTTACAGTTTTCCTAATTACACATTTTAAAATGTACATAATGCAAGATAACTACACATTTTTCCTTTAACTGGTATATAAATTGTTTGTTTTGAAATATTATGGTTACATTTTGTAATTGTATTGCAACAAAAAGAGCTTTTTTCCCCTCCTTTTTTCGTAATTAAAAATAGATGAAAGAAAAAACCTTGACTGGAGCTTTTTGCTCTTTTAGTAAGGTGTACATGTTAAGGTTAAGGAATACTATCTGTATAAGGTTTTATATTAAATACATATATAATAATTACATGTATAACCACACAAACATTACACAGATGCTATTAACAAATAAAAGGACTTTGTGCAGCTTTCACTTGAAGATATAAAAGGAACGACTTGGGGAAACAGACTTTTGAACAAATGCTGCTTGACAATAAGATTGGTTGACACAGTTTTTTACATAAGACACAGGAACTTAATCAAAATCAAAGTCAACTCTAATTGTATATGAGCTACATTCCTCAGGTAATTCCATCTAAAAGAAGTCCAAACCAGAGTTTTCATAGAAACCAATGAAAGACAGATGCAGTAAAAGAGGACTCTCCAGTATCTGAAAACTGAACTCCAATTAGCATCCATCAGGAGTCTCTAGCTGCCTAAAGAAAATCTTCAATCACTCCATACAAAGCACCTTCAAAGAAAGAGCTGTAGAGCCCTCCAGAAGGTATATCACATCAGAGCTTCAGCAGCTCAATTGCTGAGGCAAGTTTGCAATTGAGAACAAGTTCACAAAGCACCACAAAGGGTTAATGTATGGTATCCATAAGCCAACCACCTATCTCTGGAGCATATATTTTGACTTAAAGATGATAAGATATCGTATTAATTATAATTTATAATAGTTTTACTCATGAACCAACTCCTTGAGGGAATTAATAGGAAACAGCTTAGATCGGTTGATTTTGAGTTAACAGATTTAAAAAATTGCCTCTGTTGGCCATTACTAAAAACGGGTTTAATTGCAATATTTGGACTCCGCTTTAAGGCTTTGATGCAGGACAGCACTTAAGAACATGCTTACGTTCAAGCATGTGCTAAGTGCTGTCCTGAATAGGGATGCCTTTCTGAATCACACCCTACGAAAACAGTTCCCTCTGTGCCCATCAGTGAATGTCCAAGAGACTATAGAGGCCCAGAACACCTTGGCAAATTCTTACCTCACTTGCACAGAAGTCGAAGCCCTTAAGAATGTGTGTTCCAAGACATACAAAGTTCAATTAAAATGAATACTGAAGTATTAAGCAAACTGAATATGAATAACTCAAACTCTAACTATTGACCGTTAAGTTGAAAAATGTTGTACTAGTGATGACACGCACTGGTAGTTAATAAAAGCAATCACTGGAGTCTGGCTTGTTGTCTAGTATTAATAATTAGGTAATTACTTGAAAAGTCAAATGGTTCATATAAATAGGTTTCTGATGTGAGGAAGTGACCTTGGGAAATGAGTTAAGTTATGGACTAATGATTTTTATAAATAATATTATTTTCTTGCTGGGTATTAAGACTTCCAAGGGTGACCCAAAATAATATGTCTATATGGTGTCTTTTGAATTGCACTTGGACTCAAGAGCCAAGACACTCCAGTGAGTGCTATGTAATTCCATTCCAAGCTGAGACATGCCAATTCTTCCCAAAATCTCTTTTACTTCAAGACATAATTAACACTTTCCGTTTGAGCCTTTGGGTTCAGAAATGTTTTTCCCTCAGCAGGTCAGCTATCATCGGCATTTGGCAGGGAGGGTTGCAGGGCGGAACTAAGGTGCATTGGCAGAGCTGTGTGTGGAGACCTCAGGGCTGAAATATCAGGAGGTGCCACAGGAGAAGATTGAGGTGCATTTACAAAGCTCTGTGAAGACCCAAGAATGGAATGTAAGTAGGTATCAAAAATCTGGTTTATGGTACATTGGGAGAGCAGTGTGGCCTGTGTAATGTTTTAGGACTGGAACATTAGGGTGCATTATAAGTCAGGGATGAAGTGTCTAAGCAGAGTCATGATGAAAAATCCTGACTATATTAAGCAAAACCAAATTCAACACAAAAATTAAAGAAAAGTAACAAACAGTTTCTTCTCCATCAGTATACCCAATAAAGCAATCACACCATGAAACTATGCAGACATACAGGAACATGCTAAATTGACAGACATCATACACAACAGCAGCAAATCCTGCGGACCTTAGTGACATTCGTTTGTTCTACAGCTTTACAATTTGTACTGCCTGTAA